>VXBC01011443.1:230-27580 GCA_013399945.1 Ploceus nigricollis
AGTGGGCGGGACGCGGTGCCGGGGGCTGCGGGCGACTGTCAGGGCAGGCGTAGGCAGGGGATGTGTCTCCGTGTGAGTGCTCGCCTCGCCCCGCCGCCCGCCCCTCTCCGCCGGCCCCGCCCGGCTCTCCGCCCTTCCCGCTCCGGATCCTTTCCCGGCTCCAATCTGCTCGTCGGTCGTGTGTCCTGTCCTTCCTTTCGGCTCCGGGTCCCTTCTGCACGGCTCGTCCCGGCTGCTCGGGCCCGCAGCAGCTGCGTCGGCAGCCCCGACCGGCCTCTGCGTCTGCCGGGACTCCGGGCTGCGCTGCCCCGGCCTCCCGCCCGGGGAAGGTGAAGGAAGCCAAGCTGGGGTTGAGAACAGCTAAGGAGGCAGACCGACCATAGAAAGGCAAAGGACATCGCGCCACGCTAAGAGTCTCAAACGAGATTAACAGCAAGCGACCAGGAACAGGTTCCATTAGGTTAAAAACTTGTGGAAAATAGCGACAAATAACGTACAGATGGTAACAGGCATGTGTGTTTTGGACAAAATAGTAGTATGGAAATACACTCAAAAGTCCTACTGACCTGGAAAAATATAGGGATGTGAAGATGGAGGTAGATGATGAGCACTTTAGATGAGGGACTCTTTCTAGTCTATGCTTGTACTATGCCTGGTAAAGATGATCTTATTTTCTGTGACTGAAGTCAGTATAATGATAGTAAATACTAACAATTACATCACTTAAAACAAATACAAATTCAAATGACATGTAGGTGGTAGATCTCTCACAGTAGCAGCATTGCCAGCATAAAACAGCCAATGGAAAAACAATAATAAAGGAACTCATCACATTTTGTAGCCCTGACAGCAGAAACACTTTACAGCAGAATAACTAATAATTGACTATGGTTTGGCCTTACTTTCTAAACCAACAACTTGTGAGGAGATTTCATCTCTCAGTTGTTTCTAATTGCTGAGGATAGGAATGTGGTATGGAAGAGACATATGGACATCAGACCTAGCTTTAAGTAAAGGTCTCTAATTCCATATCATTTCTGCAGGTTGGAATACTAAAGTAATCTCTATACTCCACACTGTATGAAAACATTCTGGAATTAATATAATATTTAAAGTACTGGTTCATAAGGTGAATTATTTTTAAACTAAGGACAATTCAACTGGTTAATAGCCATGAAGTTGCCATGGTAGTTTTACATAGTAGTTTACAGCTGGAGGTTTTTTTTCTGCTTTTAAAGTAGCAATACTTTAATTTAAATACATAAATTACACAGGTGCATGGAGACTTGGCACTTCTCTTGCCCTATGGCAGAGTCAGGGATTTATGTTTTAAGCAACACCAGATTATGGGCAAAACCTGGGCTCCCAGCAGCATTGATATGATTAGCAGAATGGAGAAACCTGTGAGGTTGCTCAATTTGATTTCTGATGGGTTCCTGAAACATTGACCCTTTGTGATAGCTGCAGCCAAGATAAGTGGAAAGCAGACATCCCACCCCCTGCTTTGGCAGTGCCTGTTACAAAAGCAGAGATGGCTGCTAGTGCAGCCAGGCTCTAAGTGCATGCACATTTTTCATCCAGGACTTACCATGTCTGTCATGGAAAGCAGCAGTTCCAGACCCCTGTTTTAAAGCTTAATTTGATATTCATTATCAGGAAATGGGAAGAGATGCTCTGTTTAAAGACGTTTAACTTTAGAGTATTTTATGTGTCCACAAAATTTCCACTTACCTATGCACACAGGCAAAGAACAATTAGTTGATGTAACAGTTATAATTATATAACAAAGTGGAATCTGCTCAAACACATCAACTAAAAGCATTGTCCAGAGATTGAACACTTTCCAGTAATTACTAATTTGTATTTCCTGGGTTTAAAGACAATATATTATATAATGGAATTTGTAATTGTTGTTTGTTCAGCATTTTAAAATCATAGCAAGCATGGAATTTTTTTTAGTATGCAAAATATAAAATTCAATTGTTAAATGTATTATTACTTCAGTCCAAAACATTATCTTAAAAACACAATGATAGCTGACTGTTACACTTTTGAAAAAATGTTTAGCAAGCCAATTCAAGGGTAAAAAACATGAATATTGAAATAAATGTAGTGGTATTTCTCAGGTTTGGAGGCAGTCTAAGCAAAGAGGGGGAAGGTCAGAAACACAAATCCTGCCCTGTTTTCCTGATTCACTGTCACTGGTATTTCCACTCCACCCTCAGTAGCTGAGCATTGTCCAACTCTTCAGATGGTGACTTCCTTCCTAACACCTAAACACACCTTGGCATGTTTGCAAAAGCTACAGTAAAGAGCAGACAGTTTCCTTTCTGTTGATGACTCACAGCTTCTATGGGTACATCCCCTCTATTAGACATTGCTAAAGACAAGTACGTCTAATTCTATTCGCACTTTTAATTATTTTGAAATAAGTATGATGTAACTGACAGCAATTAAATCACTCTAGATTTTCATCAAAATCATAAAGGAGTCATTCTTGCAAACCAGCTTCTCATCAAGCAATGCACTTCCAGAGGAATAGTACCAAGAAGTGCTACAGGGCTGAAACAAGCTCCTGCAGAGTCTGCCCCAAGAGACCTCACACTTCAGAGGTCTCTGTGGGGTGTTGTAAAGGAAATAAAACATTGCTTAATGTCTTCCCCAAATCCACCTCTTCCTTCTCCTGCCATTCTTGCTGCACCAGGCTGTTTCCCCCCATGCTCCATCAGCAGATGATTTGCTGCAGTGGTGCTGCAGCACTCTGAGACATGAACCAGTGCCCTGTGGTTCCATCACACAAGTTATTGCAGAACACCAAAGCTGCAACAATAATCTCTAACCAAATACACTGACTGCTCCAAGAATCACCATTATGGCTCAAGACCAAGACATGAAGCCCTGTGCTCTGCCTTCAGCTGACACCAGCCCACCTCCATTCCCAAGTGATCTATTTCCTACTCTTTATCGACTTCCTACCCAGTTCTCACGTAACATGAGGGCAGTAACACGTGCTCATGGCCTGTATGTGACCAGTTGTGCACTTATAAAGAAAAACCTGTCTCATCGATGTCCCACTCCCATCATTAATATCTGATTTCACAACCAGACCCATTGAGATTGGTTGAATCACCTGAGAAATAAAGCATTACTAAAAAGGGTGTGGCCACTGCCTTCTGGAAAGGCCTAAAGAATGTTGCCAAAACCACTTTTATATCATGATTATAGTTCTACAATTTGCATCAGAAATTATTTTCACCAGACAGTAGCTTGCTGCCCTGAAAGTATTCATGGCACATTTCCTCAATGTAAAATCCTTTTGGGAAATTTTTTTCTTTAAAACATAGTTAAGTTTGACAACTGTGTGAAAAATAAATAAACAAGCTCATTCTCCAAGTGGTTAATTTTCCCTTTTACTATGCAAGGCATCCAATTTGACAAGTTTGAGCCTCTGTAATTGGGTGAGAAATAATTTTTTTTAACCATGAAGAAGGTGACTTCTGTTTTTAGGTTTGATCTGTAGTTTTACTGTACTGCCAAAGGTAATGAAGAACTCCTGGTTTGCAGTTATTGGAAGTAGTTAATATTCCAATGAAAGACAGCCTCTAAAGGCTAATTCAGTTTAAAATGGAAAAAAAGACTGTATCAGTTTCCCAAGCCCTTGGTATAATCCAGGGTTCTACGGCTGTTAAGAAATGCAATATTGAAGAAATGTGTTTGGCTATTCCATCCTAGGAAAATGCATTATAATTATCAATAGCAAGTGTTTTAGATTGAGTAAAATTGCATCATATGTTTGGCTATTCCAAAAAGCCAGAGCAAGTTTTGTGAGCAATTTGATGTTGATTTACAGTTAAAGGGTTCATATAGAACTTGCACAGGGAGCAGATGCATTAGAGAGTTTGAAACCACAGACACACACTTCCCCTGCGGAGAAAAAATGCCAAATTGATGGACTACCACAAAACAAACTTACCTGACTCATATAATCATCAAGACTGCCTCTTTTCAAGTAGATTTTTTTGCACACCAGTAGCAACTAAATAGTTAGAATTCCAACTAAATCAGCAGCCCAACAGGACAGCATTCCATACACTCACTCATGTTAGTTCAACCTACCATCTATTGCCAAGGCCTGTGACCCTACCAGGAGAGTCCAAAAAAAGTTTGATTTTCGTAAATCAGCCTTGACTGTTAGAGTTTTAAGTATTTTTATTACCTGATAAAGAAATTTCTCCACATGTTGACTGCTTCTTGCACAGATTTTTACTATTATAACTATGAAGCCTATTACATTATAAATTATTATATGCCACAGTTGAGACAGCCACGATACACAGAGCATCACCACACAATTTCAGAAGGCTTTAAGCATTCCCCCACACACAGTAACACCTTACCTCATCAGAAGGCTTCAGGTGGCTGCCCATGCAGAGTAACATCATGGCACTCCACAAGGCTGCAAGGGTCTGCCCTTCTTGTTCTTCAGCCCAGCCTTTTATACCCTCATGCTCATGCATTGCACCTGTGTGCCCTCTGTTCCCTTGGGTGGTTGGTCAGTGCCCCTGGGCACTCCATGGCTCATTGCTGTCAGTGCTGCTCCCTGCTGCTCACAGCTGCACCCCCTGGGGATGAGGCTGGGCCCAGCCCCACTCCCAATCACCACAAACTGTGTGCCTACAATTATATCTAACATTATGTAATGTCAGATGTAATTGTAGGTAAATGAAGATTGCCTTCATTTACTCGAGCAACATAAGGAATCAGAGTGGTTTCAAAGCTTACCCCTAAAATTACAGTCTGCAGGGTTCACTGACTGGAACAGTGCCTTGAAATCAGCTGGATGAAAAAACCCCACATATAAATCTTAAGTATTTATCACATCCTCTTTGACAAAATGAATCCAGGTTTTTACAGTTTTACAGGTTTCACTTGGCATGCAGAACAACCATGTACTGCTAGGAGACCTTCAGGGAGGATATAGGAAAAAATTACATAAAATCATATTAATGCAATTTTATTAAAAAATAAAATCTGACCCAGTCCATCCCATACAGAAGTTTTAGGAGTTAACATTTCTTAGAGTTGCTCAACTATAATAAAAACCCATCAAAACAGCTGCTTCCCTCCCAGCTGTAGGGCATGAACAGCAGTTAGCAGGTCTGGCTGCTTGTGTGTTGTGCAGAACTGCACTCAAAGTGTGCAGGATAAAACCATTGCACTTTTAACCCATTTCTTTTTTAATAGTGTAAGAAAAGCCCAATGAACGAATGAAATAGAACAAAAATATTTTATTTTGGTATTTACCTTCTAAATTAAAGTATGACAAAACATTATTTCTGCAAATGTCAGGTGCATTCTATTTTCAAAAGCTGATGTGTCCATGGACAGGTACAAATTATGGCAACAACTATACTCCCATTCAAAATGCTAAACACACTGTCACATCTTGAGCCTTTAGCTTTCCAATGTTTTTTCACCCTCCCAGAAAATACATTATGAAATATGCAATGTCCACACACTTGAGTGTAGCAGAAATGAAAGGGATCCTTTCACCATTACCATGATGTTTAGAATTTACTAATGCTTGAGAACAGTAGTAAGCTAACCTCTAGTATGTGTGTTAACATATCTTTAAAAAATAATTTTTACAAGGATTTTTGCTCCTATTCCCAGCATAAAGAACTCTTGCCAATTCAGTACTATGTCCTTCCAGTATCTCAATATACACAGTATCTAACTGTTTTAGGAACTGTGGCTTTATAAAAAAGCTATACTAAATTAGATTAAGTATTACTTCTGTTACTTTTGTAAACTTTAGGTGTGGGCCATCCTAATCTATACTTTCACTTAATTATATTGTCTTTCTTCTGAGTACATACAATATGCTGCTTCCACCTTAAGCTAAGAAGGAATAAAGCAATTTTTCTTCCCTCCCACCCCTAGATTTAACTGTCATCTGCATAGACTTTATAATTAACAAATAAGTTTTGCAAGATTGTACAGCAAATTTTGAACAAATTAAAAAAAAACACATTAATGACAAGCAATCTTTTGTGCAACTGCCTTCATCCCTTTTCAACACTCAGCTTTCTTAGAGCTCAAAATGAAAACTTAATTTCATTTCATAATACTGATTCTGCCACTGTATTTAATGGAACAAGGAAATCTTCCCAATCTTTAGCCCAGCATTAAATAACAGTAAGTGAGCTGGAACTTCCCATGGATGAAAGCAGCATTGCCTTCACCAGCTCACTGCTAAGAAATTGCCTCCTCCTCCTCCTCATGTTGTGCAGCTTTGGCGTTTCTATGCACAGCAGATCTTCAGCACACAGGTTGTGTCACCTTTCTGCCTTGTCTTATTCAATCCAAACGCTTTCTCCAATAAAATAACAAGAATTGCACCAAATCAATATCCCTCATAGCTGGATTTAGTGGAGGAGCATTTACCTCTAAATAATTCTGCCTAGTCTGACCTTCAAGCAATGGGAAAACATGGAGAATTTTGCCTTCAATAAGGCCCAAGGCACTGCCTTAAAAAAATCATCAAATGCACAGATGATTCACTATGTGTGTAAAATTCCCTAAACTTACTCAGATATTGCAAGTTTTTAAGTTTTTCAGGTAGTGTTCTTTGAAATTCAGAAAGCAGAGAGAATAAGGAACATTTCATTACTGGACAAGGCCCTCCAGATCCAACACATGCTGATCCAAATGATCACAGAATTCCATATTACAATTGCAAAGCATGTCAGAGTTCTGCCATTAATGGTTATATACAAATAATTGTTACAGCACTTTCTTACTCCATCTGTGATAACAATCTCAAGAGTCCTTTGTTTGGAAATTCCAATGATTAAATATAAACTGACACAAAAAAACCCAAAACAAAACAAAACCCAAGAAAACAACCGGTGAGCTTTACAGCTACTCAGCCAAAATCATCACTTAATAGTTCTATCTCATGCTATTAAAATGGATAATAAAATGTAACAGTTAACAATGTCTAATTCTCATCTATTAAAACTAAGAGAATATTTGAGGTATTTCAGTTCTCCTTTAATTCTCTTTAAAGTAACCTCCTGCTAGTGGAATGTGAATACAGGTTAAATGAGACAGAATTTGACTCTGTGACCAGAATGAGCAAAGGCACATTGGTAAGGTGTCCTTCAGTATTTGTTGTTCCCATGGTAAAGTGTCCTTTAGTATTTGTTGTTCCCAAGCTTTCTGTAATAGTGACTGGAACTGCAGTTACATAGATGCATTTAATTTCAGAAAAGCTGCTCCTGGGAAACATTTTGGATGAAGATTTACCCACCTGGTCACTGCAGGAAACAGGACATGCATGCTCTGTGTCAGCAGATAAAAATGGCCAGTGGTAGTTTTTGCATTTTTCCTTAATATAACACTAGTGACAGCACACAATCTTAATCACTAAGTGATGATAAATAGTGTAAACTGCAAAATAACTCACTGGCTTCTGTTTACTGCTTGGCTCAGGACAAAGTATTCCTGCCTGTTAACTGCTAGTCTTGGCTTGTTTTAGCCCAGGTGGTTTTGTAGCACCATGTCCTCAAATGATCATATGAACCCTCCATAAAGCATACTCCTCTCATGGCTGAACAAACCTAGAATATCTTCAATATAAGATATGGTCTTCCTCCTCCCATCTCTTTATTCTTTATATTAGCCCTCCAGGAAGAAAATAGGAAGCTTTGTTTCCATGGTATCATTCAGCATATGGAGGACCTGGATTTTTGACTATTGTAAGAATGATCCTTCAGCCTCAGAATGGTGCTGTCTGTGAGTCACCACAGCCAGACTGAGGAGGAGACATGCACTGAAATTAAATACTGAGACACATTAACATCTGGGAAAAGGAGGCTGAGGAAGAGCTCAAACATTTTGAAAAGAAAATTATTTCTTCTGATGGAGAATTTCTTGATCTCACCTTTGGCATTTTATCTTGCTTCTGAAAAAAATCCTGTTCTCATTGACTACAACACTCCTGCCATCAAGTACATCAGCACTTAAAACTAGAGGCTGGACCATAAAATTTACTAAGGCTTAATGTTCCAAGCTATTTTATATCCAGTTGCAAATTTATTCCTACCAAAAAATAGTAAATTTTGATTATGGCATCTGTAAACAATGTAATATAATGACATTTAAATTATAACAGGAATAATTTTAAATGTATGCTCTTCTCTTTTACCAATGTACATTTTTCAAATCATGAAAGAGTTTTTATAAAAATACCAACAGATTCAAGTTTACTGGCCACAAAAAATGGAATAACAGATCTTCAGGGGCAGTTTGTTCCTTCAAGTAGATTTGGTGCTGAGACAGTGTGGTAGTTAAAGCACAAACAGAGGCTGTTGATAAAGTGGCAATGCATAACAATGTTGTAATGTATTATAAAGGAGCAATTGCCTGCAGTTCATCAGTGTGGATGTGGCAATGAAGTTCTGCTTTACATATTCCAGGCACTAAGAACTTTGTAGCAGTCATTACAGGAGGTTCTTCTTCCCCTATAAAAGGAAAAAAAAAAAAAAAAAAAGTGATGCTCATTAATTGAAACAGTGATTTTGTACTCGGTCAACATTTCAGAAACAATGCCAAGAAAACTTATGAAATGCCTCTGGCACCATCTTGTCATGCACTCCTGAGGCTGAACTATCATGCTCAGCAAAATGTTATCTAGAGGTACAATACTGATTTTCTTCCCAGGCAAGACTTCTTAGGGAAGACCTTATTAGTGAATGGACCTAGTAAAGGTTTGGTTGTTGGTACTTCATCAAAATTAAACTGGTTTGAACTCCAGTTGAAGATGCCAAATATGATGATCTCTTTGAGAATCTTTACTTTACAGACCAATAGTCTGCTCGGGATATGCACTGAAAGATAGAAAGAATTATAAATAAGGTGATTTATGATTTTTATTCAAAATATTGTATCAAACTGGCCTTTTAAGGAAGAAAGGAAAGATCTTCTTTTGAGATGCTAAATGTCAGAGCTATTCACATCTGTTCTGACCAATGGTAAAATACGTAAAAAACTTAAATGTAGGGTGAATTCAGAGCAATAATTTGGACGTGTCTATCTTTCAGAACAAGAATAAAAGCTAAAAAATTCTATTTACTCCTCTCATTAGCATGCACGTAAATGTTAGGGCTGTAAATGTTTTGTATGTCTGGGACACTAGAGAAATTTAATGGGTTGCACTCTAAAAGGCAGATGATGCTCAGTTCCAGATGCTGTCTCCTTTGTACCCCGTACCTCATCAGAACTGTGGTTTGGGGGTGTAAGTTTGGGTGGTGCTTTTGGATGAGGACAGTAAATGGGAAAATGGCAGAAATTGTGGTTTCTTGAGAAATTGGAACATCAGTGCTAAGATCCAACTCTATCGGCAAGAGCTCTAACGTTTAACCTCTACAGCTGAAGCATGTTAACAAGGGGGTATGTGACTCGAGAATTAATTACTGGAAAGACTGCCTCTTTCTTCCTGTGCCTCCTTGCAGCTGGGACACCCAGCTGACAGCTCAGTCATTGAATCAGGAGGGGGATACTGGGAAAGCATTCTTACAGGGAGGCCATACATTTTAAACTAGCATCCTACTTTCACTAGAACCTTTATAGAGATCATCTGTAATTTTTCACACAAATGTGAGAAAAGACTAAGTTAAAAGATGGTAGGAAAGTAAAAAATATAGTTTTAATTCTGAAAACAGAGTAATTTTGGCTTAATTAATCAATTAAAACAGTAAATCTGTATTTTTTTCCACCTAAGTTTTTTTCAGATTTTAACTATTTAGTCACATAGACTATCTAACTGATAGGTGCTATACCTATAAATCAGCATTTGTATTCTCTTCCTCCAAGATAATTCTGGCATCAAACATTAGTTATGAATTATCTAAAAAAGAATTAAAAATTCATTTACCCAAGAGAAAAGCCTAGTTAATGCACTGTCAACACTCGTTCCAGAAAGCAGAACAGCATACAACCATCAAAATGCAATATTCACCTGTTGTAGCTGCTTAAGGAAAATCTCAGCACTGCACTTTTATCATATCAATACAATTGCTGGAACACTCCACACTGAGGTAGTTGTGATGCCAGTTCAATATCCTGTAACTAGTAAGGTTAGATCAGTTTTTTTATGCAGCCTGAGGCAAAATTTACACCTTCTAACTGGAGGTATCTGAGCTGGGTATCTATTCTGGAGAGTGTCTTCCAAGCATTTAAATTACTCCACTGAAAGCCATTTGTTCATTCCCCAGCCCTGTATCTGGTGACAGGCTTGATGTCATTCTGAAACTTGAGTTAACCACAGTACAGACAATATCCCTAAAGGATCCAGTATGTGCTGGAGCAAAATAGGATGCCAGGTTTAGATTTATGGCTGTCTGTGAGAATGCTTCACCATATCACCCTCTTGATTACACCACACAGCTGTCAGCTGAAATCCCAGCTGCCAAGGCGTCCCTGGAAGGAAGAAGCTATCTCTCCAAGAATAGGTCAATTAATGAGCAGTGACTTATTAATAGAATTTTAGTAAAATCTTACCTAGATAAGATTTCCTCCACACACTGTAAGTTCAGAAAAAGATTCATTTTTCAGAAGTTACTCTACTTGTTTTACCATCTTTATACAATGTTTACCTTTCTCTGCAGCCTTTTATATGGCTCCTCACATATTATCTTACTTATTTGGAGATGGCAGAAATATGCACAGTAACTGAATGTAAGTTTTGATACACTGCTGTATCTTACCTAAACCTGATGATGAAGAAACACTTCCAGTAATGGAAGACGTTTCCATTTGGTCTGTCAATAGTCCTTCCATTAAAGGTAAAGATAATTCAGATGAAGGAACAGATGAATCATAGATTCCAGAATCTCGAGGCATGTCTTTCAGATTTGAAGCTTTAACAACATGTAACAACGGCTGAAGGACAGAGCTGCCACCACCTTGAATGTCCTGAGTTTCTATATCTTCTCCAAGGCTTAAGTGCTGAATTATACAGTGAGAGTCTGAATTCCCCACTGAAATGTTTAGATCTGTTTTCAGGTAAAAATCACCATCCATCACCTGTTTATTCACCAAGTCATTTAAAACCAAGCCTGAATCAAATTTTTCCATGACAGGCTCCGAGTAGTGTAAAGAAGGTGGAGGGAAGGGGATAAATTGTTTCTCAAACCAATCTGGCTCCTGATCAATGAACTGATGCATGTTGCAAATAGCAACATAAAGGGACCTCCCAGATTTGCTCCTGAAATAATTCCTTTTACTAATGTTAACTGGAAACACCTCTGAATCCTGTACACTAAGATCTCTGGAGTGTAAGTGTGAATAGAGCTGGGGGAGATTGTCCATGAGTTTGTATTTTGTGCTCAGGTCCAGAATAGCAGGGATGTCTCCCTCACAGGAGTAATCAAAGTAGACTGCAATGAACTTGCAGAGGTCAGCTGAATTCTGCTTTGCCTGACGAAGCTTCTCTGCAACAGTCAACACAGCAAAGAGAAAGGGGTCTCCTTTTCCTGAATCTTTGGTTACTCCTCTGTGCTTCCAGTTCTTTTTTTCAACAAAGTATTTCATTCCTTTGGAACACACAATGATGATAAACTGTGACTCATTTATTTTTTTTATAAGCCAGTCCTTCTGATCTTCTTTACAGTTTTTCAGATCTTCCCACAAATCTAAAGCCACCTAAAAAAGGAAAAAATAATCTGGTTAAATTTTATATACATAAACCCAAGTGGTTCCTTAAAAAAAAAAAACACTATGGATTTGATACACAGCAATATTTCTTGGGGAATAAAAAGAACATAGAAAATATGGCTAGATGAAATAAATTACAATTAACTTATGCAATCAAATTTGGTATCATCAATCTACAATTAACAATTGTGCTTGCCTCAAACAATTTACCATTGTATGTCTGGGCCCATAATGTGCTGAATGTAGTGGAAGTAACAGAATCACAGGATTGCTTAGATTGAAAAAGACCTTTAAGGTCAAGTCCAACCATTCCCCCAGCCCTGCCAAGTCTACCACTAAACTGTGCCCCTAAGTGCCATATTCACTTATCATCCTTGCATATTAATGAAGTGTAATGACAAGAATTTTCATATCTAGATAGAAACATAATTAGTCCCAAAAATATCAAGACCTTCCAGTTAGGATGCAAAACAACAGCAATTTATCTGATGAGAAAGCTCTGAAGGAGCTTCTTATCCTGGGAGTTATTTTATTTTGTACTTTGTCAGGCTTTCTGACCATTCTACATGATCTGAAAGGCTTGTGTACACCAAGATGAGGGACACAATGTTTTATCTCACAGGAGGAATGACTAGTAGGATGAGAGAAAAAAAATAGATGTAAAAAACTTGCGTAACAGACACACATCAAAACCACTTATAAAATCTTCTTTGAAGCATTTTTCCAGAGAACAACAATTTTTGCTCAGCTGTGTCACTCATAGCAGAGTGGAAAACTTTGCCCCATCAGAAGACAGAGTAGGTGGATGCCCAGAACACAAGGACTCCTGAAAACTGCTGCCACACAGTTGGCTACAGGAAGAAAGTGATCCTGCCTGAAGTGCTGGTCAGTTGGACTGGATGCTTACTGCCAGCTCCTTCCAAACAGACAACTCTAGCCTGTGCATGGGGAAGAGAGGTCATTTTACTGCTGCTAGGGAGATGCAGGTAGTTTTGTGTCTGGTTTTGTTTCTGTTCTTCAAAATCCTGTGTGGCCTGCTATTCCTGCTATTTGTGAGAAAGGATTTTTATTATGGACAAGCTTTTATTTTAAATGGCTATTAAATGCCACTGTTTTTATCATTTGAGAAAACATTCCAATTCCATATGAAAAATACTTGTGCAACTCTTCTGTTATGCATTGAGCATCACTTCTTATATTAAACTCCACAGCTTTAATAACAACATGTATTATTTCTGTACATAGGTGCTATCAATATTTTGTTATATAAATTTTGTATGCTGCCCAAGACCATATATTCCATGGTTAGAGCAGTAAGAGCTCATCTCAACACTATGCCAAAGAGGAGCAGTGTAGCAGGGCTAAAGTACATCTCTAAAAGGGGTTTCAAGTAAGTTAGTTATAAAATAGTTTATCCTGAACTATTTTAAGCAGCTGAAACAGCTGTGACCATCCCCACCAAACACAAGGCCTCGGCTGTGTTTCTGTGTTTGGTCACCAGAGAGCAGAGTTGCTGTAATGAAACCCAGCTCCAGCTCATCCCAGTCATATCCCGGGGTGGGGGGAAAAATGCAGCACAAAGAGCTCAGCAACTGTCCTGCCTTTTTCCAGCTGAAAAGTAAAAAAATGGTCACATATTGATTCTATTTCAGACAGCAGTATGAGATTCTAAGCCTGCTCATTCAAAGTAGCAATTCAAATGTCTCTCTCATACCATTCAAACAAAAACAAGAAAAATAAAGAGCTGCTGATTTCACAGTATTAATGGAACAGAAGGGAAGGAAAAAAAATCAATTAGTAAGCACATGCTGTCAACAAGTAATCCTAATAATGCAGTTTTTGCTCTATGAGTAGAAGTCTTGATAGATTCAACTTCTTTTAAATTACAATACAAAACACACTTTAGGAATACCAAAGTATACTAGGTAGACAACAATACCTCTTTGTGGCTGCTGACTATAAAGATGTAAGGCCTACTGAACAGAAAAAGCACTTAATTCAAAGCAAGCTAAACATGGCTAAATGAAAGTCCTGAAATAATGATCTTCCACTATTCTGTTAGTTTGGGTTGTTTTGGTTTTTTTTACACTGAATAAGATCTCTTCATTTCCCCAAGTAAAGAAAATTCATACAATCTAAATTTAGAAAAATAACAAAAGTTATCTCTGTGGAAAGGAGTGACTGAAATACCTACTTTTCAAGCACAGAATTTTGGGAGTGCTGTTTCAATTAAGGAAAAGTTGTTAACATATGAAATGTTGACTTTACCTCACAGCCACAAAAGTCCTGAAGAAAATAAGCAAAGCACTGGATGACATGAATGTGTTTCTGGCAATCTTTACTGGAATAGCAGATGAACACTTTTGGCCGGGGTCGAAGTCTTTCCACATGGAGACCTGCAGCATATGCTGAAGACTCTGAGCTCTCCTCATCTAGATGGGAATATATATTTTCTAAAGTGCAAGAGAAAAGAAAGTTCACACTATAAAGCTTGATTTTGTTTTGGGTTTTCATTACTTTTGTAGGCTCTTTACTAATGCATACAGTAATGTTTGGGTTTTTTTCCTAAAGATTTTCCTCTCCTTTCCATCCTGAAAAAGAAAAGTTGTACATACTCTATTTATCCAGCTTAAGAGTTACTGCATGTGGAATACATTTTCAAAGTTAAATGTGCAGTTATTTCTGCCCAACTCAGAAAACACAAGGAAGATTTATTTTATAGATAGAATGAGGTTGTTTCACCTTTATTCAGCCTCAACAGTCTTCACATCTCTGTTCAAACACTGTAAGCCTAAAAGATGTATCATCTTCAAGAGCTTCCTGTCTAACAAAGACTCTTCTTAAAAAATCCCAAACCCCAACATAAGCCAGGTAAGACTATTAAACTCCAGGTCCACAGACCCTTTCAGGATATCACACAAGATTTCTCTAGTGTATATATACACACCCATGTTTGGACATTAATTTGACATTAATTCGAATTAAGATATGATTAATTTAAAACTAAATAGCTATTAGTGTTTCTTTCCTTGCATAGATCCTTTTATGCTGGAACATAAAAGTCTGGCCTTATGCCAGACTAATTCAATCTAGTTCTACAGATGATTAAGCTAATTTGGAATAAAGTATGAGTATTTCAAAATACAAATATCCATCTAGGGATTCAATTCAGAACAATTCATCAGGAATAACTATTCTGGAACAACTCTCTCTGTAGACAAATCCTCAGTGATTTGTCTGGGTTTTTTGTTGGAACTTGCTGGCTGTGAGCAAAGGGGATAACTACAGAAGACCAGAAGGTAAAAGGATTTAACCCAGCTGGCATATAGCACTTGCAGTACATCTCAGTGCCAAAATTCAGGTGGATAACACAAATATGTGAGGTTTGGAGAAGTAATATCTTTTTCCATTATTCATGAAACCACATGATTCTCTAAATTCAAAATAAAAGCCAATGTATTTTTAACATTCAAATGTATCAAGTGTAGCTTGCCAGCTCCTGGATACAGAGGCGAAGTCAGCACGGAGGAATGGAATCTAAGAACATCTGCAAGCAGGGCTTACAGTAAATTTAGGAAGATGGCTTAGAATGAAAGGTAAAGGCAACTTCAAGGAAAGCGAGCAAATCTGGAATAGCAGCTGTAGATAGTATTCCAGACAGCACTGTGAATTGTATTGGCATCACATGGCTTTACTTTCCTTCTGATTTAAAATAAGTATGAATTAGGTATTTCTGAGTAAAATAAGGGAATGTTTAAAACAAACCCATTTAAAAATCTGTTTGTAATCTACATGGTCACATAGTACTTTCTCCAAGAAAAAGAAACATTAAATACAAAGTATTTTCCAATATTGCTTTTGTTCTCTCCTCTCTACAGTGAAGTCTTGATCTGTGATACAATACTGTCTAGGCAACCAATTACCATCAAGCACTGATTAAGAATTTGCTACAGGTTTCAACACACAAAAAGCTGAGGGGAGGAAGGACAGAGAAACAGGAAAGCAAGCTTTTCAGATAAAGGTATTTCTGGAGTCAACCTATCAATTAAGATTGTTTTGGTTGCAAAAGCACATCTTTAAATGGCACTTTGTACTGAATGAACCCTCCTACCTTGCTGTTTCTTGCGGCACATCACAGTGAAAAGCGTGGCAAACGCAGAGATGACAACCAAAGGGACTGTAATGGCAATGGCTCTGATGGGGCCAGCCCACGGGGAGTGCACTTGGAAAAAGAAAGCACAATTAGCCACATGCAAATGAGCTGCATTACAATTATCTAAACAAATCTTCACACTGGGAATGCAAAACTGCTGCAGTGCTCTATTATCAGGTAATTGTCCAAGATACAGTGAGCTCAAATATCATGTTCTGCTTTCAAATTAGGTTTTAAGGTAGGTGCCCCACTGCCACAGCATCAGAGTGACTCTCATAAGTGCTGCAACTCACACTAGCCCCAGGAGAACAACCCTGTGGCAAATAGTTTGGATGAGGTATGCAGTGGTCATTTGGACCTGACACGTTTTGGTTCCAGGGTGTTGAACTAGCCCCTCAGAAAGAACTGCCTTCCTGCAGAGATCACCCTTAGCAATGTGCATTAGGATTCAGTGCATTTTATCTACTGCCTCCATCTGTGGCTGTTTTGAGGCTGCAGCTGCACTCTGAAATCCCTGTTTAGCTTCTCAAAGACAGGTCTGATCCATAGGCATGTGAAGCATTCATCTGACAGGTTCTCCAGACTGCTGGGTTTGGTACCAGGGCTGAAGGACACAGGTGATGTGTTCAGGCTGCTCCCACAGTTTCATTGCAGTATTTCCACACTAGTGCACTCTCTGTTGTATGCAATTAAGGGTATCATTCCTCATATCCACATATACAACAAAAGCCACTTTCCCACAAAGATTTCCAATTGATTGATCTAAACTCCACTGAATATAAATGTACAGAGATGCACATGTGTATGCTCAACTGTGCACCTCTATTCCTTTTTCATTAGGTCAAAAAAGCACAGCACAATTATCTCAATAGTCTAGATTATGGCAAACAGACAAAGGTCAAATAGAGACTTATTTCCAAGATAATTAAAACTCAATCTAAATTAATACAATAAATACAGTATATTGTTTAAAAAACAGAATTCATACCTGGTTTTAGCGCATAGTGCATTGTTTTCCTTGTTGTATTAGTGTCATCAACCAGCTTGGAAAAGTAAAAGATTAATTTTATTTTTTGCAATATGAAAATAACTGTAACAGCTTTTATGACCAAATGTGAAGAAAGTTACTGTTCAAATAGTTAAAACTAAAGAGCAGCACAAACTAGTATAATAAAAATTGACCAAGAAAGAGAATTCCAATTAAAAAAAATAAAACTCAAAGTCCAGGAATTATGCCAACCCACAACTTCAGTTTAAAGCTGTGCTGTGCACTCAGGGAAGCAAAGCTATGGAAAGGTCAAGAACATTCTGATGCCTTGAGATTCTAGCCTTTGTACTTTTCAAATCCTGTACCGCATAAATGCACAACTCTAAACTCCATATAAAGTGCTAGTTAACTGTCTTCACATTTTGGTCAAACACAACAATCCCTCTGGGCCTGTGATCCAAGGATACCATACAGCCTCAGGCCCCAAAAAGTATAAACAAAAGTAAACTGTAAATTGGGGCGAGGAGCAAACTGGGGGAATTGCCTTCATTGCCTGAAGCTGTAATTGGAGGATTAACCCCTGATATGTAAATGGACCAAATATATCAGTCTGAAAAAACTCCTGACCATCATTGTAGCCCCTTAGGGAGGCTTCACCTGCCCTCAAAATACCAGAAGGCCCTTCATTAAATATCTCTGCTTTTATTCTTCTAACTTTGTCTGGCCTCTGTTTCTAGGTAAGCCCGAAAAACGCACAATTCTAGAAAATTTACTTGCCCAAGTTACTTCAGTAGGGATACCTGGAGTTCAATTCTACCAGTGTGATTTGAAATATTTTAATTTTATTCCATTTTCCCATTAACATATTCACTTAGGTGTTGTACAGAAGACTATTTAGAAATATTACCTCAATGATATAATCCCCTGGAGATACGTTCTGAAGAACACAACTTGTAGTGTCTGTGTTCTGCTCCTACATAAAGAAAGAATACTTTGCAAGCAATTCACATACTTTGAAAATCTAATAAAGAATTCACATTGATTTAGAAATAGGCAGTGCACTCTTGTATTAACACACCTTAGACCAGCAGAACTAAGTCTGCCCATTCACTTATACAATTGGCTAGGAACTAACAGAACTAACTTGTGTTAATCCAGGTCCAATGGAGTCCTCAAGCCTGGTTTTGACTGATGAGTGCAATCACAGCACAATTGTTACTTACATAAATAGTTCCAAATAGTTTTACAATTTAAAAAATGATACAATTTTATATTAAGTTTTTAAAGTTTCTGTAAGACCTTAGAACACCTCATGTTAATAGGTTTTTTGCTTTTAAGAGCTGCAAAACTCAGCCACGTACCTGTCTGCAGGTCTTTTGCTTAAACAGTCCTTCATGCTTCAGTTTGTAGTGAAGAAAGTAGTACCTAAACCCAAAGTTGTGAGGTGCATGATCAAAGGACACTTGCATGTTAAAACCTTGCTGGGTAACATTCACATTCCTTGGCTTCCAGTCTGTCAGAGGAGATATTAATGAATTGCAAACTGACTCTTCAAGTACAGAAAATTTATTAAAGAGTAATATATAGAAATATTACATTTTACTTACAAGGTTTGCAGACAAGGTTTTCTGGCTGTAGCAACAATTCACATGCTACAAATATACAGAAAAAATATTAATCATACAGTATCAAACTGCTATGCTATTTAAACAGAAAAAGAACAAGGGCCAAAGTAGGGAGTTCATAATTTTGAATACCCTCACTTCTTTCCCAGACTCTAATATACCTGAACTAAATGCATTTTGCGAACTTAACTCCTTTCTTATGATTTCAAGTCCCTTCTCATCTTTATATGAGAAACAGAGATCTATTAATTTGAATATCACATTTCTTAGTGAGACAAAAGGGATAACACCAGGCACAGCACATCAGAAGAGGAAGTTAAAACTAGTCTTAAATATATTTACTCAGAATAAGTAAGTATGCTGAGCACTACTACCAATGCTACAGCAGTCTGTGTTAACAGGTAGACTTGAAAATACCTTGAGCAAGTTTTATAGGGGAAAAAAAACCCTTAGCAGGACAAATATCAACAGTTCACCTCAAAGGGTACTTGCAGTTTCTCACCATACTGTATGAGCACTGAGGAGCTTATTCAAATTTCTTCTCTCCACCTCCAATGAGAATTGCTAAGTAATTGTGAGAAATTCAACTTGATCTGCTGCTAATTTTAGATGTCCTCCTCTATATCTGTCCTTAGATAGCTGTTTTTAAACTGTAATCTCAAAGGCAAAAAACAAACTGCCCTTCTTCACAATGTCCAGAGAGGAGCAAACCATCTTCAAGAGTTAACTGAGAACCACAGGAACAATCCTACTCTAAGCAAACTGAGATAATCTCAGGCCTACCTGAGACTTTTCTTTTGGTTGCTGCCTAGCACTTATGATCACACACCACAGATTTATCTATGGCATGCAAATTCTTTCTGCTTAACACCCAGATCTTCCTTCCACAACAATGTCAGTAGCTACATAACCCAGACTCATCCAACATCATCATCCACCACATTCCTTTGTTGGGAAAACCAAAATGTTGAGGGGAGGGGAGACCCACTGAAGAGATGATGGGCAATACTACATAAAATGCAATACTATATTATATGCAATACTTACATCTAGTTCGGAAGAAAAATGGGTGATAATTACTTTCATTTTTAATGGAAGGAAAAGGAACAATCTTTACAAAGTAATCTGTTTCAAACTTCAAGTTTACAAAGGGCTGGGACTCCATTCCCTACAAAAAAGACAAGATTGCACAGATTTTAAAATCAATGATCATAACTGAAAGTATTTTTCAAAACAAGCCCACGATTTTGCAATCAAAGGCTGAAATTAATACATTAAGAATTCTTTCTCTACCCCTCTATTCCAAACTGACATGAGGAATCTCAATCCATAGTTGGATGTAGACTATTACAGATGTGCATTTGTACTCTAGTCACCAAAATGACAGTTCCCAGCTTCAGGAAAGTTTCTATCAAAAGGAACAAGATCTGTCTCTAAAGCAAAACTATCATTCATTTCACCAATAGTACTTTTGGGAACCAATCAACTCTTTTACAAGGGCATGGAGCAATAGGACAAGAGGGAATGGCTTCAAACTGAAAGAGGGAAGGGTTAGATTAGACATTGGGAAGAAATTCTTCAATGTGAAGGAAGTGAGGCCCTGGCACAGGTTGCCCAGAGAAGCTGTGATGTCCCATCCCTCCAAGTGTTCCAGGCCAGGCTGGATGGGGCTTGGAGCAACCGGGGATAGTGGGAGGTGTCCCTGCCCATGGCAGATGGGTTGGAACTGGATGAACTTTAATGACCCAAACCATTCTAGGATGATAAACACCTTCAAGACTATTCACAGTCATACAATACTGAAACTTTTCTTGAAACAAAGCACTTACTGTTTGTTTAAAACTGGGGCTGAGCTGCTTTGGATCTTTTAAAACCATCTGCTGGCATTGTCTTCCCTCTGATTTTAACTCCTCAAGTATTACTCGAAATCCCTTCAGGTATTCAATCCCTACAAACAGTGGGGCATTTAAACATAAGATTAATATTTCAAAATGCATAATGTGGTATTTTATGTCATTTGAATATATTTCATTTGTCTTTAAGAATAAAACTTATCAGTCATATGAAATATGTTTGTATTTAATACCTGTTGCTGTATGTCAGTTCTGCATATTCCATCTTGCCTATCTAGAATTCAGTCTTTGGCAAAGGCTACAATCACTGCATACTTGTGTAATGGTTGGAACAGAGGGGCCCATGTCTCATCAGGGGCTTCCAAATTACCACTGCTATCTAAGTTATCAGCACCTTCTTCACCTTCAGAAATACTTCATAGTAACTTCACATTTCCATTTTAACAATCAAATGTAACATTTTGCTGGCAAATTATAGAAATAGTTCTTTATAAATTTTACTATCATCTCTGAGACTACCAGATTAAAATGGTAACAATTGTTACAACTTCTTTAGTTCTAGTACAGTATGGGCTAACAGAAAACTTGACTTAAATGGAATGGAATTTATTCCAGTGCATGTATACTTCCAGTTATTCATAACTGCTGCCAGAACTACACCCATTTTGTTCAAGTTACTCTACTACAGCTCAGTACAGTGTCTTTACAATGTTCTCATAGCAGAATTACTTCATGATATGACTAAACTGAGTCACAGTGATGTGAATATCCCAGGAAAATGCCAGCGTTACCCTGTGACAGGTTTGTGGCTCAGGTATCAAAGGCACTGCACAGCCCTTTAACTCTCACTACTCCATCTAACTGCATGTCTTCAACAGCATTACACACATTTATCAATGACACAGACACAGCTTTTGTAAGCTAAATGCTACATAAGTCAAAATGGACTCATTTCAGTTTATGCTATGCTTGTCAACCCAAAAAATAAAATCCCAAATGTATCATTTCCCACCACCTCCTCTGGTTCACGAGTTTTCACGGGTTTGTGTGTTTTGATTAATGTTTTATAATTTTGTAGAAGATAAAGTGTTGCCAAACATGTTCTTAGCATCCATGGAACAAAAGCACTATTTGTCCTTACACGAAGACCCTGAAAGTGCCCAGCTCCCATGCTACCCACGATGCCTGAACAGCAGTTCTGTCCTCAAACTGTCCAAAGGATTTACCTCTGGTGATCACAAGGAAGAACACCAGGCTTTGTTTCCCATGGATGTTTGATTCATCCAGTCTGCAGCTGAAGATTACCAAATGCCTTCAACTGCACAGTTCTGCAGAATTCTGTGGAATTTTCACATATTCTTTTAAAGCCCAGAAATAAGTTTCTCAGTGGAAATGGATTTCTGCACATCCTCAATTTTGGTCACTACTGCTCTAGTGTACCACCAGGTGCCCACTTCCAGTGACATTGAAGTAATTGAGGAATACTCTTAATGACCAGACCTGGCAAGGAAACACATTAAAGTTTGTATCGCTGTGATTAGATAATGTTTTCCACCTGTAACCTTTAAGTGTATCAGGAACTAAACTCAATCAATGCCACTGACATGCACCAAAGCCTTAGGGCAGAAAATTAATCCAGAGAAAGCTGCACACTTCTGAAGAACAGAAATTCACTAAACTGGGATAGTAAAAAGCCGTGTATGACTGCAGAGAACATCCTAGTTTTAAGGGTGTTTTTGAAGCAAGCCAGAAAAAATAGGAGCTTTGCAAAGGTGTTAAGAATTCCTTTCTTCTTAGGCAGTTTCCATCAATGATTCCAAGCATAATTTAATTATTTGACTTAATACCTATGAGCACAAAGTTATTACCAAACCCGTGAGTCCATTTCCCTCTAGAACTTACCAATGGCATTTGCTGTCCAAAGGATCATCACAGCCACCTGTTCCTGGCAAGCAAACTGACTGACAGTGATGTTCTGCACATCTCCAATCACGTGTCTTCCCACTGAACTCAGGTAAGGAGTGCAGTCTAAAAATACAGACAAATAAACACTTTAAGAAAAACATTCTAGCTGACATAAATTCCCTAATATGTCTTCAAGACTGAGCAAAGTAAAAGTACCAGTGTATTATTTTCTACAAGGACTACACAGCAAATCTAGATGAAGTTTTTGTCTCAAGACCCAAAAGCCCACAAAACTTCACAAATCATTGAGCACAACCACTTCCACTGGTTTCCAACCCACAGTTCACAGGACTCCCAAGGATATTACCACTTTATACCACCAGTGTAACCTGCACCACATCACGTGTACTGGGACTCCCAAAAGAGAACAACTTTTCCTGGTAGCTGTTCCAAATAATTTGAAGACTGACATTAATTTTGTTCATGTACAGTGCTCAAAGCAAGAGAATGTTGGTCAATGATCAGGCACATATGAGAACAATAAACCATGTGAAGCTTGAGAACTGCTCAAGAAGTGCTTTAAACCATGATACTGCTTGATCCTGACCACAAAGAACCTACTGCTTAAATCCATCTCCTCTCTGCCTTCCATTCTGCAGCCACATCCCTACAGACCACTTAACTGCCACAGGGTTCACTCGGGACTGGTTTTGTCTTGCTATCCTCACAAAATACAGTGTATTCCCTAAAATTACAGCGCCACAGCTTTAGCTTTAATCAAGAAAACAAAATATAAACAAAAGATTGCTGAGTTTGTTGTTGAACTTGTTCTTTTTAAAAGAAGAAAACAACCCCAAATTTTATTACTTTTAAAACTTTACAATATTTAGGCTCATGTTTTGTGGCAGGAAGAGAAGTAGTAGGCAGGGAATTCACTAGTTCTGGAGCACAGTATACATGAAGATAGGTGTGCAAAAACAAACATGCTGTTTCTGAACTAGTGAAACTAACAAAATCCAGAAGAAATTGATCAGTAGATTGTATATTACTGACGGATGATTAATTTAAAAAAACCCTGAGATAATTTATATGCTATATATTCATCTACAGAGAGCTTGTAGAAAAGAAGCATGAAAAATCAAGTGCTATGATATGCCAGTACAGGAAATTTGAATTTAACTCAGAGGTGTGATCTTAAAGGCAAAGAAAGAAAAATTATTAACTGTAAAGGAGATTTAGAAAATGGCTTTTTACTATGAATAACCATGGCAAGGGGTCTTTTCTATAACTGTCACAGACATAAGAAGAGAACACTCTACAACACTGCCCTTTACAAAGGCTGGGAGCTTGGTACTGACTCCACTGTTTGTAGAGTTCAGTTGCCACGAGTGAACTCAGTGACAGCATGAACTTCCTCTTAGGAGGATAGAGGATCTCTTCCAATGGAAAGTTTGAAGTAACTGGCTTTTGCTAGGTCTGGATCTAATTAATAGCAAGCCCAAGATTTTGGATCCTGGTTACCAGAATTTTATGGTCAAATGACAATTTGCCAAAATGGAATATAGCACAAATGCCTGAAGTTTTACTGCAAGTCACTGATTCACAGTCATAAAGAACAACAGTTTTAGGAAGAAAACAGCATGGAAAAATCACACTTTTTAGGAAACCACTTCTTTTACTTGAATACAAGTGACATACTAAAAATACAGACATTTCTTTTTCACCTGAATAAATAATCCAACCAACTAATTTAGCATCATAAAACACAGTTTCCTAGAGTTGCTCTGTGGCAAAATAAGAGACTTTAAACCACAGCCAGCAAGTCAAATTTTCTTTTGTGCTGGCTTATTAAAGGTAAACACATATTTCCATACCATGTGAGCTCTTTAGTCTTCATATCAGCAAACTCTTTTCCTAGTCCTGCAGAACTCAAATAACTCCTTTGTCCAGGAAGCACACAGTGCCAGCAGAATTGTGAATTAATACTTCTCATTGGTTAAACACAGTTTCTAGTGCCAGAATTAATGGAAAAAACATGACACATACTGGGATTTAAACAGACTCATTGTATTAACTAAATGTGGGGATCCCTGTTCTGACTGGTACCATTTCCTAGTTTTTGTTATGTAGATAAAAAAAAAAAAAAACATACCTCTTCTGTTGTGGCCACCTACATCTTGTACAATCTGACACACTTAAATTTTGCTCATTTTAAGTATTAAGATCAAATTAGATTTAAAAAATTCAGTGAAGGACTGCAAATTCAGGAATTAACATAAAAATAGAGGAGCAAAAGGATGATCAGAATAAAACAAATCACTATTGTTAGATTTCCTAATGCATGCTCTCAATGATGAAACTTTACCTACATTCTGCATCTGAGGTAATTTCCTTGGGTAGGCAGAAAAAAACACCTATGACTTGCACTGGCATTAAAACAAACATTGTTTTAATGTAAATTAGGACCTTGTCTTGACTGTACACTGAGTTTATATTGATGATGGCCACTAGCTGCCCATATAAGGATAAATTCTTAATGTAGTTAGCTTTAATTCTACATTAAGTTCTTAATGTAGTCCTGCTTTGACAACTAGACAGCAAAGATGACAAAACATCTAAAATAACCCCCAACAATAAGATACAGCCATTTAGCAGATGCTTGAAGAGGCCTGAAGTATTACTGCTCAACCTCTTTATCACTGTTACTATGCCAGAGATTACTTTATTCTCATTTTAGCTGCAAACCACACCACAGCTGCTACAGTTGTGAAACCACCAGTCTGCACTGCAAATGTAGACAGCAGTCTTCCACTGGCCTGGGCCTTGAAGACTGTAGTTCATGAAAGGTTCCTACTGATTCAACTAAATGAAAATAAGTTATTCAATATTCATATTCAATACTAATCCTTGCAAAGACAATTTTTTTAATATATTACCTGTCTACAAATACAAACTCACACATTTTCTACCTCGAGACAGACATCATGCCATTTTCACCCAAAATTACACATCAGAGAAACACTGCAGAAAGCTCAAAATAGCCCTTTCCTATGTCCTTGTGTGTACTGAACCTTTCAGTGACTATATTTTTCACAGAATAAAATAATTTTCTAGAATGTTCCAGTCAAATACTGGGCAAATTAGGTAGGCCAACCTGAAAGAGACACTACTACAAGTTGTTAGATAGTTTCATTACCAGTGAGACACAGAAGGAGAACATCTACCAGACCCAGCAGACACAAATTTTCTAGATTTTAAAATTATGCCAATATTGAGCAGCTTATGCCATTCTTAGAGCCATTTTAAGAGACATGTTGCTATATTTTGACAACTGTGATGGAGTCCTTGATTTCTGTGAATATAGTGCAGATTTTCAACTTACTGTCGTATTTAAAGGTGATGTTGAGCAGTCCACTGTTCTTCGTGACTGATGACAGCCCCTGTAGAGGAAAAACAAAGATATGGAAAGTCTGAATGTAGTATTTGCAGGAAGACATGAAATTGTGGTTGAAGTAGTATGATCTGCCCAGCAGATGGGAATCACAGAAGCTTATTTTTGGGAGAAAATTATGTGACATTCTCAACTTCCACCATCCAGGTGAATTGTGTATGTACAAAAACCACACCTTTAATCAAGGTTTAATGACAAACCAAGCTGGGTTCTCCAGGGGAAACAGGGTGCCAGAGAAGAGAAGAGAACATCAGCCAAAGAGCTGATTTCCACTCACAGCCATGAAAAAGAGCATCAGAAGCTCCAAGAGAGTGACATTGCAGAAACCCATTATGCTACCTCAGGCACCCTTTTCTTTTATCAAATACTGTTAAAGCAGATACTGCAAACTGAAGACCAACCAGAGAACTGCTCTGCCAGGGAGAAATCCAGGCTGATGAGTCTGCTGTCTCTTCTCTACTTATTGGCCCTCAGACATGCAATACCTTCCCCTTAGAAAGCACTGAAATTGTTTTGAAACACAGAATGTAGAATCACCCTCACACGACACCAAGCTGAAAACTGGAATATTATTTTTATGGTACAACATCATTCCCTGAAAGGCAAAATACATCATATTTACCATCAGCTTTAAAAAATACCACCCGTTTACACAGCATTGTATCTGGGTTCAGTGCTACAATGCAAACAGCAAAAATCATCAGTATGAAAGCCTGCAGCAGTAATTAGATGTTGTCAGGATCATGCCCCAGCCCTCCCTGTGTGTCTCTCCACAGTCAGACCCAGGTATGTACAAAGAAAAACAGGGTAGGAGTTGTCAAGTTAAAGAAAGCTTAAAACACTTCCTAAAGGATGAAAGCAATTCAGACTTTGATAGTTACAAGTTAAATTTGTAATCTCACTTTCTTCTTAGGTAGCTTTTAATTGTTTAAGTTTGATTTAGTTTGGCATAGAACCAGCTGTTACACAAAAAAGCTTCCCGAAACAGGAAGGAGTCTTTTCAGTTGTAACTTTTCTATTAATACCTGTTCTAGTCTGAGTCACTTTCTGTTTCTCTAATCTTTATTAAATGTCGTTTAACTTACAGCAAAACAAAGACATGATTTATTTGATTAAAAAATCAGAAAAAAAATCCTACTGACTTTTTATAAAGGGAGATTAACCATCAAATCAATTGCTACTTGTCTTCCTTTTGTCCTAGAGCTGAAGTTTTGGGAGACACAAATTTTACTAAACTCCACAGAAAATTAGCACATGAATTTTTATTCATTAGATATGATTTTTATATGCTATATTAAAATAAAAAGGCAACACTTCTCCTTTAATTGCATTTCTACTGGGATTATGATGACATAACAAAATATGTAACAGCATTAGCATAAATAAATAAACCACAAGCACTGATAATTTAGATGCAAAGACAGACATAACATAAGCCAAACTCTGCTGAATTTATGCAGCACATAAGACTTACTAGCGGCAAAAATTTGCTGTCAAGTTTAGAAAAGGTACCAAAAGGCTGCAGTAATTAGTGAGAGAATTAGGGTCACCCCAAAGTATTGAACTAAATAATTGTTATTTTAGTTGTAAATTAAAACATGTAATCTACTCAGATAATTTCATCATGCTCAACTGCAAGGACTTACTGCTATGA
>VXBC01011467.1:0-21241 GCA_013399945.1 Ploceus nigricollis
AAATTTGCCCTGAACTAGGACACTGTTCAATAGCAATTCACTGTTTCAGCTAAATGCAAATACCACTCCAGGAATAGGCTGGTAAAACCTGTCAGGAACTGAAGTCCATAAGTTGTCATCTTCCGTGAAAGCACTTTTCTTCAAAGAGGCAGCAAAAAAGTCATGAAAGTGCCTGTACAACCGCAAGGAAAGTGGTATAGGAGCTGAGTTAGCTGGCATCAGATTTAACCTCCTACTCTGCTGGAAAATGATTTGTCAAGTGAAGACCACTTGTCAAATAGAAGTTCCTTTGTGTTGTACAGGAGGTTCAGTAATTGCTGCAGCTCTTCAACCTCTCAGGCAGAGGTCACTGGAACCAATAATCAGACCCCTAAATATTATTGCGTGTACTCTGGTGACTGAATGCACCCTTTGTGAGCACAGCAGTGTGTTAGCATTTAACACTGGTGTTCACCTTCTGAACGGGCTGAGAGCCTGCACTTCAGCACAAAATGGTTGCTTGTTCTGACTTGGACACTGCTTCTTGTCTGGCACAGCTGTCCAGGAGGTCTGAGGATTTGGGATTCCCTCAGCCAGTCAGAACTCCTTTGGAATAGTGCATATATGGTTAAAGCCAGGCACTGGTGTCAGTGCTGGGAAGGTGGGAGCAGAACGAAAGGGGGCCTAATGACTAAATAGAAACCATGATTTCTTTGGATCTTTGGAGTTAAACTTTTCCAGACCTGCTAGAGGGAATTTCTACCTAACACAAAACATAGGAAAATGTTGCCTTTGGTACACTTTCAGAAATGTTGCCTTGCACTGTTGCCACTGTAGCAGTGTGTCCCTGTCCNCCTGAGAATACCGCCTGCCGTAGCTAGGTGAGCCAAGGGTGTCACTGGGAGGAAACATCCCAGCTGCCGCCATTTAGCTCAGCGGCAAGGCAAGCCCGGGCAAGTCCCCGTTGGAATATTGGACACACCAATATGCCACCAAGAGGCTATAGCAGAGAAGAACATTATTTCCTACCTTAGAGCAATGTGTAAATCAGAGCTGGGGCTTCAAAATCCATACACTAGGATTTTCCACATCATCCATGTCATAGGAGAGAAACACAAGATTGATGCAAAGGGAATTCTGAATGTCATAATTATACACCAGGTGCAGCTATTATTTTATTCAATGAGAAAACAAAACTGAAATGTCAACATGTTTGGGTGCAGGCTTCCACACTGGTCCTTCCAGGAATGCCAAGAGGAAGACAGAATTAGGAGAACTGCTCAGCAGATTCTTGTGGCAACAGCAACTAAGTACCAGTTACTTACTTCCCCCACACTGATCTGGTGCGGTGAGGTGAGAAAAATAAAAAAAGAAAAAGGAAAAAAAAAAAAAGCAAAAGTAAGAACAGTTTAATAGCTGGAACAAAGTAAAATATTAAAATTATTATATTAAGGAAAGAGAAAGAAAGGAATTAAAACCTAAGAGAGAAATAAACATCACTCCCCACTGAGTGATGCCCAGCCCATTCTCGAGCAGCTCATGGCCAACTTCTCCCAGCTTGCATGTGGCTATGGAATGTCCCTTTGGCCAGTTTGGTTTATCTGTCCCAGTTTTTTGTACACCCGCCCACTGACAGACCATGGGAAACCAGGAAATCCTTGATTTAGTGTAAGCACTACCTAGCAACAACCAAAGTATCAGTGTGTTATCAATGTTGTCCCCATTCTAAATCTAAACCCCAGCACTGCCCCAGTTCCTAGGAAGAAAACTCATTCCATCTCAGTTGAAACTAGGACGCAGATCCCTCTTGGTGTTGCTCTGTAATAGTAGGACATGCTGCAGTCTCTATCTAAAAGATATTTATTGGAGGTTAATGAGTTAGACTACAAACTCTGGAGTTTGAGTTATTTTAAGGGCCATACTGAGCAACATTATTTTACCTTCTGGGCATCCATTCTACAGCATTGCTCAGAATCTTGTTTAAATCCCTACGAAATAAATGTCCTCTGCTTGGACCCTTTTGTTAAAATGATGAGCAAGAGGATTAAACACATTGATAAAAAACTAGGTTTGGGACAAAAGCATGGCTGAGAGTTGTCAGAGCAATAAATGTTTATCTAAACCTTCCTTTTTCTCAAGCACTTGCTAGCAAGGAATGCTGGAGGAGCCTTGAGAAGAGAAGCTTTGGGGTGACCTAATTATGGCCTTCCAGTACCTGAAGATATCCTACAGGATAAATGAAGAGAGACTATTTACAAGGGCCTGGAGTGACAAGACAAGGGAGAATGGCTTCAAACTGACAGACAGTAGGATTGGATATTGGGATTAAATTCTTCCCTGTGAGGTTGCCCAGAGCAGCTGTGGCTGCCCCATCCCTGTAAGTGTTCAGGGCTAGGTTGGATGGGACTTCGAGCAACCTGGTCTAGTGGAACGAGGCGATCTTTAAGGTCTTTTCTAGCCCAAACCATTCTATGGTTCTCTGAAGTCCGTGAATTTCTTTCATATCTATCTCATCTATGCAGAACTTTACAGGTTGTTTTTCAATTGGCATTTCCCACACTCTCCACTCACCACTTCATATCATGTTTGGAAAACAGCATTTGAGCTCAGGCGTAGCATTTAGACAACATGGATTCTCCCTATGGATCAATCAGAAAGCTAAAAGACGATGTGGAATTTATTGGAGAGAAAGGAATTTTGTAATGCTTTTCCAAGTTATAAATCTAACAAGGAGAAAGCTTTTTTTCAGTCACTTTTGAAGGCGTTTCAGACTTTATGGCCCCTATGTCTTTGTATTAGGAATTGTTTGGAACCTGTGACTGTTCTCTTGGACTTGTGAGGAGAACAAGGAGGCTGGGATTTTGCCAGATCTCAGCTAGTCTACAGAGATCAAGAATATGTATTTGGTGTTGTTCTGAAGGATTATTTTTCCAGCTTGTGGACTGCTTTAATAATGTGATGGATGCAGTGTGAGACTTGTGGATGAGACAATGTGAGAGAGCTGCCAACACTGTCTTCTGAAGCATTTGGATAGTTTGGGAGCTGCTTCAATGACTGGTGGACCTGCAGTCCTCAGCTGGAAACACATAGCTTAAGCGATGGACTCTGCCAACGTGAGAGAAGGGGATGATGCTATCTGTATAGTTGAGAAGGAAAGTGCAGATCACTAAGTGTTGTTTGATCTAGTTTACAGCCTGCAAGGGGACAATGAACACCAGCACTGGCTTTTTGTTGTTGGACTTTTTCTTTGCAAGCAACTGCTGGATGTTTTGAAGGGATTTTAAGATCACCTGAGCATGAGAGTGTAGAGTGGTACATAGAGCTTGAGGGAAAGGATGCAACTTAGCAGGTGTGAGTGACCTGTTGAGCAGCTGCTCTAACAGAAAAGGTTCTAAAAGAAGGAGGCCGTTCTGGAAGTTGTATTTTCTTTTGCAGCCTATAAACTGCACAGCCAGCAAGGCAACGATTCCTCTTCCTTCCCCGCCGCATGCAGGAGCCCATGCTGTCAGTCTGCAAGAGCCAAGACCCACAGCGGAGCTGCTCCCCGCACAGCTCCCACCGAACGGGGCCGAGCCGGGAGAGCGCTTGGCTTTTTCCTGGGCGCTGTCAGCGCTCATCAAAACAACCGCACGACGGCGATGTCTGCTCACAAGAGAAGGGAACGCGCGCAGCCCGGCTCGGAAACACCCCAAGCTGAAATTGTCACTGCTCTCCCATCCACTGTGTCAGGACAAAATGATTTCGCTGATCTTCCACGGACTAACTCCTATTTGCACCACACTCAAACGGCAACACGAACTGCTTTGCCCTAGGAAATCTTTTCACTCTCGCAGAGTCTGTCTGCAAACTTGAAAACATCAGGCACAAACAGAGCTCACAAAAGTGCCAGCTGAGAAAGCTCTTGCTGCTTACAACTTCAGCTGCAGCCAAAGAGCACCAGCACACCCCCTGGCACCTGCAGTTTCCTTCTCAGCTCTATGTATCTCATCGTAATCCTTTAGTCTCACAGAGTGAGGATCTAAACGGAACAGCACCTGAGGCTGCTCAGAGTGTAAAGGTACCAGGACATAAAGCTCAACAGCTTGGCTTTTGCCTTCCCACTGCAACAGCTCTAGCCCATAGAGCTGCCTTTTAGGAAAAGCCATGAAACCCACTAAGACCGCATAATGTGCACAGCCACAGTTGTTTTCCTTGGCAAAGGGAGGAACTGTAAGAAATCTCTTGCTGTGGTTTACCTCCCCATGGTACCTCATCATTAAATGACTCTGAGTCAGTACCTCGCCTTCAGTACCATTGCCTGGTTTTTCCTTGCTGCCTTGCTTTGCCATCCCTTGCCTACCTTTCCCTTGCCCTGCCCTGTGTACAGCTGCTTTGCTTTGCTTTGCTTTGCCCACTGCCCCTTTGCCTTGCCTTGCCTTGCGTGGCCGTTTGCCTTTGCAGGCAAAGCAATGCAATCAAAGCGCAGGCAATGCCAGGCAAGCCAAGGGAGAGGTAGGGAGGGCACAGCCAGTGAGGGGAACACAAGTGGGGTGATAGGTGAGAGAAGGCCCAGAAATTGTAGGCGAGGCTGGGCATGGGCAGGTAAGTGCAGTGAGGGCTGGGCCAGGCAGGGACAGGCAGGGCTAGGCAAAGCAGGGCCAGGAGCAAAGGGGCAGGCGAGTCAGGGCAGGGAATGGGTGTACAAGGTACTGCAAGGCAAGGGAGGGGTAGGAAAGACAAAGCAAGTCAAAGGGAAGGAAGGCAAAGCCTGGGAAGAAAGGAGGAGGCAGATCAAGGCAGGGCATGTGTATGAAAGGCAATGCAAGGGAAGGGAGGGCTAGCTAGGGCTAGGCAAGTCAAGGGGTGGGTTTGCAGAAAATGACATCATCATCAAATGACATCATCTGATGGAGGCAGGCTGCCCATTCAGAAACCGTCTGAATTTCAGCCAAGGCAGTAAACTTGAATTATTCATGAATTCCTGTTGCAAGACTTGCCTTTTTTTTTTTTTAAAGAGAAGTGGATAAAATCTCTTTGCTTTCTTCAGCACTCTAACTTTGGACAGCTGGAAATTTCCAGTGCAAATCAGCAATAATGAATGCGAGTAACAGACTAGATAATCATGTAGGATTTATCAGGTACATATGGGTGTCTATTGTCAGAGTGCCTTTATGTTTTATACAGGAGTTTTCAGAATGTGCTTTGTCAGCAATAATGATCAGAAAAATCAGTCTGAAAAGAAAAAGGCATTTCCAGAAAGTTGGGTTTTTAAATAAAAGAAAAAACTGCATTTATTACATGCAGGTCACTCATAAAACAGATGTAGCTGTTTACTTTTAATGCAACTATTCTGAAATGCACTGGATCCATAATTATATATGTCTATTTATAAATGAATGACATGGGAATTTATCATCAATAATATGGATTTGTTATAACCATTATTTCTGTGACCCAAATTAAGGTATTTAATATTTTTATTATAAGTCACAGTCTCTATTAGTGTATTTTATAGGTGTGTTGGAGCTCAGAGTGGCAGACAAATGAATACAGGTTTGGATCACAGACTGCAATTCACAAACCTTCAGAATATGTGTATTGGTGAGTATATGCATAAAGGCATCCCTATTCACCCTGCCAAACTAAGGTCTATCAGACTTGCTTTTCCTCAGCCATTATATATTACTGTGAAGATGTAATCTGTTTAATCGTTTTAATTTCATAGTGTGTTAAAGCTCCTCCCTTTTAAAACATGTTGGCATTTTACATGGGAGGCATGCTTGTCTTTGAGTTGTCCCTGACACCCTAGCTACAGTTATTTCATTTTTTATTTCTTTGTGATTACAGTTGTTATTCCAGTTTTCACTCTTTACTCATTGCTTTAATTTCACGCTCATCATTTAGGGATTGTTGATACCTAATAGCATGATGACTGCTCTGTTGTAAATAGGACAAGAAATATGAGACGTCTTAAGGAATTTATAATTGAAAATAGGTTGACAGTCATAGTCACTGCATTGCATTCCAAAGTAATCCTCCCTGGCTCTGTGGTTTTTTGGGTTTTTTTCCCCTTCTGGCTTCCAAATATTTCACAAACTGAATTCAATTTAGAGCACTGGCTCTGTGGTTCATAACTGCTCACCAAATCCCTTTTGCAGCTTTTGCAGCCTTGTCTTTACTGGGTGTTGATACAAAGATTTGTACCTGGGTTTTACATTGCTGAGTTGGAGCAACAAGCTGGAGTAGGAGACTAGAATATGGAAAAAGAATTAATAACAAGTGACAAATGTAATTATTTACTTCCTTGTAATAAAATTTTCCAGAATGCAAGTTCAAGTCAAAGATACAAGTAGACAATGAAAGGAAAGACTGTGTAAATTGTCTGCCATTTCTTTTGGAGAGCTCATTGTATGAAACACGTATCTTTTATAATTTTAATTTCAAACAGGGAATATAAGACTTTCTTCATTTTGTAAAAAGTAATCATTTCTTTTGGAATTTTTGAAGGTTTTGTATCAGCCAGTATTTTTATTGCTATCTAGATTTCATTTATCTCAAACTCGCCTCTCTTCAGGTAAGGAGGCATGTCCACAGGTCATGTCTGCATCCCAAGGCATGAACAGTTCAACTCTGCAAGCAGGTCAATATCAGTATTCCCATTCATGATTGTATTTCTTCTTTGCTTTTCTCAGTTTGGGCTTTTTTTGCATAATCTAATGATAAACAGCTTAGATGAAGAATGTGTTGACTTAGAAGAGTTTGGAGGACCCCTGCATGAAGTGATGTAGGTCTCTTAAAAATATATATCCTGTTTCTTTCATCTGCAAATCTGTCTGAAAGAGGGCTGCCTCAGAGAACGTCTGTGAATAGAGCGAAAAGCAAAACCTGGCACATGTAAAGAACTAGTAAGTGTGGCAGAGATTTAGGATTGTCACTTGCCATATGGGCATGCTAAGTAAAGAAATGCAGCAAAGTGTTTCTGCCTTCTTTGATGTGGGGGAGGCTTAGGAAAAATACCTTAATTGCTTTCTCTTCTGTTGCATTTGAATTTTCAAGCATGAAGATTTATTTATGCGTTTATTTATTTGTGTTCGAAAATTATTTCTGAAGCCCGCTGCCCTCACTATTTACTTGTCTTCTTCTTTAAGAGCGAGAAAAGCAGGTAAATATGGACCAAATTGTTATTTCATTGTGCTATCATTAGAATTTCCGCCCTGGCTGCAGATGGCTTAAGGTCTTGTAGCCTAATTTTTGGCAGCAAGAGGCCTCTTCTTTCACACCCACAGCTAATACTTCAATAATCTAAGCAGCTTCTCCCATGTAATTTTTTTTTCAGTTTGTGATGAGCATCATATCCTCAGACTAGCAGAAGGAAAAAAACTAGGAAACTATCCTGTACATTCTACACAACTCTTTCTGAGGCCAAAGAGATGTAAAGATTAGACATATGTTAGGAATCCCAGTCAGGAATCTGTCTTCATCTTTTGCCCAGAATTGCCTGAAAAGAAATTAAATGGAACACCATAGCTGCTCTCTTCAACTTCTTCTTTGCTTGGAATTGTAAATGCAAGAAAATATTTTGCATTTCTATTTTTTTTTATAGGGACTTGTGTAGATTCCTGAAGAGGGAGAGGGTTTGATGAAGTAAGAGAAAAAGCCCTGCAGAATTCAAGGTGAGGGTTAAGGAATTGCAAGTGATGGGACAAGGTAAGATCTCAGTTAATGCTACAGTACATGGAGGAAGCTCCAGGAGAGCTGCACCCCTCAGTGCATTTTACTCCCCGAAAGGGGAAAGGCTCGTGCTTATCAAATGAACAATGTTCACCATCCCCTTTGGCCCTGGACAAAGCCCTGTTGGGCTTACAGACATCTTAGTATCCATTGTAGTTACACTAATCTTGGAACAAATTTTGTATTTCTTATGCTAAGGTTTAATGATATGATGTATATTGGTATGATGTTCTTGCTTGTGTGTTTTACAGGGCTAAGGTGCAAAGTCTGCAGCAGCTATTATAACATCAGGTGAACTAGCTGACAGGAGCAAGGTGTGTAATAGATTTATGTTGGGATTGCTACAAGGCCCACCCTTAGAAAGATGAAAAGGTCTCTAGTATTTGTACTCTTTCCCCTCAAATTATTGAGGGGAATTCCTCAATTAACAATCTGGAATTTGTGTCAATAGACAATAAATTGAACAAAATAAAAATTCCCTAGGTTGAGGCTTTTGCCACTGATCTTGCTGGAGGACCTGAATACTCAGGTGAAAAAGAAGAACAAAGGGTCAAAAGAAACTGTTTGATAGGAGATCCCTGGTCTCAGCTAAAGAACAAGAGAGAGCAAGGAAATGAGGCAAGGATGGTTATGGGGTTTATTACTTTGTCTAGACCATGTATTTCTTGGCTAGAGCCAGGAAAAGCAGTAGTCTTGGAAGGTTCACGTGGCATTTTTGGGTTTGTACCTATATGACTGCACACATATGTTTACACCTGTAATGCATCCAAAGAGGTAACTAAGCCAGACATGACAGTTGTGTGTCTGGCGTTGGAGTGTGTTTAGGTCACTGCAGAGCTGGACCTGGGAAATGATGCTAGTGTAGTAGTTCCCTCATTGGTCACCATTTTAATGGTGTGATACCATTTTAATGGTGTGATACCTCAAAAAAAGAGATGTCTTTTGTCTAGCTATGAACTTTTCCAACTTCCAATCAATGCATTTTGTAGAACTCTTTGCTACTATGTTAATTATCCATTTAGTATCACAGGTCTCCTCTGTTTGAGATTGTTAGATCACTATCAGGTGTGCTCAAGTGCTTAACTTTTGTGATGGAAGGAGGACAGGCTTTCCAGTCCTGAAGTCAGACATTTCAGCCTTATTTTGGCTTCTTTGAAATGTGGTCACGGGCAGATAAACTGCTGGCTTGTAAATGGGAAAGGGGAAAGTTGAGAGACCATGATCTTTGAGTCTTTTAATTTTTGCTATTGAATTTGTCTTTTCCTGAAGTATATGTATTTGGAAAATACCAGACTTAGACTAGAAATATCCACGGTTCTTAGACTTGTGTCATACAATGCAGGTATGTTTTTCTAAGATTTTTAGAAGTGGGTAGGTTTCTCCTACAAGAATGAGGAGCTGTCTGGGTCTGTTTAGTGTCTTAAAATTTCCCAGTCCTTCACAGCACTTGAGCTGAACATTTTTAGGAAAGTTTAATCAAATTGGCTGCTTTTGGCATGAAAAGTTAGTTTTTCGAGTCATCCCTTCCCCACCGGAAAATGCAGCCTCTGTTACTTACGAGCTGCAGCATAAGCACTACTCCAAATAGGGAATTCAGCTTAAGCTGAATGCTTGAGGAAGCTGGTGTGAATTTTCCTTTCTGGATACGGCTCCATGGAATGGTGCAGTGCTGTGTAAAAATATTCTTATTCCAATGCAGAGTCCCACTGAAGTCAGTAAGTTTGTATTTACAGACTGTTTGAAACATCAGGTCCACAGCTTTGGCTGTTAAAAACAGCCAACGGATATTCACTATAGCCTAGGTTGAAGCAAGATTAATATTTTTTATATGTGCACAATAATGCAACTGGACTTCACTCTTCTGAATTCTTCTACGTGTACACATTTCTCTGTCAATGTGCACTACAACAGAAACCCACTGGAGCAACTGCAGAGCATGAAAATACTAAAAATACATCAAACAATGCATTTCTATCCGAAAGCTTTAATACGTTATGTGGTGTGTATTTAGAAAATGAGGTGTTGTGATTTAAGGCCTATCCTGCTTAAGTTAATTTGCTGTGAGAAAGAAGAAAAGAACTGAGAATGAGGAATTAAAATTGGCTTTTCTGAAGATCTTCTGAGCTGGAATGAGTATCAGCAATATGATACCTGAGTAGAGAATTGCCAGGATCTGCCTTATTGGAGTAGAGAAACTTCACAAAAGATCTCTCACGAATGTCACAAAAGTTGCATTTACTATTCTGGTATATTGTCATGATTGTGTCTAAGATGCAAAAATCTTATTTGTTCTCTCCATTTCCTCTGCGGAGTCACTGTGGGGGGAGTAGGGTCAGGCATTCATTAAATATTTTGTTCTGTGCTGTCAGTCTGCACCTACCTCTCTCATGCTCCCTTTAATCTTTCTAAGCAATTTTCTCTCTTCTTGCAGGGGTGACTGAAATGATCCTTTGAAGCAACCAGCTTTGACGTTTGGAAAAAAGAATTAAAAAACAAAAGAATGCTCTAATTAAGGAAAACATCAGTTAAAGCTCAAGAAGAAATCTAAGATTTTGATCAGTTCTTTCATGTGTGCCTGACAACTGCACAGTATTAGCAGAGGGGCTCATTAGAGGGTGCTCACCCAAAGTCCACATGGAGGAGCAGAAATACCTATGAGTGATATGCAAGACTGCTGTGTGGAGGAAAATTAAATATCTGCTACCCTTCGCATAACACAGGTTGTGATCTACTGCCCAAGTAGTTCAGGAAAAGAGAACTTTTGTTTACAGTGGGGCTATTTAACACTGTTTCAGAAGTGAAAATGGGCTCAAAAGGGTGTGTGTGTTCTCCACTGTTGGTTTCACTGAGATTTGACAGGATTTGACAATCCTCTGGGTCCATGTGCTTGCCCAGAGGTGTGCTTAATTGTACCTGCGTGACTTAATGAATATATGACAAGATTAAGAGAAAGGTTTTCCAAAGCCATTTTCTGCTTTGTTCAAGTGTTTTGTTCTTCCCCAGTGTTATCCCTGTCGTAGGGGCTAATACTGATACCTTGATGCTCACAGTATGGTAGGTTGAGGAAGTTCTGAGAGTACAAACTTCACCTTGTGTCTCCATGTTTTGTGGCCACCTGCTACAAAATGCTGAATTTGGATGTTGTGAGAGCTGAGTCAGTGCTTTTCCAAACAGGATTCCCCCAGCTCATTGTTCCAGCTGTGATGCCATTGTGGATAAGCAATTTCTTTTATTATGACAGTTACACACATTGTAATGAGATTTTGTGAAGGGTCTCTGCAGGTTTGGGGAGGATATCAGGGGCCAGCGGTGCCTCAGCCACACAGTTCACAGAATCCATAACAGTAGTGAGTTAAAAATGAATAATTGTAGCATGCTCACACAGCCCTTTGAAAAGCAAGTGGAATGATATAAATCACTTGCATTGTTTTACTCACTTTCTTTTTTTTTGCTGAGTGAGGAATAATTTTCTGCAGTGAGGTTGTGTGCTGCTGAGGCTTTTTGCCTTACTTTATTAATTAATTTAGTGGTTTTGGGGGAAAAAGCTAGCAAGATGGGTGGAACTCACAGAAGCCCCTGGTTTCAGCCAATTTTGGGTGTGTCCACTTCCTGGAATGAATGGTCTTCATTTAGTTACAGGGTTTCTTGCTTTGGGCCTGTAGACAGTTAGTTAACTGCATCTTTAAAAATACAGCCACAAGCCCTCCTACTGGAAAGCTACACACCCACAGCAGGCACAGTGGATTAAATGAGCACAGTGGCAGAAGGTGACAGCACTTTGGTAGTCCCAGGTCCTTACTGCCTGCATTAATAATGTGCCTGCGCAGGAGAAATAAATTTTGAGAAGTGACGGCTTGTGGAGGTAGTCCTACGGTGTGGAGACTTTTCCTGCAAGAATCCATAGGCTTTATCCTTCAGTGTCTCTTTGTCATCAAACACCATCCCAGGGAACTGGGCAGCTTTTGCCCAGCTGCTTCAGGGGCTTCTCTTCAGATGTTGCTGACCTTGCCTGGCTTACACACGGTTGTAACACGCCTTCTCCATGGACTGCAGAAGGAGCCTCCTCAGTGTGCAAAGACTCTTGACTGCTGGGGGAGCATTGATGGGTTCTGGTGTCTTCCTGCTCCTTCAAGGGCACCTGGCAGAAATTGCACTGCTGAGCAAGAACCTTTTCCCCTGGGCAGAAAGATCTTTTTATGAACAATGTTTTTTTTTTTAATGGGGACAACAGATGAGACAATTCCTGACTACTCTTATCATCAGACAGCACAGTGCTCGTGCAAGTGGAACAGCTTCTACCCACTTTGCAGTTATCATGGTGGTGCTCTAGAGATCTCCAGAGTATAGTTGAGATGTGGATTCCTGTGAATTTCTCATGCACAAGTACAGCATAAGTTAAATAAATGTGTTTTCTGGAAAAAATGTGAAGTACTGAAATCCTGAACTGCTAGCAGAACAACGAAGAGATTGTTCTTTATTTCTTCAGTCATCAGGCTTTTGCTGACAATTATTTTGGCATGCATAGCACATACACACACAATGACTGACCATGCATTTATGGAACCTCCTGAAAGCATGAGGATTGTGCTGTTGTGTGATTCTGCAGCCCTATCTGATGCCCACTGTGACAGAAAATAGGCTCTAATAGAGTAAGTCTAGTTTTAGTTTTATAACACACTCCCAGAACATTTACTGGCAGCAGATATGGTGATATGATTTTAAATTTGACTTCTTTGATATCTTCCATCAGATCTGAAAAAGAAGTCTGTTCCCAACAGATATTGGGGCTTCTTGGCTGAAGCATCTTCCCAATCTTTTGACAAATTCAGTGTCTCAACACACTGAATCTAACACCCCCACCCCTAAAATACTGTCAAAGCAAGTGGCTTTCTTTAAAAATGCCCTTTTTCCAAGTTTGGGATGCTGCAAATTCCTCTTCAGATGCATTAAGTCTAGCTTGTGGGAGGATCTGATGATGTCCTCTCTTTTTATCTTCATCTGTAGCATATCAATTGTTCCTGCCCTGTAGCCTTGGTGGCTGGTCCTCTGCACACACCCTTCTGGCCTGCCTGTGGGTATTAATGAGGCTGGAGAGTGAGTTTCTTGGTGCTTGTGCTGGTCCTGGAAGCTGCCACAAGCAAAGGCTGGAAAGTCAAGTCATGTCACCGGATCACATGCTGATCAGTGAGTAACAAATACTACTGCCATCTGCTGACTAAGAGTGACAGTTCTGTGTGACAGACAGTATGCATTTTGATTGTCCTTGCTTTGTAGGTTATCTCCCTGTAAGAGGAGAGTAGGTGTGTAAAGAGGTCTCTGAAAAAAGAAAGGATACTCCTTCCCTTAGGGAGCAATTGAATCTGGCCGAGCGAGAGAGATATTTGGGTCCTGGGGTAAAGCAGAGGAAGCAGCAGCAAAGCAGCAATTTGCAGCATAGTGAGGAAATGAAAGGCTGCTGAGCAAAGCTGTGAGCACACTCCAAGCTCTGCTTATGTAAGAGAAAATGTCTTAGAGAGCTGAGTGTGCATAGCTGCAACGCACCAAAAACCCCTAAAAGACAGCTTGAGAGCAATGGTCTGCTTTTCTAGGACACAATGGATAGGGAGAGATTTGTTTATAAACCTCTTAATTATTGCTCTGTCCAAGTGACTCCTAGACACTTGTCATCGTCTGATCTAAAAAGACAAGAAATTAGGTTTTTGGTGTAGGGAAGACTAAATTTGAACACCTTCTAGGTTGTCTTTGAGGAACTCCCTGTGAAAGAAAAGGTCAACAGATTTGTATAAAAGCTAGGTCTAGTGTGGAATTCCATCACACAGTCTGGTGATTTTCATAAAATGAATTAGCAATCTAACCAGATTGACAGTAATTTTCTAGTAGTAAATGACATTTTGTTCTCCTGTTACCAAAATTTTTGGAAAATCATGGGACTGAATCATCAGCTCACCATAAAGTGTTTTTCCATCCTCTGTGCCTGGTCTCTGCAGATCTGCTCTGAGGGCCTTGATCTTTGCACAGCAGTTGACACCTAATGATCTCCTCCATCACGTATTGTACGCCTCAAACACTGAGAACCTGCCTCCCCAAAATGTTTCTTCTCATTTTGCAATATTTTGGGGTGGGTTATGCTTTCCTCTGTCCTGAGGGGTAGAGGACACTGGCAAGTGCTTGGAGAAGTGGTCACATTAAGTGTGTGAACCTTTCCTTGTATGGTTTTTCTCCTCTCCATCTCTGTTCCACTGGCATCTCTTGGAGCACAAACTGTCTTTCACTGTGAGAAAGAACCACAGTAAAGGGAAAATAGGTACTTCCCTCAGAAAAAAAACCCAAAACATTAATAATACACAGCTGAACTTGAAAAATGTAATACAAATCACTTTGAAACTCCTCAGTGGATTTGTAGCTGTTCTAACCAGTCTTGTACATCATCTTGTACATATTATTCATTAACAAAGGTATTTATTAGAGCAGCATGTGGCATAGATAACATCTCTAGTGCAGAGGAAAGAAGCTCTAACGAGTCTTTAGAACACACCTTGCTTTTGTGTGAATGGCAGGTACAACATATGCCTGAGGCCTAGGTGCAGGATTCCCACCATGGGAGCAGGTAGGAGCTAGCAAATGCCCTACAGTTGCTCCCACCCACCTCGTTCATCTCTGGCTGTTGCTCTTGGGATGCTTTTCTACCTCATTTGTCTTTTCTACCTCATTTATCTTGGATGCTCCATGCAGCGAACTTCCAGCTGCTCCTTGAGGGCAACTTTTAAAATCAGTACCTTTCACTTCTGTCCTTGGGGGCTCCCAAGTGTCTCTGATTTTCAGGAGTCCACCCAAAGGTACAAACACAAAAGCCATCCTCCTGGCAGGTGGGTTTTCATTCAGCATGTAGGAGGCTGCAGAGTCAGTCACTTGGAAGATGTTTCAATTGCAAAGCTAAAAGGAGGTTGAAAAACCCAGATTAGATAAGAGCAGGAAGGTTATACTTGTAATTGCATATGTTTTGGCTGCTGGATAATGGTCATATTATGAAGCAAAGGCCTTCTCCAATGAAATCAAATGACACAGGCAGCATTTCTGATGACACACAGGCCTTTCCTTCAGTTATTGGGATAGGTTGTTCATTTTTCTGTACTGATAAGCATTTTTGTCTTTTAAATTTCTTTGAACTTCTCTCCTCAGGATGTCAGCACAAAAAAACCGCCTTATTAACTGTACCCTGCTCCACCATCAAGGATGTTTCTCTCACACAGAGCTGTTCTTTGCAAATGTCTTGATGTTTTGACCAGGAAGCTGAGTTGTTTGTGACAGCAAAGTTGTCCTTTAGGCAGGAATGCTACATTCCTGTCTATGTATGTACTTGTCTGCATGGATATGACTTGGCCTTCTGAAAATATAAAACCTATGCACTTTGGATCTTGATGGAGTATTAAGCTACCTACTGACATTCTGGTTTTTACACCTTCCCAAGTCTTCAGCTCCTTCCTGTTCATGTTCATGAACAGCTGGAATTTTCTGTCTTCCATTATTGCTCCTCTCCCTCACAGTGAGTTGTTCCAAGGTGTCTGTGTTGATGCCTCACTGCTTTATGGAGCCAGTAGATGCCAGCAGCTTAAGCTCAAAAAACTTCTAACCTTCAAATATATAAGATTTATATTTGCTGTTGGAGAAAGGTCAGCTACAGGTGCTGCTGCAAACAAGTGTTAGCCAAAGGATAAATGAGGTAGAACAGATCTGAACAGTTCTAGGCAGCCAGTTATTATGGGAGCAATATGTCTGGATACATTGAGAGATCAAACATTTTAATTTAAAAAGTAGTGTCTATTCAAAGACAAATAGGATATGCTGTTGAAGTCTTACAGAAATTTCAGATCTTTTATGGTTCAACAAGCAGCAAATATGTAAGGATTTATGATTTCATTTCTTTTAGTCTAGTATCAGAGTAATAATGTTATTTATTAAGGTAATTTGGGTGAATGGATTTTAAAAAAGATATTATCATTCCCTACACCATTACTAGTGCACTGCTATTAATATTTAAAATCTATTATATCGGGCTACTGTAAGTTTGTTCTTCAGGGTATTAAAAACAGTACTTTAAAAAGAAAACAGACTCCCTTAAGGAAGAGCCTCATCAGCAATAAACAAATTGCTCAAAAACAAATCAAAAATATAAAATGAAAAATATTAAAATTAAAGTATTTTTGTAGCAAGTTGAAATCCCTGCAAATGATGCACGTGGGCTCTTTAGCCAAAGGGATCACTAGCACTTAAACTTTTAATGATAAAAGATGTAAGAATCCCTTTTTGTAATCAGGGAAATGTATCAAACACTGGCATGGAATGTGGCAACGCCTTAGTAGCAAGGCCAATAGCAGTCCAAATTTATTAATCACCTAAATCTTAGAAAGATGCCCAGAGAAATCCTATAAGCAATTCCAAACCTGGACCTGATTTGGAAGGCCAAGAGCATGACAGCAAAAAACTACCTGCATCAGTATGTGCAGCAGAGCACTGCAGAAACAGCTTTTGCCTCCTGCAAGACTTCATAATTCAAATTATTATCTTTTGTTTGTTTTGATTTGGTTTCTTCTGTTGTTGTTCGGTCGGTTGGTTGGTTGATTTTGGTTTCTTAGTTTGTTTTTATTAGAGCTGATCTGCTTTTGAGGAGGTCATGAGACAGTGTCCTGGCTGGCAGAGTCCCAATACCTGCTGACCAGGGAGAGGCAGGGACAGTGTGGAACATGAGGGAGGTTTGGGAAATGAAAGGACAAGGGGGCAGCGGTGTGTGCAGCCCTACTGCAGGGTGAGGAAAAGTGACCTTCTCTCCACAGGCCCTGCCAGTATGGGTGGGAATGGGGTTAGAGGGCAGCAATAGCTTCTTTGGTAGACTCCTTTTGCTGGTGGATCTTGTGCTAGGGACTCACAGGATTCACGCTGTCACTGTGCAGTTTTCTCATGTCCAACAGGAAAGTCACGGGGAAAGAGCCTGTTTCTTTGCCCAGTTCATAGTGAAAAATTCATACCAAAATTAATAGTTGCAAAGAAAATACGGAGATGGATCCTCCCTCAAACAGCCAATCACTGTTGTAATTTTGTTCCTACAGACACTGTGTGAGGCCTGCCTGCAAATTCAGCAGTTGAATCAAAGCAGGACTTTGGGTCCCTGGCATTCTGGATGAGCATTTTCAGCCCTCAGGTGCATTGTATATTCTCAAGGCAGACTCACTGACTGGGATCAAAAATTTCAGATCTTCCTAAAAAAAGCTTCACTCAAAAATTACGCAATACCAGTTAGTTTAGACAAGATCGAACACAGGAGGATCTCCCTCCCCACTGTGCTTCATAGTCAACTCCTGTCTGAGATGGTGGGTTTGTGGCTGTGGGCCCCTGCCAGACTTCACTGAGTGGGTGAAGCAGCGCTATGTGCAGAACGAGCAGAGATCCCAACCAGCATCTCTGCAGAGTACTACAGTGCTGTTACAAGGAGTTTTGCTCAGGCTGACACTGCGCTGAATTGCATTGTCAAAGATGCTGGGTCTCGAAGTGTCAGCTGAACCAGTTTCTTTTCCTTTCCTGCTGACTGTCAAGTTGAAACTTCTGGCTTATTTCATATATCCTCCAATGCTGGTCAAAACAACTCCAAAACAAAAAGTGGTTCTAATGTTCAAACCTGTTTGTGCTGAAGCCGTGGTGGCAGCCATCTACTGCTGTACTTATGCTTAACTTACCAGGACACCTGGAGATACTTTGATGCTGGAAAGTTCTTGAACCTCTGAGAAGCAATAGGAGATGTGATATAGGATGTCTCAGACACATCCGTGGTACATCACTGATTTGCTACATACCCTTCAGCAGCTCATACCACCTCTTTTATTGTAAGTAACTTTACATTCATTTTGATGTTCTAGCTATTGCAGCTATTTTGCTGCAATAATATCAGCATCTCGGCTAGATGCTATGACAGAACCAATTAATTAACATTAGTAAAGCATTTGGTATTCTTGGATAAAAGACACTACAGAAAAACAAATTATTATCCCTTTGCAAATCAAAATTCCACTCTATTCCTAAATAAATGTATAATCTTTGGCTGATGGCAAAAACCAAGACAGAGTTGCCTGAAGGCATCCTTAATCAGAGATTTGTCCTTTTCAGATGAAAAAAAAACTTCAGTAGTGAACAGTTTCACTAGCCAAGAAACAATAGAAAGGCTTCCATGCTAAGGGGTTAATTACTTTGTGGTTAGAGAAGGGAAGACACCTGAGAGAAGCATCCAACTTCTAAGCTATTCAGGCTATGGGGGAAACTAAAGGCCTACAGCTCCATTAAGAACTAGAAGTTAGAGGTTTTGATCTCAGGAGTCCTACAGTTGAGAAAATGATTTAATCACTTCTGCCTTGGTTGCCTCAGTAGGTTCCCTTTTCCACTCATTGTGACTGTACTTTTGTACTGCAAGCCCTATGTAAAATGTTGTTTATAGTTTGTCTTGACACCCCTTGAGCTTCCCATCTTCAGCTTCCCTGACAACAATCCCCAGATGCAACAGTAGGGACATGTAGAACAAGTGTGCACACAAACACTGTAACTGTGTTCAATAAAGTAAATCTGGCCTTATATTAATTGTAACCAGCTGGTGAAAACTGAGCTGTCTCTGCTTTTACTTCAAGAGTTTAAAAAGATGACTGGTAGTGAGTTTTTGTTCTTGCAGATGGAAGGAAATATCTGCCTCCAGTAATACCTGTGGAATGAAGTTGCCTGGAGTGGGCATGCTACAGCTTAACCAAGGCCACTGTGGCAGTCATATTCTTCCACAGTGTGAGATGGCACTTTTCCACAGCCTTTACCCAGTATCAGGACATCAGCCTTTTTCCATTAACTTGTCCTTCCACAGCTCTGTGGCTTCCTGTGCTTGTTCTGGTGTGAATTTCCTTCCATCCACAACTTTGTTATGCAGCTTTTACTTCAGGAGGCAAGAGGTTTGCCTTTGTTTTGATAATTGGGAACTGCTGAGGACACAAAAATGCACTACCAGCTATTACCCTTCATTTCCCAAAGCCCTACAAACTCTTTCTTGAAGACCTGCCTTGACCTTGGTAGCCCAGTCCAGTATGACTTCTACAGATGTTCTCACTGCTCACTTTGGACTTTACTGCTGCCACTCAGGCTGCCCTGGTCATTAACACGGTTGGCAGGGGAAGAATTAATGCTTGGTTCCTATGTACAGATAACTCTCCACCAGGCAGTTTTGCTGTCCTGGGAACTGGGGCTGACTACAGTTTATAGCACTCCTAGTCTGCTTCCTGATGCACCTATATCTGTGTGGAACTGACAGGGAGCAATAAAATCAGTTGATGCTTTCTCTGAACTATTTTCTCTATGTTAGAACTGTTTCCAGTGTAGTTCTGCTGTACTGAACTCTGCCCATCATCTCTTGCACTTACACTAGGAAGAAGTGTAAGTATGCAGATTAGACCCAAGCAGGAAGATGTTGCTAGTGATTAATTTTTTTCTAATGTAGCTGGATTAATGTGACTGGTAGCAAAGTATTCTGGCTGATGTGGCTCCATCTGACACCAAGATTTATTTGAAATCTTTGGTGTTTTTTCCTGCTGTGAAAACTAAATATTTCTCACACCAAGATACCATATTGGGGTGGTATTTCACCTACCTAGCATAATCACAAATTATTCCAGCAAAGTGAGGCTCTGATCCCGTAAGAGGTTCTTAACAGAAGTTTAGTGCCCATGCCCATGCTTCCAGTTTCGATGGAAGCCAGCTGAGCTGCAGAGAAGTAGAGAACTCATTCAGCTCTAGCTATGATCCTGTAGTCATCACTAAAGTTCATTGTAAGTACCAATTTCTCTTGGGTTTTTGTTTACTTGTAGTTTTTAAAGCAAAGCTTTTGGAAAACTTCCAGAGAGAATGTAACCTGTGCATTTTTTGCTTTGCAAATGAATGTATTTGGGGCTTCTGATGACAAATTCAGACACCCTTCCTACCAAAAAAGTATGGCCCAATAGTGATTCTGTAACACTTGGATCAAAGACCCAGCTCAGGTTCCTTTGCATGATACATAATTGTGTTTTAATCATTTGGTTTAGATTTTATAAAACAGAGACAACTTAAAAGAAAACAGACAGTGATGAAAAATGTCTCTTCCACAGGCTTCAGTTTGTCCCAGGGACCTACTGTTTATAAAAAATGCAGATTTGGAGAAGAAACTGCTCCTCAATTCTAGGATTAACTCTTCCTTGCATTCAGGGACAAGAGCAACCAGGGAAGTTCCTCTCATTCCTCCACTGAAGATTTGGAAGGGTAAAGTTGTCTTTCTCAGACTTCTGGGTCACTTAAGCTGAGTAAAAATCATGGCTTACTTTTATGCTGGATTGTAGCTTTATGGCTTACATGACTCTTGGACTACTTAGTCAGGAATGTGGTTGTTTCACCATTTAATCATGAAAGACTTAATGAATCTGGTGGGTATATATGATGACCAATGACAACTCATACACTGCTGCTGTTTTCTTTGCAGTCAGGAAATAGATAACAATTGCTTTTAAAGTGTAATAATTTGCCCTGAACATTGCCAAGGAGGATTCCCTTATATGATCCTTATTTCTCCTCTATTAGATTCCTTCATATACCATCAGCATTTAAAGTCATTCTACTTGGAATGCAAACTGGATCAAATAGTTTCAGTAAATGGTGATGTCCAGCTTCCACTGGAAGACTGTGAAGCATGAGCAGTCCCTAAGACTGTGTAGGTTGAAACCCATGGTACTGTGACATGATATAGTGGCAGTAACACGCAAACACAGCTGTCATTTGAACTTGCTTATTTGCACTGTCATTCCCTCAAGCAGGACAGCTGAAGCAAGTACGAGACCAATGCCTGCCAGATATCCCAACCAAGCTATGATTTGATGTGGCTGAAAGTCAAAGTGGAATTGATTTTATAAAACTTCCTTTGCAAGGTGTAACCCTTGCAAGGTGTACCTAAAATCTCATAGCTCAGATCAAAACTACCCCTTCCAGCCCCGGCAAAACCACCAGTTTGGGATGATACAGGGGCCGTGAAGCACACTCCGGCCAGTCCCTCTCTGCACTGCATGTTCCAGCAAAACCCTCGCCGGGATCGCTGCATACCCGGGTCTCTGTGCCAATGGAAGAAGGTGTGATGCTTCCTAGTAGCCTTCCAGCTCCTCCAGCACTGGAGGACCTGGAGCAGCATCATTTCTCCTTGACACCCGTGAGTGCGCTGCTGCCTACACCTGCTCCTTTCTTGTGTCTGTGTCGCTGCCTGGCCGCTGCTCCCTTGTTTCTCTGTGGCTGGAGCAGGGAAGGGCCCATGGCCCGGGCTTGTTCCGCAGGACAAACCGGAGGCCGCACGGCAAGCCCAGCGGTGCCTGGCCGGCCGTGGCGCAGCCCCCGCCGCGACCCACCCCGGAGCTGGGGTGCCCCCAGCGGCCCTGCCAGGCTGGGCTTAGGTGGCTCTAGCGGTTCTGAGGTGCCGGTTCACAGCCAAGTTCCGCCCTGCGGGACCGCCCCCCGG
>VXBC01011467.1:21345-54767 GCA_013399945.1 Ploceus nigricollis
AGCTGCGGTGCCGGCGGCTCGGGGAGCGGCTGCGAGCATCCCCGGGCCGGGCGGCGGCGGAAGGTCGGGGGAGAGCCGTGGGCGCGGGGGGGCTCCTGGCTTTGTTCGTGGCTGTGCGCTGCGGTAAGACACAGCCCTAGCAGTCTTTCGGAAGGTCCCTGGGAATGCTGGAGCTCAGGCTTGCAGGTTTCACTCCCTGACTGTTCAGTGTTTGTGTAGACACTGCTCTCCTTCTCTTCCAGTCTGCAATAGCGCCCTTAGGTAACTGGAGTTGGCTGTAAATGTGATTCCTGGGGTCTGACTGCTGTAAGCTTTATTTACGCAAGTAAGACCTCCATGCATGAGTAAAATATTTTTTGCAGAATGATTTTGCATGTTTCCACCCTGAAATGCACAGTCTCCGATGGCTCATGCAGGAGATGGGCTTGTCCCTTTCAGTGTCTGTGTGCGGTCGCTGTTAGTTTTGGCAGCTCGTAAGTAATCATTGGTAAAGGTCGGGTGTCTTCGTGTTCTTCAGGAATGCAGTAGGCTGGATGTGTGCCTGTGTTTTGATATTGCAGAAGCAACAAGAATGAACAGCCTTTAAAAAAGGTTAAAGGAAATTGTTTAGCTTTCCTAATGCTTATCATTTCCAGCTGGCATACTTGTAAGCAAGTCATGGTAAATTGCAGGAAACAATTAGGTTTTGTATTTACTAGCATGTTGATGAATAATAGAAGATAGGTCTAAAGCTAAATTTTGATGCTTCATTTAAAATAAATTCTTGTCATTTTTTCTGTCTGTTGCACCTGTTAGCTCTTAGGAAAAGACTATTAAAAAGGTAAGACTAAGAAAAAGATTATTAGGTGATGATTAGGCAGCTTTCTTACAACTTTATTTAAAGGAATAGTTCACTATAGGCCAGCTATAGAATAATGGACCCAGTTGTCATCTCGTACGTAGTTGAATGTAGAGCTGTTACTGCCTGGCAAAACTGTTCTTTGTAACTTCTCCCGTAGCCAAAGCAGAGCTAAAACTTCATTCTAGGAGTCAGGTGAATACAGTGCATAAATCTAGTTCCTCTGTGGTAGACTAGTGATAAGTGGCTTATTATGAAACATGTATTGGCAGGGATTTCATATCTATAATATACATCATTAAGTGAGTGACTTCATGCTTCATCTCACCGTTTCTTATTAATAATCTAATTAGGGGAAAACTCTGGAAGGAATATGGAATTAAGATACAGTCCCAGTGGAACTCAGTAAAAAAGGCATTGCAGAGCAGACAGAGTGTTACTTATCACCCAAGACATAGCCGATTTTTAATACTCCTAGCTTGTATTTAGGCTCCAGAGTTAGTTGCTAGATTTTCAGGTCTTTCTTTTCAGTATTCAAACTTTTATATCCCAAGTGCTTTGGGAGACAGTGAAGGAAATGTGTCTGTTTTAAGCCAAATTCTTTATCTTCAATGCATAAGAAAATCACACCCTGAGCACTTAAAAAATCTGATCCTTGGGTTGCAGTCATAACTCCTACCACTTTCATTCTGGAGGCACTTGCATTTAATTTGTGTAACAGATAGAATTACAGTTGTAAAATCTAACCACAATAAGGCATGCCAGTAAAATTACTTTAATTAAGTTATTTTGTAATGTAGAAACTGTCGGGATTGATGGACATCTCTGTAAATACAGTAATAGTATGTGGCACTTAATTGCTGAACAAAAGTAATAGGTAATGTCTAAAAATAGTATTTCCTCTTTCAACAGTAGAGTTAAATATGGATATTAACTGCAGCAAGATAGATTGGTCCAGAGCTGGAGGCTCAGATCATTCATGTTTGCTGACGTGGCCTACTTCTTTATTTTCCTTTAAAGTATCACTTTTGTGTCTGTGTTTGATAGTAAATCACAAATGCAAATCAAAAAGCTGTTCTTTAAAGTGAAAATTGGAGCATGTTTTGCTGCACCATGAAGGCCCTGTAATTTCTAGAATGCATTCTGATCCCATGTAGCTCAGCACAAACTGCTGAGCTGTGTTGAGGTTGTGCCTCCATTTACGTGAGTGGCTGGTCTCACACGTGGACCACAACATCTTTGCGCCGGGGAGAACTATTAGGTCTGGTTCTGATATTTAATGCTGTTCGAAGTGGTTCAGTGTCACTGCTCAATAAATGCCTTCATAAAAAGGTCAGCAAAAAATTTGCCTCTCCAATAGCCCTGTCACAGACTCTCAAGGAACTGTTGAATTATGAGAGCTGGTGATTATCTGCCTACATCTGTGGCCCGGGACTCATTGACACTGAGCACAAAGAAGAGAACAAATTCACAAGTGCTTGTCCAGCAGCACATCCTCTTGGAGGTGTTTGCTTTCCCCCCCCAGTTTCATAGCGTAGGACCAATGAGTTTGAGGTGTCGGTAAAAGAGTGATTAATTAGCTAGTGCATATTTACCCCTTGGAAGATGGAAAATAATGTATGGGGATGCTTTGAATTAGGTGCTTTTATTTCCTGCTATTAAAGAAATTCCTTGCCCGCTCTGTGTCTCAAGTTGGAGCTCTAGGCAATTTTAAAGCATTATTTAAGCTGTGGTTTAGGTTTCTTTAAACAGAAGAGTGAGGGAAAGTCTTTCAAGAGGAAAAAATAGTGGGTAAAGATTTTCTTGTTTAAGCCTTTTTTTTTAGTAGCAGCAAATCTATGTATATGGGAAAGGGAGTTGAATGGAACTGAGCGAGGAACTGCCGTGTGACGTAAAATTCTGATATTGTTCTCTCAGGTCATCCTGGAAATTTATTTGCATTTAAAATTTCCAGGCAAACCAAGCTGTAGGACCAGTGCGGAATGCTAAATGAAACCTGACAGCTAACTAAAAACACCACACAGAGGTGCTGGGCATTCCTCTGCTCACACAATTGAGTTGAAGACTGTTTTTTTTAATGATTATGGGTCTGAAATGAAGACTGGTTCTGAAAACAGGGTGTCAATTTTATTCTGAGATATTTTCACTTGAAAGATGTTTACTTTCTGTCACATTACCCTGCAACAGCTTGAAAACCCCCAGAAACTGTAAAGTGCAAATCCCTTTCTGCCCATCAGATAGCCACAATATACTCCTTTGTGTTGCTTAGGCTGAAATTCAATCTGCTTGGGAGGCTGATGAGTGGATTGGGGCACAGTTGTGATCCCAAAGATACTGGGTGCCACCACAGAGGTGCCTTTATGTTGCTTGTCGAGCAGACAGAGTAGCAGCTCTTTCGGGAAATGTGGTGATGCATTTCCTGAACAAGAGTAAAACCTGCTTCTGCTCAGGAGTAGTGAGATGTAGAAGCTAGGATGATGGCAACTGGGGAGGGAATGTGAAAGGGACCATGAAAGGCATCAGAAGAGATTGGTGAGTTTTACCTTTTCATGTGTCAAACTTGTGTGCCTGCAGTTATTGGCAATACACTGTCGCTGTGCAGACACATCAACAATGCAGAACAATCTGAGGAGACTGAGGGTTGGGAAGAGAGAAGAAAATGATTGGTAGGTTAATGTGGGTATTGGGTGTGAAAGGGCACCTGCAGTCACAGGGCTGGAACAAATCAAAGGCCTGTGCTTGGCTGTGGCTGCTGCAGTGCAGCAGTTGTACGGACAGCACAGTGGTCCGTGATATCCCAGTTATGAATGGAAGAATAACAGGCTTTACGCATGCAGTCTGGATGCATATTTGGCTCCCTGGCATAACTGGTGCTTGCCCTTGGAAAGTTTCTGAGGGAACGGAAAGAGCTGATTAGGAGAGCAAAATGACTGATTTCTGAGGAATGATTAAAAATACTTAATATAGATCATCTGAGAAGCAAAGACTCCATTGATTTCCAGTATGATTACTCAAGAAACATAATCTCTTAGGCTTTGCAAGAGGGTATGATTAGACATAATGGGCTGCAACAGAGAAGGTACCTTGAACATCAGGAAAAGCTGCTTGGAATGAAGCTAGATAATCTTCCATGAAAAATGGTGGTAATGTTGTTTGGTGTTGTGTGGCACTCACAAAGAGCTGGGAAAAATGTTCTGCAGGGCTGGTTATTTGGAATCACATCTTCCCTGGCTGAGCTGTGCCTGGGGATTAGGGTGGAGGTTTTGGAAACAAAGCTCTTGAGTCTGCCAAGTCAGCTCCTCTGTTGAGAGCTGGCTGCTAAGCCCCCCTCTGTAGCCTGCTGGAAGGGCAGTCATTCCCTGGTAACTTGGATTTGTATGGATGAATGAATAGGTCTCATTCCATCTTTAGCCTCTGATCCAGGAAATACATGAGCATCAGCTGGCTGCTGTTATTCTGTAAAACAAATGTTGGAGCATCTTGAATTCCGTTCTGATCATGTGGTGAGAGAATATGGGAGGAGACAAGTGATGGAAGTTGCTCCAGTGGTGAGCACAGCAGGCTGGGCTAGAAATATTGCTGGGTTTGCATTGACTTCGTTAATTTGTGTTCTTGGACCCATGCTGAATTCTCCTCTTAAAGAAAAGCTGGAAAGCAACAGGCCTGGGGTGTTTTCCTGTTTTAAGTTTCAGCCATTACTGGCAAAAAAACCCTAATGGATAGTCTTGGACAGTAGTTGCCTCTTCCTTTGCCGAGCCCAGTAATTGGCACAACTTGTTGGTAAAATGTGAAGAGCCATTTCACAGGGTTGTGCAGCTCTGGGTTTCATTATGTTACTGCACAGTCGTGATACTGTTCCGTTTCTCTCTTCAGATATGAGGTGGGTCGGTTCATGAAAAGTCTGATCAGACCACTGAGAAGTACAATGTATGATGATAACCTATGTTTCCTGGGTGATTTGATGCTGTAACAGGCAATCTCTCCTCCACTAAATTTCGGGTATCCCACAATAAACTAAGAGTTTATGTAAATTAGACATGCTCTTCCTGCAGAACTGGTGGAGCTATAAGGGCTACAAGATTACGGTATGTTGTTGCTAGATAGAGAGGAATATGTTTATTCTGATTCATAGTGGCCGCTTTAAAAATTGGAGACAGTTTGTCTGTCTTCAGCATGAATGGTTTATTGAAGGGCAGGCAGATAATACATGGACAAGCATTTACAACACTGGTTTAAGGATGAACCTCTTTTAATTAAGCGTAACTTGAGGCACAAAAGTTCCTCATCTGGTGACTCGGAATAAGGTTTTCACTTCCTGCATCATCCATTTGTAGTGAAGATTTAGAAGAATAGAAATTCTGAGATTTCGTTGTCTTGGTTGCAAAGGAAATCAGAAAGCTGGGAGAAGTTAAGTGACTTCCCAGCTTGGATGTGCTCATCCAACCCCTCCGAAAGCCTGCTGGTTTTCCTTTCAACATAGTATTAACTTTTCTTTCTGTAAAATACTCTGTTAAGGCTCTCTCCAGGAAGAGTGGAGGGACACTTCTCTTTTCGTTTTTTTAACTACTATAACCTGATCTAGAGTTTTCATAGTAAACTGATTGGATTTGGCGATTATCAGGTAAATAAATTTTGCCTTCTAATTTCCATTTAAAAGGAATACCCACTGTTGTTGACATAGGTATGATTTGGATTTATAGTAACAATTAGTTTTTAAAATATGGGCCCTAAGATCTTCAGTGCAGAGACTCGGTGCACTCCTGACTGCTGCACTGATGGTTACCACAACTTTGTTGGCATAGTTTTTCATGTTCATTTTGCTGGGTTTTGTGGTGGTTTGGTTTTTTTAAAATTTATTTTCATATTTGCTGTGGAGGACTAGGCAAAGGCTGCTGTCAGTGGGTTATCAGATGATTTGTTTGGACTGGCACAACAAAACCACTACTCCTAAATAACGTTCCTGGTATAAATTATCCTGTAGTGTATCCTATTGTTGGAGGCTAGGATTTTTCCATTCTCTCCTGGAATTTTGTCCCATCTGTTGCCTACGGGATGGTAACAAATGGTACTGAAGAGAGAGAAAAAGAAGTGGCCTGGGTGGGGGGAAGGGTGCAGCTGGCTGCCCTCTTGTAGCTGAGGGGCTTTCTCTTGTAAGGGCAGAGATAAGGATCTTGGCTGGGAGGTGAGGGGCTGAGCTGGGCTCTCTCTCTTGGATTGAAGGGGACACAGCCAGTCTGCGGTTGCTGTGGGGAGAATTAAATTCGCTGCCACCGTGGAGCTCTGGCTTTTACTGCTTCTACTGTGAGTGAGGCTTTGCTCCAAAGAGCAGCCAGTGAACTGGGACCTTATTAACACCCCACTCCACTAGAAAGGACCTTCACTGTCTACTTGGGTGTCTCAGGAGAAAACCCGGGACCCCGAGCCCCTTTGTGGGGGCTTCTCCCAGCCGTGTTTGGGAGCCTGGCAGCCGCTGCCCAGCTCCACCGCTTCTCTGCCACTGCTCTGGGTTTTTCACTACACTGTAACCCAGCAGCCCTGCCTGCCGGGACACCCGCAGCTCCTGCCACAGCTGCGGAGTTTCTGATATGTTTCCTTTGCTGCTCTGGGGTTCCTGCTCCGGCCCATCTCGCCATCCACAGGGCACCGGGACTGGCTGCCCCTGTGCGTTTGCAGAGGAAGCCCCTTTTCCATCCCGCCCGCCGTTACCCACGTGCAGCGAGGCGGCAGCGCTCGCGCCACAGCGCCCCCTGCAGCCGGGGGGAATCATTGCAGCCGCTGCCCGGCCGGGAGCCAGCAGCGCCCCTGGCGGCTGTGCCCGGAACTGCACGGCAGAGGAAGTGCCCGCAGGGTATATGTTCTGTTTGTTTGCCTTGTTATACACATACATAACAGTAAGGAACTGCTATTCCTTTTCCCTCTCCTTTGCCTAAAGCCCCTTAATTGCAAAGTTATAATGATTTAGAGGGAAGGGGGTCACATTTTCCACTCCAAGGTAAGCTCCCACCTTCTTTGGCAGATACCTGGCCTTCAAACCAGGACACCTGTCAGTGAAATTTGGATCAATCCAGTTCACAGTGCCAGGAAAAATACCTACTTGTGGTAATTCTGGCATCCCTGATGACAGAAAGTATTGGAAAATTTGAGAAACACTTCATTCTTATAAAATATCCAAGCCAGTTTTGGGTAACTGCGAAGCAGCTTGCAAAGTTCAGATAAGAAGCCAGATGTTGGCCTGAATTGGTGAGATTTGCTTGCATGAATCAAATTTGGCATTACAGCATGCTTCCCAAATTAATTCTGTCATGCATAATTCCAGTGTGAGTAGATTTTCTATTTTATTCTGCATGACTTCTGTTCATTTATCATTATTAAGCTATTTCCTGGAGATACTCAGGCTTGAGTGTGTGCTTGTGTGACTACCAGAACTGTCTGCAGTTACACAAACAGAAAATATTAATCCAGGTTAAAAGGTAAGTTTTTCCCATGTATTGTGTATACTGTGTTTCAGTCACCGTTTCTCAGTTTACCTGAATATTTGAGTTGAAGAATTATCCAGCCATGAATAAGATCCAAGGTTTATGCTTAGCTTATTATACTCACGTACAGTAAATTCTTTCTTTTGCTGTTTTTAACATTGGTAATACACTTCTGGCGTCATCTCTTTTAATTTTTTTTGCTGGGAAAAGAGTATGCAAAAGAATATTTTTTAGCTGATTTAAATTCAATTAACTTCATTTCCCTTTCATGGAGTTTTTAACAATGCTTAATGAGAGATGTAACTGAATTGCAGAGCTATTACTTCTCTCCGAATACATTGAGATCTTTGCTGAATTCTCATGAAGGTTTCTTGATCATTCACACTTTAATCCTGGCCTTCGTAATTATTTTGTAGCATAAGGAAAGTCCGATAGATGCTTATTCTATTAGCCTTTGTCATGCTTATTTAACAAATAGTTCCAGTTCCTCATTTATCTACCTTAGTATCTGTTGTTTATTGTTGATTTTTTTTCTGCCTTTAAACCCCTAGGCTGAGGCACTAAGACCACCCTGTGCTAGGCAGAGTATAAACACAAAGCAAAGTGCATTCCTTGCCTTGCACATTAACACTTCAGTTTTATGGGTGTGTGAGGGAGATTCCTCTTAACTGCCTTGTACTCAGACCTCTACAGACATTCAGTTGCCACTTCAGCTGCATTTAGAAAGTAAATCTCCAGCTTAGGGAAAAAAACATTAAAATGGAGCACCATTGTTGCTGAAAAAATTCTTGTGCTTGTTGGAAGATGAATTTAAGTTTATAAAGACTAACTATCATCTGCATGCATAGGCAAAAATGTGGTGCTCTTTCTTCTCTCCTCTGCCTGGCCTTTGCTCTTGTTCAAGCCAATGGGCTGATAAATGCTTGGAGGTTGTGTATCCCTCCTATTAGCCTCCTTGTTTGCTTGCCTTCTTTCAACCACTTCTCCATTCACAGCGTTAAACAACAGGAGAAGAAAAACACTTGTAAAATTAAAATACTCTAATATTGTGTAATCCTGTGAAGAAGGGTGTCTTGCTTCCCTCACAGATGGTCAAACTAGAAAGGTTCATTTCTTGTTCTAAAGTCTGTTACGGCAAGAAGAATTATAAAAGCACACTGGAATTGAAGATGATTGCATTGCTGAACACAGACTCCTGTGTGTGGAGTGCTCTGAACTCTGGGAAGACTTGAGCCTGGAGTGCAGTTTTGTGGGCAGCAGGGGTTCAGAGGCAGAGCTTGTGGATGGTAGGGCAGTTAACTGAGTTAGGCTCATTCCTAAGCATTTCTTAAGCATTCCTTGTTTTTCCTTTGGTTTTCCATGCAGGGACACATGTGCATGGATAAACATGCAGATGCACAGTGTTTACAGACTGAGCATGATAGCTGAGCCACTACTCCTGAACCAGTGGCCCCCGCTCTGCTGAGCAGAGTCTCCTCCCTAGCTCCTGGTGTAACCTTGTTTGGGGAATTATGTGGCATATGACTCCCAGAAGCACACAGGATGTATCTAGATGATGTATTTCTTCTACTGACACAGCTGTGGAAAATGTGAATGAGACTTGCCATTCTTTTCAGCCAGGAGATAGCATGTCCAGCCAGACCCTGGATGGCCTCTCTGAGGTGATCCCATTAGCTGCTGGGAAGGTTGGATACAGCTTTAAACTCTGCGACATACCCTTGGATGCTCCTTGCTTCATGCTGTTATAGGGAATGCAGAGAATGCTGCATGGCCGTGAAGGCCGCATCTGTTGGGATTCCTGCTCAACCCATCTGAGTTTTGCAAAACCTGGTAGAGCCTTGAAGAGCTCAGAATGGTTTTCTATCCACAAGCCCTACTGAACAATATCTGCATAACTTGGGGCAGTGATCTGATCTTTGGGTATGACCCAACTCCCTGTGGGATCCCACGTAGTCTGGAGGCGGGTTGTGGTTTGAGGTGGCCACAGTGATTAGGAGACCTCCTGGAGGGGCATGAGGGGACCTAGGTAGTCACTGCTACCTACCTCTTTGGCTGGCTGCAGAGCTCTGTGCATGCATTCAGAGATCCCAGATATGAGCAAATAAAAGCCTTTGCTTTGGTTCCCCCTTATTGGTGGGGGTTTTTTTTAACTCCTGCATCCACTATGATGCACATTCTCCCACCTGCCTGTATGAATGAGACAGCAGTGGAGCAGATTTAATAAGCTGATAAAGAGCAGGAAAAAACAGTGGATTCAGTGGAATTTGAAGACAGTTCATACCACTGAGCAGCACAGTATGCTGTGCTGGAATAAAGTGCTGCAAGATGGTGCCCTTGGTCAGGATTTGCAAAGTCACAGGGGATATTTGAAGCTGTTTAAGAGAGACTTGCTTTGATTATGCTTTAAAAACTCTTTCTTTTGCTGACTACAGCAAAGCCCTTATCTTCCTACCTTGGAAACAGAAATCTCTAGGATGTGAGTGCTGCAGATCCTGCTCAGACCAATATTCAGTTTTGTTCTTAATTTATGATAGTTTTGGCTTACTGTGAGGAAGTTAAATGAGTTGTGGCTCTTTGGGAGGTGACAGGAGATGTCTGGGAATAGTGACTCCAGCCCGGATGCAAACAGATCTCAGTGTTCATGTCTTGTAGCTCCTACGAGGGTGCAATGGCCCGGGGCTTGCACTGTCCTGTTGCAGACTTGGGTGAATTCTGGAGGAGCACACGGCTAAGAAATGAGTGCGTGTGGAGAAGCTGAGTGATGCCTGTGTGTTTAGAATAGCCAAAGGTGCCGATTATTCAGTACTGAGTTTTTAGGTACAGCAGCACCATGTGCCCTCTTCCTTGGAGCTTTTCCATGCCAACAGTGCTATCTTAGGCTGGAGCTGAATCCTGCAGCACTGACAGCCACGTCTTGGCACTGTCCTGCTTCCCATCCCTCCTTCTTCCCCACCCTCTCTGATTATGTTTCAGTTTCTTCCATGTAAGAACTGTAAATTACTACAGTAAACCTATTACTCTCTGGGGTTATGTTTGTCTGTTGCTCATTTTAATAAATGGAACTGTGCAGCAGCCTTAAAGATAAAATCATGTGAATTAAGGTACTAGGTCATGTTGGAAGCTTTTACTTTCTACTAAATGTAAGAGCAAATATTGCAAGCCTGAAGAAATAAAAGGGAAATATTTACTATGTCCTTTATGCATGGAATAACTTAGGGAAGGATGCAGAATGGCCAACCCTGCTGTACCTCACCTAAGTGAAGTACAGTGCAGCTCTCTGGTACCTCAGTGAAAGATGGATACTGGCACGGCACAGCTGGATGCAGCTGTGGCCTTGTGCCTTGTCCCAGCAAGGTTGTGCAGTGGGGGACAGTGGCAGCAGGAAACAAGGACAGAAAGGATTCCCGAGAAAACCTGTATCTTCTGAAGTCACCATGAAGCTAAAGCAGTTTAAAAACTCATCAGTTCAACCCACCACCTTTGGTGGAGAACAGAAATCTGGCCTTTGTTTCAGTTATTTCTGGTTCAGCCACCAAAATGCCTTTGTGTTTGGACCTGAAGCCAGTCTGGCTAATGCCATCTTGGGGGAAGAGCCTTCCTCTTATGGGAATACCAAGCCTGGAGGTCCTCTGGTTCCACAGAGAATATTTGTACTCAAACAGAAATAAGCAGAGCTTTTTACTGAATCAAAAATCCTTGACTCCCTCCGGTGTGTTTGCCTACTGCCTCCTGCAGTCTGCTGTTAGCTGTGCTTTCATGGCTCCCTGGCAGCATCTCCCCTGTCGCATTTCTTTGTATGTTTTCCATGAGCACAAAGGCATCTGTGTTAATCTCTCGTTTTGCAGGTGGTTTCACATTCTCTTCCAGCCTTTATCTGCCTCCTTTTTCTCAGCTTTGTCCCAAGATGGAAGTAAAATTCGGTAAAGATTAGAAACAAATACGTATAAGAGGGATTAACCCGGGTTTTCAAGGCTTGAAGATGACTATGAAGGGTAATAAAGTGCCCTTACACCCTTCTTTAATTCTGTTGGATTTTTAGAAATATCATGCCAGATCCAGCTCAGCCTGTTTCTGTTACTGTAGTAGGACAGGCGGGGCAAGAGGGACTCTTGCATTTTTTTCTTTAGCAAAACTTGAAGATGTCTGGTGAAATCCCACCACCTTAGATAGGCAGCATATTAAATCAGCTCTTGAAGGCCTGCCTACAGACTGCTCCATCCCTGAATAAGATGGACTTGGAGGGCTGGGAGGGAGGAGTGTTCCCTTTACTTTAATTTTGTCTTTCACTTTTGAGGGCTCCTTTTGTTTTTCTGCTTTTTTGTTTATTTTTTTTTTTTTTTCATTTCCTTGAGCATCACTGTCATGACAGAAATGTAACCTTTTAGAAAGACTATCTGTCTTTTCCTGCCCTTTAATTAGCAGGTGAGAGCTACTAAACATCTCATCAATATTTCTGCAAAATCAGTGTATTTCTGGTGTGTATATAGAGTAAACAAATTGAAGGAAAACCCTGGATTTAATAGCAGTCATACAGTATTCATAGTAGTCTTTCAGCTTCTTCTGAGGCTTCAAAATTAATTTTGAGGCATGGAACTCATTTTTTAATTACCTTTAAGTAAAGTGCTGCTGAGGAGTGAGAAAAGCTGCATTGACCCTGTGTGGAGAGCGTAGCACCAAGGATCTGGGCCATCTTTCCTTGGGAACTGCTGTCTTATTATCATCTCAGCGACATCTTTGGAATTTAGTGAGATGCTGACTCAACATGGCATAAATGGAGTCCACCAGCCTTTTGTGACATCCTGACTTTTTCTCCCTCATTGTTTGAAAATGAAAGGATATAGGAGTTTTCAGGTTTGTTTTTGAATCATCTGGCTTCCTGCTGTGAGATTTTGTGGGAATGCTTTCACTGTTCTTTGGTTATCCATAAATGATTGTGCCTAGAATGTATCCTGGGAGAACTCATGCTTCTATTTTTGCGTAATGCTTAATTATCTTTTTTGTGCTGCATTCCTACAGCATCTACCTCTGTTGAATTTTGGTCTGTGAGTGTGTGACTGAGGTTCCACAGTTTGAGAATAATTGAAAAAAAACGCCAAGAAATAAGAATTCTAACTCTTTCAATACAACTGCTTTTATGCTATTTGGTAAATGCTTAGGAGCCTGCTCAATAAGGCCTGGGGGGAAAAATTGCCTGACTTGCAGTTAATTTTTACTGAGTGTAATCACACCTTCAAGGTGTGATTGCCCTTGACGGTCAGAGAGTTTTCCCTGAATTAAAAGTCTAAGAAATGGTGCTTTGGTTTGTGCAGGCTTTTGAGAATCTTTCAGGTTTGGGGTTAATTTTTGGGGAGTTTCCCCTCTTAGTTTGCTTTGCCTGGACCCTTGGCAGCTTCCTAGAACTGTTCTCTGACCTGCTGGGAAGGAGTGGAGAAACAGTGCTCTCTAATTCAACAGAGGTTGGGCAATAGCATTTTGTGAAGGTTACAGCTCTTACCGGTTGGTATAGTCCACCATCACTGATTCAACAAGCTCCCCAGTATGCCTTGATACCCAGATTCTTCCTCCTCTTCAGTTATCACCTAATTTTTGCTATTGTAATTTTGTAAGATTTTCCAGAGTTTGGTTTCATGTAGCAAAATCTTCTGGTTGGGTTGTGCCACTGGATCTAAAATCTAAATCGTGTTGTTCTTCAGTTACTTGTCATATCGGATCTCTGGTGTTTCCTCTGTTTCCATGGAAGCTTGAAAACTCTTCAACTGTATCATCTTTTGTTGAAGAAGCAGTTTTGTTCAGGTTTTAAATGACTTCTACTACTTGCACAGGGTTGTCACCTACTTGCAACAGGGCAGTGGAACTAGTGTTTAAAAAGCTCATAGGTTTGTGTTCTTCTTGCCGCATCAAGGCTTCTGATGGATGACTCAGATAAAGCACAGCAAAGGTGCTGCACTGCCATCGACCTTGCAAACTACTGCTTCCAGTTAAATTGTGGAGAGGCCCTTTTGCCTTGGCTGTTTGGTAGTGCCCCTTTGCCTGAAGTTAGTCTTGCATGTGTCTGCTTAGCAGAACAGAGCTAATTTAGGTGAAATCAAAAAGCTGAGGTTAACCTGTGGGTAGGAGATGCTTCAGTGAGGCTGGCTGTTCTAGTTCTGCTCTGGCTGCTCCTCTTCTGGCCGGGCAGGAGGGATTGCCCAGCTGGTGACTGCTTGAACCCTCCTGCTTGCACCCGCTAAGGGATCTGTTTGCACAGGGTGGCAGTGTCCATCCAAGCAAAAGCTTTGACTGGTTTAGATAAATCTATTTAACTGTTCTGGCAGAGCTGGAGGGTTCCTGTGAGCTTGGATAATGTGTTAGTCTGCAAAATGTTCACCTTTACATTCCTCTCCAAATGGTATTGTTTTTCTGTCAGCTCTCTTCCTCTGTTTTGCCTGGTGAGAGGCTGATGCTCGAGGCTGAGTCTCTTTTTGTCCATGTGCCTTCATACAGGCTCACAAAGCTCACAGTGTGCCGTGTTAGTAGCAGGAGGCCTGTGTTCTCTCAGGAGGTCATACCTCTTCCTTTGCTGGAAACAAACTCATCCATCCATTTGGGTGTGAAAATTTCGGTGGTCTTGAAAATTTTGGTAGGAGTGACAATATGACAGTGAAAGTCTCTGAGGCCAACCTGGCAAATGAAAATGGAGAAGCAAAAGACACCACCACCCAGACTGAAAAGGGTTTTATTTTAAAAAGCTTGAAGTTGTACAGAACTTCAGCCAAGCTGGTGACCTGTTGGGTGGTCCAAGATAACTTGCTGCTTTATCAAGTGAAGGAGAATGGGGAAGAAGTCTTAGGTTGTTCTTTATATTGATGAATTGGGGTTCATTTTATTACCTTCTTTTTGTGGTAAGGTTATTTATCTTCATCTAACACCAGTCTTTCCCTCAAGATGATCCTGAGGCATTCGTGTTTGTGTGCCCACAACCATGGCAGCTAGATGCCAGTGAGGATCTGAGAGCCCTCTTCAGTCCTCCAATAAAGGCTCAGTGCCAACTGGCACGATACAAGAAATAGTGGACTCATCCATGAGGCTTTTCTCTGATTAAGCCACCAGCCACTCTGCAGGAAGAGCTTCCAAATCACACTCCCCTCTGCAACAGGCAGGGATTTCTTCCTTGATTTCTTTGCAGCTCGTGAGCCAAACCGACATCACACCTGCCTGCCATTCATTTGCCAGCACTGCTGGTGCCAGACCAGTTGTGCAACAGCAGTTGCTTTCTGTCTGGGGTGAGGACAGATTGCTACTACAGAGACTCAGGAAGTAATTGGATCAAAAACATAATTTGCTCTTTAAGCACACTGAGGTCCAAGTAGATCTCCTTCCCCCGCCGAAAGAACTCGGGGGGAGAGGGAGGCTGGATAAAATAAGATGAGAGGGGGGAAATAAAGAGAGGAAAGAATTGAGCTGCATCCTCGCCATCTGTCTGCTTGGAGTGGTGCAGCTGCTCTGCCATTGACAGGTTGCTGACTCTCCACTCAGTGCAGACAGCCAAATGACTTGTATCATGAACAAAATAGCTGAAGATTAATACTACTGAATAGCCTGGTCACAAAATCTACCCCGAGGCAAAGCCTCTAGCTGCTTGAAAACCTTAAGAATCCTCTCCCTCTCGATTCACACTTCTCTTCAGAAACTTACACCATTTGGGAGCCAAACATTTCAGCACAAATGCTTTTTCTGGATCAAATCCTGTGTCTTTGCAGCACAGTTAGTTTTGGAGCATTGACAGGTTATCTAGAAACAAAGGGGAATGGCTAGTTGGAGTTACAGTGGTACTACTACTGTGCTTAAAATTAGTTAAGGATGTGTTTAAATGCTTCATTAGCTCAGGGTCTGTCTGCTACCCAGGGCTACACAGTTTCTGACAGTCCCAGTTCCAGGGATTTGTGGAAGATGCTCTCCTTTTAATTGTGAAGAAAATGCTCTTTGCATCAAGAGCTGTGGAAAACAGACATGCATGAAGTGCAAGGGTAACAGACACAGAATTAAACAAAAATTCCAAAGGTATGGTGTGCTCTTGTGAATGGCTGTAAATACCTTTGTTGAAATATCAGCTGGGCACTCAAGCGGTATCTGAGGGATTCACCCAGGGCAAGGAATGTGGGGTTTACTTCTCCTCTCCCAGACCACTGGCTCTCTGAGGTGGTCTCTTGACAACCTGGGTCCTGATCCAGTACTGTTGACATCCATAGAAGAATACTTTGTGTACCTAACCTAAAAAAAAAAAATTACAGCACAACACAATTTTGGATACTCCTCTCCTGGAGTTATTAATGATGATAAAGATTTTCCAGAGATGAATCACTGGCAAATGTCCCTTCCTGAGCCTGAAGGACCATTCAGGCAGTTGTTAATCCCTGAGAATAGCTCTGCAAATGAGTCATTACAGTAAACCTGAATATGGTTTAGGGGCTCAAGGTGTCTCTCAGAACTGTCCAGAGAGGTCATGATGGGATGGCTGTCTTTACATCACATATATTTGCAGTGTGGGACTATAAATTAGTGATGGCAGGAGCACAAAAAGATAGCTGAGTTGAATCCAAGTGCTTTTTATGATAGCCCTGTAATTGCTGCTACTTCTATTCAGCTCTTCTTTTTTTGTTAGTTTATTTCCCACAAAGCCGTTCCCTACATACTGCCTCCTCCAGCACACCAAGTCCTAACTTTGGTGCACAGTTTATCCAGCCTCTGGCTGCTTTCAGTTGTGGAGAATCAATGGAGCCATGAACTTGGCAACCTCTGTAGAAGTCCAAGGCCTATACTCACACCACCCCAGACTTTGTGAGCTGAGAGATGAGAGACCTGCTCTGTCTCCTCCCACAGTAATTTGTTCTCTGATGTCCAGGCATATCATCCTCACTGGAGAGGAGGCAAAAGCTTCTTTTATATCCTTTTTCTTCTGTTATTCTCAAGGGGTTCAGGCAGTAGCGTGTGCTCTGAGAACGGCAGCAGATGCAGGCTGTGTTCTCATATTTCTGGGTTTCCTGGGGAAGCTTTTGACTAAGCAGCTGCTATCTCATGCAGAGTCAGAATCTGAGTCTCAGAATGTGGTAGAAATGTCAGAGGAAATATAAGAAGTTGCTGCCCCCAGCTATTTGCTGCCTTTCTTCAAAATCTGCAAGGCTGCTGGAGCAGAAAGTTATCTTACTATTGCATCTGGCAGCTTCAGCGAAGCTTCACCTCCCTTGGCAGCAGAGCTGGTACCACTGGATTTACACAGCAACAGTAAAATGCAGCCTCATGACCACCCTTGCTTTGGTAGGGCAGGAGGAGGGGCAGAAGGGATAGCAGTGGCATCATTTCTTAAATTTCTCTTTGCAGACTTGAAAGCCATCTCTAATGAGCTTAGGATGAGCTGCCTGCTTAATATTCTTACTCATTTTTTTCCTGTTTCCCTCATACTATTAAATGCAAGTGACAGTTATTTCTGTTTTCAGGATTCATGATGGTAGAGTGCTGTCCATGTAAGGATTGAACTCTTTTTATTTTTCCTCTTTTTTTTTTTTACAGTTTCCCTGTAGTCATAGTGGCCCTGGGAACTGAGAATTACAATGTTTTCCATTCCTTTTGCCCAATCCCTGCCATCCGTTCAGAGTTTTTGTTTGCCACTGGGGCCTTGTGAGCATCTCTTTTAAAACTCCACTACTTATTCTCCATATGCCTCTATCTGGTGCCATTGCTGGCATCGTCTGTGATCCCCACTGTGGAAATAAGTAAGCTCAGCTCTGCTCTGAAAATAGAGCCATGTGAGAGGTGAATTCTTGAAAGGTGGTGTGCCAGAAGCCTGGTGGTTTGAGTAGAGATGTTCATGATAACCTTGGTGATCCTTAGAACATGTTCAGCAAAGTCTACAGATGTGTGAAAAGAGATAGATAAAATTGTCAAGGGGGTTTGTGGGTTGTGACTTAATAATTCCTTTTTTGCCATGCAGACTGTAAATTCCTGCTGCACTGAAAGCCACTCTTGGCTCTGCCCTGCTGTCAGATGCATCTCTCCCCCTCTCCTCGTGCTCCTTCCAAAGCTTGCTCACTGCTGGCCGTGCCAGGAGCAGTGGCTTGGATGAGAAGGGTGAGATTTGTTTCTCTAAGCTGGCTGTGAGTCCACGTTGCCCAGGACCCATCACTGTCTTAATCTCCTTAGAGGGTTGGCATTGTTCTTAGCTGCTATTCCTGAAGATGTTTTCCACATGGGGTCTGACACCTCGGCAGACAGGCTGAGCACTGGGCTCATTGGGTGAGGATGACTCTGAGCAGGACCTCCCCACCGTGCAGGAATTGTTTATAAATAGGAGGACAAATTGACATGTTCCCATTTTCTTTTCCACCTCCTACAGTTCTTGGGAATGAGAAAGGAAACCAGTAAGAAATGTTGATGTTGGCATTTGGCATTTCAGTCAAAAGCAAAGGAAGATGAAGAAGTGGAATGCTTTTTTTTTTGGTGGGCAGACAAGTGTTGCTGCAGAGGTAGTGCCAGGCTGCTGCCTGGATTTGTTCAGTTTTCAGATTCAGGGGGAAAACAGTTGACAGTTTTTGTCTCTGAGATTCCTAAAGTGACTGAGCCAGGAAAGGAAATCCAGCGGGTTCTCGACTGACATTCTTACAAAATGACCTTGTTTACACTCACTGCATCCTCTAGCATTAAAACCCTTTAAATGCTACTTCAAAAATTCATGAGTTCAAGTGCTTTAATGGAAGCAAAGGAGAGACTTTTCTGTTTTGTCCTGAAAGAGCTCATGGAGAGTTCAAAGGGAGCTTTTAGTGTCTAGTTATGCTGCGCCCACCCATCCAAGAGCTCTTCTCCTTGAGTTAACCTGAAGCTTTAATGTTTTATTGAAATCACTGTGGGACGTTGACTTTAATGTGAGACTTAAAAATGGATAGCCTGTAAACCAAGGCACTAATACATCAACGGTGAACTTAACTTCAAATTATGCACACTATGAGTAGGATTTTCTAGTGTTTTCCTGGTGAAATTGTTCAATATTTTTCTATGATTTTCATTAAGGCAGAGCTAAGACAGTGCAGAAAGATTTAAAAATCTCGGTCTATAAAGACATAAATTTGAGGAACATTGGCATCACAATGTTTTTTTTAATCTGATGGGGTTTTTTATCTGTTTTGTTAAATTGTAGCTCACCCCTTGAAAAATGTGTTACTTTTCTACCTCCGGGATTAAATTCGCAGCCTGCTTGCAGTGTGAAAATGCTGGCAGTGCTGCAGTTGCGTTTGGAAGCTCCGCTTGTGAAGTGTTTTCACTTAGCTGAATATGAATTCAGCTTGGGGTGCTGTGAAAGGCAGTTCACTTGGTGCTCTCTGCAGAGTGTAACATCACCACTCTCACCCATGTAGGCAGCTGGCAGGGATCTGTGCATCATTGTTCCTGCAGTAAATTAGTCCTTAATGTTTCAGAGTCAGTCTAGAGGAAGTGAAGAATGAGAGATTCTAAATATGAATTCCTGGAGCTGTGAGTGTGAAAAGAGCTTTCAAGTAGGAGCCTTGAGTATGGAAAAAATCATAATCTGAGATAAGATGGGGGATATATTGATGCTTTTAGACCGTGTTAATCCTGTAATCAGCCCCTTTAATTTTCATTTTTGTTTTTAGTAAATTCTAGCTTTTTCTTTGTCTCCAGAGTTAAATTTGACACTTTCTAATGCAGAGCTTTCTATTAACTTTTTCATCTGGCTTCTTTTAAGATTAGCACAAAGAATTTTCAGGCTAATTACTTCCTTTAGGTTTTGATCTTCATTAGTTTATGTCCTCAGAGATATAAAAGGAGACTAAGTGTAACTAATGCAAAAGAAAAGAAAGTCAGAATACATGCAACAGAATACATGCAACAGAAACAGGCTGCGAGGAGTAACATTTTGGTTTTGAACAAATTCACAAACAGCATCACTAACCATACTACTCCTTTTCCTCCTCTGCCTCATATGTAGCATTTACCTGGAAACTGTACTGCCCTGTGGCTCAGAGCAGTTTGAGATGAGTCTGGATTTTGTGGCAGCTTTAGGGTCCAAAAACCTCTGGAGTCATGTTTCTTTCCATGCTGGTCAGGAGGTCTCTAAAGATATGGCCTGAAGGTAATTTTGGGTCATTAACAGAGATTCTTCTGGAAGCCTTGTGTTGCTGCTGTCCTTGGAGTGGAGGGGTAGGCCAGCACAGTGTGTGCCTGAGAAAACTGTCATGCAATTCTGAAATTCCCCTTCTGGGAAATGCTTGGTTTAAGGGATGGTATCAATACTTGATGACAAATGAAATCTTCATTTGCTTTATCTGCCAAAGAATGCAGCAATTGTTCAGCTGAAAGAAGGAATATTTAATTACAATCTTCCGGAATGTCTATGCAACAGCATCATGAGTTGGGTTTTTCTAGGCATTCTCTTTCTCTCCTGAACCTATAAGTAGTTTAGATACACTGAATGTTAGATAAAGGCAAGATAAATGTATTTCAACAAAATTTAAAAAACATACTTCATGCTTGTACTGATGGAATAGCTGAGCTTTAATAATCAAAGTTAGGTCAGTTTAAGTAAAAAAGGCGGTGGAATTTTATTCTGAAATGACCCCCTTAAATCCTAAAGAATAGCACTATAGGTTTATTATGCTGGCTGATCAAATTATCACTGATTATAGGCAAAATGGAGGATTTTTTTTAATCTGCTAACATAGAAATGTCAAAGCAGGTTCTCCAAACAAAACACTGTTTTCATACCCATAAGCACTTCATTTTTTGAGAACCAATTAGCTATTATTGTGCTCTCTGTTGATAATATCTGTCTGAAGTCAGGAGGTGTTTTGCCAATTGATGGGGGTGGTTTAAAGGACACAGACATCAATGGAAATAATAGTCTTATTTTGCTGTGAATTTTAAGGCAACACAAAAATAAAATGATACATCCAATTAAACTATGTGCTTGGCTCTAGCAACAAGGAAAAATAAGAAAGGTAATCCACCTAATCATTTCTATACAAGAGAATGGGTAGTGATTGAGAGACAGATATATCACCAATTACCTAAGTACTGCACCATCATCCAGAGCCCACAGTCCCTGGGGAGCCCTGTTTCACAGCAAGGACCTGGAGAACCCTTCCTGGCAATTGGGAAGATCCTACACAGTGCTTCCACCCATAGGTGAGGTCTCCAAATTCACCCCAAAAGTGGGTCCAGCATTTATAGGCCCAAATCAGCAAGTCAGAGTGGCTTGATTGTATTTTATCACAGAAACTCCTGGATCTGATGGCACACTTCCCAACCAGGAGGGACCAGGGCTTGGCCAGGGCCCTCGCCTTGGCTGGGAGGGTTTCCCATAAAATACCCTACAACCAAGTCTCTGTTCATGTCAGTTGGGAAAGATTCTTGAAATGCTAGATTTCTTGCAGATAACTACACAAGGTTATGTGGAAGTTTCTAAAGCAGTTGGTTTGGTGTTAAACAGATAGCATCAGCTTCTCAGTCATGTATTTTCAGCTAAATAATACTGGTGGTGTCAGCCACATATTGCCCAGGGTCCACCTTGTAAGTCAGCTCTGGCTGAGGCCTGCTGCTCGGACCTCAGCACATGAGTGGGATTTCTCATACAATCAGAGCAGTTTTTCACACACGCATGCAATGTCCAGCTGTGTCCACAGGAATTGTTGCTCTGGGTGACGATGTTTGTACCTTGTGTTTCTGCACCACATCCCTCGTGTCGGTTTTGTTGGTGTGTTATCTCCTGCATGCTGCTGAGAGGTTGCTTTCCCCACCTTGGCCCAGGTGCTCAGGACACGAGTTGAAGGCTCTGCAGCCTCCAAGCTGAGAGTGATTTCTCCAGTTCTGCAGCTCTCTGCTGAGCTGCTGTGTTTGTGCTCCTGAATGCGTTGCAGGCAAAATGCACTGACTTTGCCCAACGCTCTGACTTAAGCTAACACCTCTAAGTTCGCCTAAAATAAGTGGTAACAGAATGAAGCTGATACCCGTGGAGCAGACAAAGGGGGAATATAAGGGGATTGTTTCGTTCTCTCAAGTGCAGTGAACATTAACTTTAAAATACATATTTTTAGACACATGCAGTCACATCCTTGCAAAGTGAATATGAAATGTCACCAAACAAAAGCAAGAGTGATTTATACCCGGGATGAACTAAGCCAAAAAGGACATATATATATTTTTACTTAAATTTAGCAGTGTGTTAGAGTTGGTACTAAAGACTATGCAAGGCATGGAGAACTGTACTTAGATGTGGATGCATGTGAATACCACTGTGTATCTGTGTGTAGGGTATATGTATGTATGTGCATGTGTATATATATGTATGTATGTGTGTGTGTGTGTTTGTACATGTTTGTATATATACACACATGTATCTTATTTTCCTAATAGTGTTCTATATTTATTGGCCAGTTATTTGCAAAAATAATCTTTAAATTATGAAGGTGTTTATGTTGGGGTTAGAAGTCACATAATTCTTAATTCTGTGCTTCACCTATTTATCCACTCTGGGGTTAATAGTCACCTCAGAGAGGCACTTCAAGACCAGCCCAGGGCAGGCAGTGATATTGTACCCATCATTTGAAGCCCTAAAGAAAGAATTCCCAGTATTTCTAAATGATGCATTTAAGACTTTCTTGGGCCTTCCAGGACATCTCCTCTCCCAAGCTGATCACAGTAGATCATGCAGCATATTTCAAACTTCTTTCTCTCACCTCCTTAATGTTGGGACACAGAACTGCTTGCACTGTCTGTGCCCATGGAAGCTCTCTTTGCCTTCTTTAGAGGTAAGTGTAGCTTTTAATGTTGGTGCCAATGAATTGCTCCCCATGAAGAAAATAAAACAGAAAAGGGAAAATGCAAGAAGAAATATTTGAGTCAGCAATGAGGTAGAACAGCACTGATTATTGTGCTTATTTTACTTCTGTGTGTGTGTCATTATGGGTTTATTAGTGCACTCTTGAAACATATTGTAGAATAGCAATATTTACAATACTCATCTTTTGTTCATCTTTTGTTGCAGAGGAGACTTTTTTGCAAGGGCCTGACTTTTTTAAACCAGTTTGTATTGCCTGCCAAGAATTTCCATGTTGACTCTCGGAAACCTGCTGCAGAGTCTTCCCTGTTTACTATTCAGTGCTGTTTTCATCTTCCTTTAGCAGGTAAGCACATGTTTCTGCAATACTAATTCCAACTGGAAAATGTTTCCAAATTTAGACACCTGGAGAGTTCATTTTGTTGGATTCCGTAGGGTTAACATCTCTCCTCCAAAATTTCTGCCACAGGAAAATACCTGAATAATAGTGCAGTACTTTGGAGTCTTTAGCATCAGTGCATGTCAGTCTGCATCCGTCTAGCTTTAATGCAACTCAAAAAATGCTATGCATGAACTTTCAGCTGGGAATCTACTTAGAGCTGAATCAGGATTGTGAGCGAGCAATATATAAAATTGCTTGAATTCTTGCTGCCTGAAAGGAGCCTCTAAATAACTTTGTGTCCTTGAGGAAAAAAGCCCTGAGGAGGAGAGCCGGAGTGGGTGATGGAAAGGCTGGGGTGTACCCCTGACAGTGCCCTCAAGCTGAACGAGAGCATTCAGCTACTGTTCACCAAGATCACAGTCAGTGCTGCAGAAGTAGATTTAGCTGCCCTGGCTGGCTGTGCACTTAAGCAACAAGCGATTCTCAAATGACCCATACATGATTTTTATATATATATATATATATATATATATGGGTGTGGCAAGAAGGGACACTGAACAGCTGAGCTGTAGCAATGTCTTACACAGCTGCAGCTTTTCTGCAGGGGGGCCTGGCCAAACCCTTAATATTCATTGTTAGAACTGGATTTGTGTTTGAGATTCAAGGCTTTTAGGAAGAAAAAGATTTTTAATGATTTCTTGAAATCGCTTTTGTTAAATGCTAGTCATCAAAGGAGAGTGTGTATGGTGGTGTGCAAGTGCATTTATGTGAAAAGAAAGTAAATGTGCTTACTCTGTCTTTGATGTTGTTCTGTTTTCCTTTTAACATTATCATCACATGTAAGAACTCTTGTTTTTTTTGAAACAACTTAGAAATTTTCCCAGAAAACAGCTGTCAGTTTCCTCCTGCAAAAGGATTTTCTTTCTGAACGTATAGAGATTTATTTACTTTATCACTAAACTGCAGAATCTAACCTCTGCCACGGCTTTGGGTTATTTCCTTTGTTTTTTAAGGAATGAAGTCTTTTCTAAAGGGTGTTTTCTAAGGAATGAGATCTTTTCAAGGTTGGCTCTTGAGAACTTTTATTTTGATTTCCTTGGTAGTAATGCATGCTTTCTTCCCAATCTGTATGGCGTGGGAATGGTAGGAATTCCTGTTCTGTGGTACTTTATTGCAGTGATAGCTGCATTTTCCTACAGTGTTACTTGGTCTCATCCCAGGCTGCAGGAGTAAATGGTCCCCTATAAACTGTAGTGTGTCAGAGCCTTGCATGGCTCTAATCATAGTCACAGTGTCGTGTTGGAAGGGACCTTGAGGATCATCTTGCTCCAATCCCCCTGCCATGGGCAGGAACACCTTCCACTAGAGCAGGTTTCTCCAAGCCGTGTTCAGCCTGGCCTTGAGCACTTCCAGGGATGCGTGCAAGGCTGAAACCTACAGCAGAATTTATCTTGTGCTGTAAACTGGGCACAGATGTTTCAAACTAAGGGGAAAATGAGCCCACTCATTTTTACTTGTGCTGCACTTCTTGTCCCTTGGGATTTTGAGGATGCTGTTTAGGTACTGCCATTCTGGATTCCCTGGCACGTGAGTTAAGGATGTCAGTAGCAGAGAGGGGATAGTGTACAATGGGAATTTAACAGTCCCAAGTCATGAGGAGTATGGGCATTGCTTTTCTCTTCATAAGTGATTCATCTGGAAAAGGTGAGAGAAGAATTACTCAGGCACGAAATCCTTGCTATCTCTGCCTACATTATTTCAAGCATACCCAGAAAATTTCTGCTTCTGAACTTTACAACCCTCCCTAAAACAACAGATGTTGTTCTTAGCTAAATGAACAGTCTACCAACTAATCTGCTACTAAACATGAGTTCTGTCAGCTGCAACTCCAAATACTCCTAGGAAGATTCAGCCACTGCCAGCAAAACTAAAAGCTGCTTTCATGCTTCACTGGAATATTTTAAACATTCGCTGTGTACAACCCGTCTTTGGTTTGTTCATTGTTAAACTTTTTATTCTTGGTATTCTAAATAACACAGAATAAACAGAGACATGTGTAAGCCCTCTGTTCTTAGTGCAGCATTTGCAAACTCTCCTATTATAAGCTGTTTATAGATTGCCATGTAATCTGTAACCTTACTGTGATGGACATTCAGATCAGAGTTGCCACCATGCGAGGAGACATTATTAAACATTATGCCTTGAGCAACTTACCAGCACCCTGACAGAGTGTTTGCTGACTGGAAATATCAACATCTTATGAAAAATCACTGCCTTCCCACTGCAAACCCAGTATTGTATAACCACTTGGGGTTTTTTCTTTGCAAAAATGCATTACATGGCTGGCAATATAGTAAACTTTAAGCAATGCTTACAGTTTTATTGTATTCAAATTTTATATTCCAACATATTTTTATAGTCATAGGTATTACTTGCTCTTCATTGTGGTATGCTATAATCTAAAGATCTTAGGAGTATGGCTGTACTATAACAGGGGCCATAGAAAACAGGTATTGAAGGCTTCAGGCCCCCATTAGTTTACATCTGCAGGCCACAGCCTTTGTAAATGTTTGCACATAGGCAATGTATGTACATAGGTTTGTACATTACTTTCTGGATGTGCCCTGTGTAATTTCATGGAAACGTCACAGGCTTCAAATCCAGCACATGCAGAAGCCTTGGCATGTCAGAGCCAATCAGAAATGGCAAGGTGACACATTTGCTGTCCTCACGAGGAGACGGAAGTCAGTAGGAGAATGTTGAGATAGTTAAGGAGGTTAGAAGGGTTTACTGTGTCACAGCAGAGGAGCACTCATTTTTATAGTAATTAGGATTATGGGAAATTCCTGACAAAATTGTAACTGTTTGCTCCCTTTTTCACCTCCTCCAAATACAAAGAAGAGAATCTGGCAGTATTTTAATTTATTGTTCATTGCTGGAGGGTGTAACTGTGATCTGAAGTCTCCCTAAAATTTAATTTGATTCCCTAGCCAGAAGATGTTCTTAGCCAGTCTTTCTGTTGAGGCTGTCTCATGGAAGCCTTTGTCCTTTTCCTCTCAGTCTCTCAATGCCTTTGGTCAGCAGCAGATTCTCCTAGAAATACCAATTTAAATTAGTATATCTCCCAACTTGAAATACCAGCTGAGCTTGTACCAGTGATAGCTCTCGAAGATTTCTTCATCCAGGGTCAGAGCGTGTACTTGAGGAAATTAAACATTTGTTAATTGAATACCCGATTATTTGCACTTGTATTATGATCAATCAGGCAAAAAAATCTTGGGGATGACATTCATGTCATCTAATTTTAGGTGTGTACAGCTTGCAATACCATATCCATATCTGTACTACTCACATTATAATATCTTTATAGCCACTGGAGAGAACAGGCACATACCCAGCATGACCTTCCTGACCAGGCTGAAATATCCTTTAAAGGATGCATTGCACCCTGATTTGCCCAGTTTTCTCCAGCAGTTACAGAATGACATCTGAATTTTCCTGTACATTTTCTAGTAGCTAGAGCTGAGTGAGCTTAAAAAAAATGGAAGACCAACTGGAACAACAGAACTTTATCTCAAGAGTGTCTTAAATGCACCTTCCAGTTCTGACCTCTCAGGCCACTACACTGCTGTTGCTCTGGTCACTGAGTGTAGTCAAGAGTGTCTTGTCTCTCTTCATAGCTCTTATGGAGAATTTAATCAAAGGGAAGAAAATAATTCAAATGCTGTTTCTAGTTTTCATCCTTTTAGTTATTTGCCATCTCACGAATACAGGCAGTAGTAATGTGTAGATATAAGCAAAATATTCTATCTGTAGATCTATGTGTTAATACTATGTGAAGTAATTCTACCATATAACAGCTTAAGTCTTACTTTTATTACATTGAATTTTGCAGGAGGTAAAGAAAGGTAAAAGTAGTACCTTTCATTCCTCTTCTCTTTTCTCCAGGAGGACAGGTCGCATCACTGAGGTCTGAATAATCCTCCAAAAGTTAAATTATAAGGATTACATTCAACCTACGTGATAACTCAGATGTTGATATCATGTTGTGTCCGATTGAAGACTGAGACTGGCTAATAAGCTGCAGTGACAGTGAAGACTTCTTCCAAATCTTGCTGTGGAGTCTAAAAATTCCATCACTCTCCCCTTTGAGATAAATTATTTCCCAGAGCATCCTGAGAAAACACTCAGAATGTGATACATACTTGAGAGGTCATAGTACTGGACTTGCTGACCTGGTGAAATGAAGATTTAAAGATACAAGTGTAAAATAATTTGTGCAATAAAGGCTTTTTATAGTCTGGCTGTTTCCATTGCCCAATATCTCAATCTGAAGGGACAGCCTCAGCATGAGAAAGTGTGAAGGATGGCAGAAAGTCCCCATTTTAAAGTTCCTATGAAAGTTCCATCACACTGAGTGCTGCAGAGTCCAAGTGCACAGATAGATGCTGTAATTTTGGATTATCTTTTAAATCTCTCTGGCAATTTTTCCATTCAGAAAGATATCCTTGTGAGACAAAGGGAGAATGATGAATTTTCTGAAAGAATCCATTTGTATTGAACACTAGGCTTTTCTTGATTCTTGCAGGACTACAGGATTTGTTCCAAAGAGCTATATAGTACCATGCAAACAAGAGCAGTGTAATACCACCAGAGTCAAAGATTCCCTAAGTTTGCAGAGCTGGCTCGTGCATTGCTCAGGTCTGAAGTAACTTCCCTGATTTGGGCACGGGACGGGACAGTAATCTTAAGGCACAGTTCATGTTTCTAGCCATGCTCAGAGAGAACATTGCACAAGCGATACCATGGCTTTGAGAGAAAGGCAGGATATTAGTTGTAACTAACACCTGCCCACCAGTGCAGTTCATTAGAAACTCAGTGAGTTGCTGCAGTGGGTTCTTTATCTTGGTGACCTTCCAAGGCAATCAGAGCCTTCTTGGAAGACCTCAAATCAGAAATATTTGGATATAAGAAAAATAGCACTGTGCAGCACATGCTTCTGATCTCTCAGGGTTCACAGATTTGGAAGGCACGGTAAGGTGTATAACTGTAGAAGACAGCACTGAGATACTGTAGCTGCTGCATTAAGGTCGTGGTGGTCTGGGAGCCAGTTAAAATTATGCAAGATCGCAATTTAGCAAAGAATTGACATAGAGCTCAGGAAGGCAAAAAATCATGTATTATGAGCTCAATTACTTTGTAAGATTAATTTTCCACTATCTCATGCTCTTGTAATAAGAGCACAAAGTATTTTAAGTGTTTTATTTACTTATTGATCAGAACTCTTGAGACCTTGCTTTCTAAATCAAAATTTAAGATTTGACTCCCATTTAAGAGCAAAGTTGTGAGCTTGTCTTGGAGTATTCACTGGTTACAATGGGTTGTTAATTCACTGAGTGGGCAACAGTAATACCTGAAACAGGTACATTTGGCACTCAGAACCCCCTCCTTTCCTGGGGGCATGTGAGTGGGAGGTTGTAATGCCACAGGTCATATAATCCAGAGCATTGATCCTCACTTCCTCCAGCAGAACCATTGCATTTTTTTGGACCACTGTCTTTAATTCCCAGAACCTTTACAGAGATAACTAGGAGCAATACTACAAGCCAGGAGAATTGATTTATCATGAAAAGCTTGATATTTTGGATGGGGGTGTAAAAGGCCTATTCCTGTCCTAATTCTCTCCTAGTGCCTTTATTCTGAAGAACAAGACAAAAAAGATTTAGCTGTCTACTGTATTTCAAGAACCGCTTGTATTGCTATGCTCTGTAAAACCAGAAACTGCTGACAAAGAGCGTGGGATTTCATGGATGCTTTCAGCAGGTATTGCTCAATTCACAACCTGTGTTAGATTATGCTGGGGACTGGGGTCTGTATCTGAGTTCAGGATCCTGTTTTGCTGGCTGAAGAACAGAGTGAATCCCCAAAGTGAAAAGGATAAAGAAGAGCTCACAGTCCAAACAGGTGAACTGAAGCCTTGATTCCCTGAGAGCCAGCTGAAGAGTGGTTTGCAAATACTGTGTTACTACCAACTATTTTTCTTTCCCTTTTTATTTAAAAACTGCCTGAGGAAGAATTAGCTAGCCAAGAGAGACAAAAAACAAAGAGGAAGTACAAAAGCAAAGGGTGAAGGAGAAGCAGGAAGGAAGCAAGGTGGGGAGGCTGAGGAGCTCAGTGTACAGGTAATAAATGTCATCTATCAGCAGACTGTGAAAAGAAACTAGAATTGGATGGCTGCTGCAGTCTGGATGGTTCTTTGCTCAGATGCAGGCCTCTCTGCTGAGAAAATCTCCTAAGCACACTCAGGCTGCTCTGCCTCACACTGAAAAACTTCTGGAAGGGAAGGTCCAGGAAATGGGCCCTGATTGTCTGCAGGTTGCCATGGCATGGATGGCCATGTTTGGTGGAAGCCAGTGTATCTCTGAGGCAGGCAGTGGAGCTGCAGCAGCCGTGGGTTGCCTGAAGGTCAGGTCTGAAGCTTTCCAGGGTGGACTGTTAAGTGCAGAAGTAGCGACAGGGGCACAGCATCCCTTGCTAGCCCTAGTCAAAGGGCTCTTCTTGGGTGTCACCTTGTGATTGCTTAGGAAGGAGATACTGTCATGTGCATTTCTTTGTCACAACCTAAAAGAAAGATACCATATGTGAATCCCACATGGAGGTGAAGGGGCAGAAAGCCCAACTCTGTCCAAAGGGAGGCAGCTGTGGTCATGCAGGTATGGTTGGTCACAGGATGCAGAAGTGCAGGAGGTGTTCCAAAGGTTGGGAAGATGTCAAAGTAAGGCCAAGTCCTCTCTTACAAATCAGTGCTTGACTGTGGTGAGGGGAGAAATAAGATAAAGGACTAGCAAAACCAAGGGTGTCCTAGGACTAACCTCAGTAAACAAAAAGGCATCCTTAAGAATGCCTTTATCTCCAGAGGTTGCAGAGAGTCAGTGGGATGGAGGAGGAAGGGTGTCAATAGACCCTGTTTGGTTTCATACTTTCTTTACTCTCTTTATTCTTTGTTTTCTGATGATAAAGGAGCTTTATGTAGATACTGTAGCAAAGGAATTGATGAGTCATAAGGTTTATAACTTCATTTCCTCCTGGCTCTTTTTATTTTTTCCTGATGATTGCATCTCCTTCCTTTCTACCTCGGCCCTTGTCGGTTGATGTGGCAGGACGTGCTGTGCCTTTAAGAAGGCTGTGCTGCTCTGTCAGAAGACTAATTCCTGAGCTCTGGCATGTGTCAAGGCATGCCCTAAGTTCTGTGGTGTAGTTTATGAAAAACTAAAATGCATTTTTCTAGAGAGATTTTAAACTCCTTTCTGCTACAGAGATACTTTACCATTCTCTTCTTTGGTTGCAAAGTGTACACCACTCACAATCACTATAGGAAGTTCTGCTCTCTTCTCCAACAGAGATAAGGAGATGAAGTGGTCAGCTGCTTTTTTCTTTTGGAATTTAATTAAAATTTTTATTTATTGAGTTGTTTTGTTTCATGGCAAAGCTCTGAATGGTTAATAAAGCTGAGACGGCAAATTCTCTTACTGTTTATATCTTCCCACTGGTACCAATACCACTGCAGCGCTCACCTGTCATTGCAGTAGCAGAGTGGTGTAGTCTAAAACATGCTGACCCATAGCAGTCACAGGTTTATTATGAATTTCATATATTGTGAACTTCTTAATGTTTCCCATTGAGAACATAACTTTTTGCTTATTTTTCCCTCTCGTCATGATTAAAAAGAAACTTGTAAGTAGACAGTACAATTAAACTGTAAAAATTAACATTAGTAAATAAAATGTGTGGTTCTTTCTTTTTCTTCTGTTTTTTTCAGCAAATCTCATTCTTTTGAAACCAAATGTATGCTTGGGGATGACTGTCCGGATTTTGTTTTCTAATGTTTTCGAGGCACAGCAATACAGTCTTTAAAGCACAGGTCCCAGTCGGAATGTTGCAGACATAACTGACATATCAGGAGGTAACTGTGGAGTAACCCTTGTGATTTTAAAAGCTGTGTTTAATACTAGGTCCTGGATCTGTATGTTAACATGGTTTTCTAGTAAAAGCATAAATCCTCTTCAACTTCCAGCCTGTATTTATCTACCTATATGTTGTCTTAGGCCTTGAGATAGAAGTCCAGGTAAGCAGAAATTCCCCTATGGCTCTGGCACTCTGGTGGCTCTGGGACTTGCTGTGCAGTCACTCGTAGGATGTGGGCCCCACAGATCAAAGAATTCTTTCTAGTAGAGACAGGCCTGTTTTTACAAGGAGAAGTGTTGGAGGGGAAGAGAAGGAGCCAGGGGTGGCAGTGCCTTCCTCGCTGAGGTGGTTGTGTGGCTCTGGTTAAACTGCTTAACCTTTGAGCTGCAGTTTTGTGTGAGCTAAATAATGGTATTAGTACCATGTACGGCATTCTGGGTTTAAATGAATTAACCTACCAGTACTTTACAGTCACAGCTCTGTGATTGTGCTGAGTACAGTTGTTCTATTTAATGAACTTGTAGTGCTCCTTATTGAGCCTTCGGGAGGTCTCCCCTCAGTCCTCAGTCTCCCCTCCCTCCCAGGAAGTCCGACAGTGCTCTCATCCCTCTCCATGGCCAGTGGCAAGCAATCTGTGCTACGGAGCCGCTCTGGAAGCAGTGCTGTACTGAGAGCTCTTCCCCAGGGGCTGCAGAAGCACAGCTCAGCACAAGCCCTTCCCAGGAGTTCTGTCTCCTGCATTGCCCTCTGGCTGCCCGGGCCTCAGAAATCCCCAGCTACCTATTCCCTGCAGGATCTACTCGTTCCTCTGCTGGAATGGGAAACAGAGGTCCAGGATCTCCTGATGTCACTGCCACCTGCTTATGGGGTGGCCTGGGCAAGTCACACCATCTCTCTCTTCACTCATAATGCTGAAGTGCAGATTTTATCTTCTCCCTTCATACCCAAGAGCTGCTTAGGTCAAGTTAATGAATGACATGAAGTCAAGCATGTCTGTGGACTCACAGCATGGTATAAATATGAAGTATTACTCTGCAATTATGGGTGAAGGTAGCCCTTGTTGAAAATTATATATTTTATCATAAAATAAATTTATTTTATCATTTATTTATTTTATCATAAATCAACATTTGGTCAGGTGTAATCATAAAAAGGAGAAAGGAGTGTAGAGAAAGCCCATCCCCTGTTAAAAATTTTTCAGGAGGTTGAAATGCTGGCTCACCTGTGTTTTTGGTGCATGCGTTGACTCTGAGTCTAGTACTGGTTACTGAGATTGATGGGGTGGCATATAAATAGAATGACTTCTACAGGTGTAGTATTTCACCATACAGATGGACTCAAAGAGTTAAAAAATCCAAGGATCTAATCCAAGATAATAACATTTTGCAAAACCTATCAAACTCACAGCAAGTGAGAAGGAGAAAAGCAACTGAGCTAGGTGGAAAATGAAATTAGAGGTAATTATATTGCCCCTTGTTTATCTAACTAGTTGTTTCACTTAACAGGGCAGACAAACATTTTATCTGAGCCCTCAGCAGAAGCTTAGGCCGAGCTGTGTTTCCCTGCTCTCCCCAGCCATATTGTACACAGAAATGGAGTGCCCTTCATCCTATTTGAATAAAGCAGTGTTCTGCTGGAGCTGTGTTTGCTCCTTCATTTGTATGCTGTAAAGACATCTCATCCCTTAAAATATGAAGAGTTATATATATAGATATAGTTGTATTTGTTTTCTTTTCGCTGCCATATACATAATAGATTGTTGTTTGTTTGAAGGATTTAAACATCTGGAAGAGACTGGGGATAGTAATGTCTTTGTGCATAGGTTAGATGTGGGGCTGCAGGTCCCTTCCAAAGTGAAATGTTATATGCCATCTACTGTGATGCTGATTTGTGTACTTGAGAATTTTGGTGTGGGAAGGGCAATTAATACAATGCTAATTCAAGCAGCTGGATAAAACTATGGCTAAAACTGGCACAAGGTAAAAATAGATTTATTTCTCTAAGTAGTTCTGCAATTGGTTCTCATGGAGCTAACGCCAAATACAAATTTTGGAAGTAAATATTTATATGAAATTATCTTATCTGACCTCGGTTGAATAGTGAGAGGAGTTGGTTTTTTACTAAAACATGTTAGTATATGATGCACATGGGGCAGAGCTCTCTGGGAGAAATTGAGTTTTCCTGTAACGTAAGCTTTGTCATGTTATTTGGACAATCTGGTTATAGCCTGAATCTAGACAACAGGCTATCACAGATGAAAAGAGTAAGTAGAAAAAGGATAGGTTCTTCTATTGCAGCCCCTTTGCACTGAGTGCGAGGTTACTCTGCAAGGAGCCTTTGTGACTTTTACCAGAGTATTTGCAGATCAATGTCGTAGCGACAGAAGAGCTGTTCTTATGTTCTGGCTCAGTCTGTTGCAAACTATCCCAGAAGTTGGCCAGGCACTCCTGGATTTAAAACAGAACTGCAAGTGAGTGACAGCGAACTAAGCATGGGGCGGAGTCTTGTAGCAGCCTATCCTTCAGCTCCACTGCTGCAGTCAGAGAGAGATTTTTCCTTTGAAGATAAGACACATGGGGCTTTTGTAGAAACTTAGTACGCCCCAAGTTGTGCAGCTGTTATCGCAATTTAAAAAGAAAACAAAACCAATAAAAGGCAGAGAAAGGCAAAGCATCTGGCTCTTCTGTGTGCCACCAAAAATTCCTCCAAATGCTAAACCCCAGACCATCACTTTTCATTCCACAGTTATATTGCTTGCGAATCCTTTGTGTGAGGCTTTGAGCCAGAGCAGCCTCTGAGGATGTGGATGTGGATGTATGAGTGAGAGTGCGAGTATTCAATGTCTTAACGTGGCAGGGCACAGGCAGTTACGAAACTTCACAATAAAGTCTCAGTGCGTCAGTGCTGGTTACTTTGGTTTGGTGTTTTGGGTTTGTTTTT
>VXBC01011473.1:0-39854 GCA_013399945.1 Ploceus nigricollis
CTGTGTGTGTGTGTGTGTTTGCAGTGAACAGCATCACCTTGGCGGTGAATCTCGTGGGCTGCCTCGCGTGGCTCATTGGAGGCGGCGGAGCTGTAAATTTTGGACTGGCAATTCTCTGGCTCATTCTCTTTACGCCCTGCTCCTATGTCTGCTGGTTTAGACCTATTTACAAAGCTTTCAAGTAAGTGGTCGCACCTGAGCCTGGCTTCTTTTTGCCTTGTTTTCCTTCATAAACGGTCAGTGTTTAGCTTGGGGCATTGCCTGACTAATTGGGGGAATTCCTTTCTGTGCAGCCCTTTAGCTTTACTTTCTAACCTTCATAACCAGCGTGTTTGGGATTTCCTGGGGGCCAAACCCCCCATCAGGCGATGTAAGGACACTTTCCTTGTCCCTCTGTGCAGTGGTGGGGGACAGTGGTGAGGATGCAGCTGGGGTGACACTTTCCCTCTCATCCCTGAGGCATCTTTTATATTTTTCCACGAATCATCAAGGTGTTTGTACGGATTACCTATCCATGCTGAGGTCAATCCCCAAATCTAGAGAACTAGGGGTGCATTGATTCCCCATGTGGGGTGGTGGGAGCTGAGAGCCGTGTTCCAACATAGGTGTCCTCAAGCCCAGCTGACTGAGCCATAGGGAGGGTCTGGTGCCCTGTGGCTTTCCCAGGTGTCCCTTGACCACCTCTGGCCTCTTGCAGTTTCTCCTTTGCCTTTTAGTTTTGCTTTTCATCACCCTCCTGCTAAACCATGGCCAGTTCTGATACATCGGAGCATCTCCCTTCCCTTGGAGTGCAGCGGGGATGGAGGTACAGGAGTGACTGAACCTTCTCTTGCAGGACAGACAGTTCCTTCAGCTTCATGGCCTTCTTCTTCACCTTCATGGCCCAGCTGGTGATCAGCATTATCCAGGCAGTGGGGATCCCTGGATGGGGGGTCTGGTAAGGAAAATGCTGCTGTGTTGGGTACAAGGGAGGTCACTGTGGTGTTTTAGCACCCTTACTGGTTCTCTCCTTGGGGAAGATGGTTTGAGAGCTGGGAAGGCTGCTGGCAGTTTGGGAGAGCTGGGGAATGAACTGAATGTTTCCATCTCCTTGCAGTGGCTGGATTGCAGCGATTTCCTTCTTTGGGACCAACGTGGGCTCGGCTGTGGTGATGCTGATCCCCACTGTACTCTTCACAGCCATGGCAGTCTTCTCCTTCATTGCCCTCACCATGGTATGGCAGGGAAACCAGGGGCTCCACACGGCTTTGGGTGGCCCNTTTGGGTGGCCCTCGCCCCCACCCCAGGAGCTCCGTGCCGGCCGCAGGCGCTCAGCCCCTCTGGATTTTCCCTGCAGGTGCACAAGTTCTACCGGGGCAGCGGCGGGAGCTTCAGCAAAGCGCAGGAGGAGTGGACCACGGGGGCCTGGAAGAATCCCCACGTGCAGCAGGCGGCCCAGAACGCGGCCATGGGGGCGGCGCAGGGCGCCATGATGCAGCACGAGACGCAGTACTCGGCCACCCCCAACTACACCTACTCCAACGAGATGTGAGCAGCAGCAGGACTCTGTCCTCGGGAGGAAGAGCTGGGGGGGAACAAGGGAGGAGGAAGCCTGAGCTGAGTTTCTGCAGCTGTCTCAGAAAGTCAGAGTGTACCATAATGGTGGTTCTTTTCCCGTCTTTGTAACGAAATCCTTTGGGATTTTTTCTTTCCTTTTTTTTTCCTGTTTTTCTTGTCTTGAGCTCTTCTTTTCTCCTTTCTTTTTCATTCTGAAGAGGCCGTGAGTTGACCTGCAGGGCTCTCGTTGTGCGTGGTAGTCAGTATCTGTTCACGTGTCTTCTTTTTCCCTGTGGAATAGTGTACGGTGGTGGTTTTTAATTACTGTGGTGATAGGTGTACGTTAGAACCTCATCAGCCAAAAGCCCCCCCATGCCCCCAAAAAGGGAAAAAGAGCAACCAGCACCCATCTTCCCTCTTGGAATAAGCCCCGAACCTCGGGTTTTTGATGTGTGTGAGTTTTCTCTTTCAGTTGGTAGTGTCCAGCCACTTGCCACTGTCTCAGCAAGGGCAAGCAATCCTGGGAATTCTCCTTTTTTCTTTTGCTTTTTAACTAGCAGGTGGCTGGCTGATTTAGGATTAAAAAAAAAAAAAAGAAAAAAAGGGAAAAAAAATATAAGAAACCCTCAATCCTGCTGTTGATATGCTGGAAGCCAAGAGATTCCTAATCTACACCCTGGCTCAGGATCTACAACTTCTCTCAGTGTGTGGTGTTGTAAGTGAGTAGTTTACACTTCGATGTGGAGGACCAGTGTGTGTGTGCACGTGTGCGTGTGTGTTGGGGAGCAAGGACAGGTTTTCCCTGTGGGATACAACCATCCCATTCCAGATTCTGCATCCTGAGTCTGTTTTTTTTAAAGGCTTCTGTTTTGAAAAGCAGCTGTAAAAGCCACAGAGCGTTCCTCAGAGGACCTACGCTTGGGCAAGGCTGCGGGTCAAATCTTGCCACCCCGTATCCCAGCACATCCAAGCAGCCTCCCTGCTCATGGAAATAGCCAGGCCAAGATTTATCCCTGTTGGCTTTGGAGGTTTGTGCTAATTTAAGTCTCTTAAGGAAACCTCCAGGCTAGAGGGAAGGACTCCTGCTCACTTGTGCTCCTAAAAAGCATGGTGAGATGTGGCCGTGTGTTTTCCTGGTGCAGAAATCTCTGTCAGGCCCGAATCCCTGCCCAGTTTGGGGATGTTGGACATTAAATAATGATCCTGCACCCTAGCAGGAGGCAGCTGAGCTCAGACCAACACTTCTTGGGGAAGGTGACTGGCACACCCTGGAAAAGATTATGAGTGGGAGCATAAATGGGATGGATGCTGCAGGGCAGGAGTAGGGAAAGCTACTTCTCTGAGATGCTTTTCAACTCTAAATGCACTTTAAATAAGCCAAATTTTTCTCCAAGTCCTCGAAAAGCAGCCCAAACAGAATCCAGTCCAGCCCTTTGGCTCCAGTATCTCCTGCCTGGCACAGGGAAGGAGCTCAGTGTGCCACCAGCCAGGACTGTGCGAGTCCCCAGCCCCGTATCTGTCCCCTCCAGCCCTCCAGTGATGCTTGGATGTGACCCCTACCCCTGAGAATCACCCCAAAAAGGACCTTCTCTTCTCCAGCAAAGCACACCAAGACTAGTTTCCTTTTTAAGGGTGTCACTCCAGTCATTCTGCAATAGGCAGTCGTCTCTTGACCAGACTAAAATGCAGCTACTGATAAAATGCCTGTCTGTGTGTGTGTGTATATATTTATGTATAAAATGTCAGGAGAAAAGTAATCCTTTGCTAAGCCTATTATGTACTTAATCAGGTTTAAATATTGTGCAATCCATTTCTAGCTCGCCTAAAACTTACTCTGCCAAACCACGTGCTCTGTCATGCGTGTCTGAAAATGATGGATTAAGTGACTTCACCTCTTGCATTGACAATAAGATGCATCAATAATAACTGTAACGAGCTGTAACTAACAGACATTGCTTCAGCACCTAACCCTCCTCTCCGATGTGTCTCCTGAGTGTGTGAGTGCTGAGATGTTGCCCCCGTGGCTCCAGCCAGGTGGGAAACTCGAGCCCTTGTTCTCACCTTGGTTATTTGTAAGCTGTCCCTGCTCCAGGTGGGGCTGGTGTGGGTGTGATCAGAGCGTGGTGCTCCTGAAGCCCACGGGGTGGGGGAGATGGGGTGTTCCTGCTGCTGGGCAAGAGGCCTCTCACAGGACACACCTGGGCTTCTCCTGAGGTCTCCCTGTTGCCTTCCATGTCCTGCAGTCAGCAGAGCACAGCTCTCTCTGCCTCTTGCTGTCCTTGCTGCTGGTTCACAGCCAATATCAGAGGGATGTCCAAATAACTGCTGCTTCTGAGCTGCAGCTGCAAAGGGCTGGGCACCCCGTGCTGCCCCAGATCTGTCGTGCCCACATAATCATGGAATGGTTTGGGGGGGAAGGGACCTTACAGTTCCTCCAGCAGGGACACCTTCCACTAGCCCAGGGTGCTCCAAGCCCCATCCAGCCTGGCCCTGGACACTTCCAGGGATCCAGGGGCAGCCACAGCTGCTCTGGGAAACCTGTGCCAGGGCACAATTCCTTCCCAGTATCCCACCTAACTCTGCCCTCTGGTATGGGAAGCCATTCCCCCTCGTCCTGTCTGTGCCTCGGACAATGAATACTCAATCCTTTAATCGACTTTCCCTTGCCAACTCTGTGTGGCTGCCCTGAATCCCATAGGAAAGGTTTCACTCTTGGTGTCTAGCATTTTCCTAGGCTCAGATATCACCCCTGTCACTTGAGGGGCCCTCAGACCCTCTCCTTGACCCCGTTCCCCACACGCCCTCCATCGCCGAGTTTTTCTGGCTTTTATTCCGTTCCAAAACCTTGCCACGAGCGAGAATCCCCGCTAAGACTGCTTTTTGAGCAGCCTGAAGCCACCCGCTTGCCTTTGGCGAGATCCCTCGCGTGGGCTCGACTGGGGCACAGAGTGGCACAAAGCACGACTGGGCACAGAGTGGCACAAAGCCCTCCCGGGTGGGAGCGCTGCCACCATAACCCGGGACGGGGCCGTGAGGGGCCGCCATGACACCCCTTCCTCCCGCCGGCCGCGCGCGCTGCCCGCACCAATCAGCGCCGAGGGCGGGAGCAGTACGCACCAATCAGCACAACGGGCGGGTGCAGTGCTCACCAATCAGCGCCGAGGGCGGGTGCAGTGCTCACCAATCAGCGCCGTGCGTGCACGGTTCCCGGCACTCCCCACATCCGGTCCCCCCGCGGGCCGCGGCCCCGCTCCCCTCACGGCCCTGCCGGCCTGCCTGGAGCGGTATCGGAGCCTTGTTTGTCACCTTCTGGGGGCCCCCCGCGGCTTCTCGGGGCTGCTGTGCCGTTTTCAGCGCCGCCACCGCATTAAAAGTCGATTTAATTAACCCTTAAGGGCCTGCAAATTGCTTGTTTTCTAGTAGCTGCTTCCCCACAGCTGTGTTTGGGTAAGAGGAAAGCGCGGCCCAGCACTTTTTTTATCGTTATGTTACATATATTATTACACATAGAGCTTTTACTATAATCTTTTTATGTTATTTTATAATTTTTACCACTATTTTGCTATTTTTGCCGCTTTTTTTACATTTGTACCATTTTAAAGTTTCACCTTTTTACCATTGTTTTACCATATTTGCCATTATTTTACCATTTTAATAATTGCTTTATAATTGTATCATTTTTATCCTTTTTATCATTACTTTATAATTTATAAGCATTTTGAAAGTTTCCTACTTAAAAATTTACGTTTTAATACCCAGGCTTTAATTTGTGGATGCTTCAGCAGAATTAATTATGGACGTTTTGGAAACATCTAAAGGATGCTCTAAGTGGATAATAATTTTAATTATTTATAAATAATCATAGTAATAATCTGATTTTAATTAGATATAGATAAATATGTGAAGTGTGGTGGTAGCATTAAAATCTCTCAGCCAGTGTCCTGCTACATTTCCTCACCTCTTAATGACCCTTGGTGATCAGCAAAGCTGAAATTGGGCTTTTAGTGGAAGGTGGCCCTGCCCATGGCAGGGGGTGGGACTTGGTCACTTGAATTTCCCTTCCAGCCCAAACCAGGCTCTGATCCTGTGAAATTCCTCTCTCCAACCTTGCTCCCAAAAATCAGGGCAGCCTTCTTTCCACCCAAAGTGATTCCAAACAGTTGGTTTGAACAACAAGGACATCACTAAAATGGAACAAACTTTACTGGTTGCAGTGATTTTTCAAGAACTGAATTTGCTCTCTGCTATTTAATCACTGATTGATTATATTTGAGATACTTGTGTCAGTTTCCCCACCTAAGCATCAATTTCTGTTTTTTGTCAGTGCGGCAGCAGCGTAGGGAGGCCAGGAGGAAGCAGCAGGCCTGAATTAGAGCTGCTGGGGAATTATTTCTAGTGCTGCTGTTAATATTTAGGAGCACAGTGAGAAACAAGATGGTTGTGCATGCAGTGAGGCCCCACATTTTTAATTATTAAGACATCTCTGTGCATTTATTAAACACCAGAGAGTCCAGAGGGAAAGCAGCTCAGCAGGGGTTTGTTTGCCTTCAGAGAACTCGGTGTAAAATTTTATCCCAGATTGATTTATTTATCTGCCCTAAATTCTGGACCATGTTCAACGTGTGGGAGAATTAATTTTGGAGGGCATGGACTTTACCAGGGTGCTTTTGTGGCCTCTCTGCTCAAGCTTTAGGAGTCTGTTTCCCAGTATCTGAGAGAAAAATGTAATTAAACACTGAGCTGCCTTTAAAGTTCTGCTGGTGCTTGGAATCCTTTAGGGGATGAGTGATATTTGGGGGATGATCCAGAGTCACCCCATCTTTCTGGATGGCTCTGGGTCCTGCAGAGTGCAGGTCAGATCCCCCTCAGGAATGCGTTGGGGTTGGAGCTGTGCTTGGAGGCTCTGTTAGAGCAGTGTCTTTGTTTTCCTGTGCCTGCAGAGCTGGATTGGAGCATGGAGCCCATCTCCCTGCCAGAACCAGGCATTCCTGCAGGAAACAGCTCACCTGTGGCACAGGAACAGTTCCACGTGCTGGTGGGAGTGACGGGGAGCGTGGCTGCCCTCAAGCTGCCCCTGCTGGTCGCCGAATTGCTGAAAATCCCAGCGGTGAGTGAAGCTGTGGTGGAGCTTTGTAAAGCTGGAGTTACCCTGGTTTTGAGGAGTGATCACGTGGCTTCTGCTGAAATGCCAAGTTCCTCCTTGGAGGCCCCTTAGTTCAAAAATGTCTGTGAAGAGGATTCCATCTGTTTTTAATTTTTTTTTCTTTTCCTTTCTTCCTTCTTACCATTTCATACTTGAAAAGATCTTTGCCTTGGATGTTTTTTTTTTTTTTCTTCTGGAGTTTGTCCTTGTCAGTCAAGTTATCAGATGTGGTGATAGCAGACAGAGGTGATGCTTCTGAAACTTGAAATCTCCAGGGTATTGCAGTTTTCCACGGGTTGGATATGGCTTTTCCAAATGTGATCCAGAAAGGGAAAACAGACCTTGTAAAACCAGAAATGGAGAACACAAGATGCTGTATGCGTTTGTGTAGTATTTTTTTACTATTTGTTGTCTGGAGTAACAGAGGTGCCCAGCAGGGGCCACTGGTGACTGATCAGGGAGGGAAATGTGCTCTTTTCTGCTGTAGGATAAAGTTAAACATAGAAAACTTTTAGGTTTTTAGAAATGGAGGAAATATTTTGGAGCAGTGAAAGAAAAATTGGCAGGGGCAAGAGGCTGCACTGAAATCTGCAGATTTATTGATGAGATTGCTGCATGAATATCCTTTGGGATGACCTGGGAGGCTGTACCTTGTGGGTGCCTTGAGCAGAGGCAGAGGAGGTGCTGGTTTATCTGGTTGATGTTGTTATCCAAGCTGGAAGGGGTGCTGGAGGTGAGGCATGTGTGGCAAAGTGAGGCCTCAGTTAATTTATGACTTGGCCTGATGTGATTAGCGAGGTCAAAGGTCCCAGCATGAAATAAGAAGGACAAAGAAAAATGACATCAGGGAATGGGGTGACCAGCCCAGAGCCAGAGATAGAGATCTTCTAATCCTCTCCCTCTTGGATTAGCTTGGCTATTGTCCATTTTCCTTTGCTCCTGGAGCTTGGAACATCCTTCTGTGCAGGTGACAGGCAGAATGCAAATGACCCGTGGTAGGAACGTGGCTCAAACCCTTTGCTTCTCTCTGAGTGTTTGTTTCATAATTAAAAGCTGCAGACAGCTGGATTCAAGCTCTCTGTGCAGCCCCAGAAGTCTGTGACATCCAGTGCAGACTTCGTGGCCACTGGTTTTAGGGCAGAAAAAGCAAAAATGAGACATCCAGGAGTTTATAAAACCTTTTTAATCAAAGTTATTTACTCATTCCTGCTGTGATTTCAAGGCCTGCTGAGTCGATGTAACTTGCCCGTGGTGTTTATTGAGTCCTGCACCAGGCTGTGGCATGCATTTCTTTACTGCTGGAGCAGAACTTTACAAAGCAGGCAGGGCAGGAGCAGAATATGGCTTTGATACCAGAGGAGATGTGGTCACAGGCTTGCAACCAGAGTGGTTAGTTTAAATTGATGCTTTGCCTGAAATGGTCTGCGGTGAACGACTTGGCAGAGTGATTTTGCTGCTCATTAAACTTTAACACCTCCTCGAAGGTGCCAGTGGATGTGACAGCTCACTGCCTTTTGCTTGAATTGTCCTTGACTTGTCCTGGAAGTGTCCAAGGCCAGGTGGGATGGGGCTTGGAGCACCCTGGGATAGTGGAAGGTGTCCCTGCCAATGGCAGGGGGTGGAACTGGAACACCTTTGATTTCCTTTCCATTCCAAACCAGTCTGTGATCCTAGGTTAAAGAAAGGCAAGGACAGACTTCTTGGTGGGCAAAATCCTTTGCTCTTGAAGCTCCAGGATGTCACCTGGACTTCAGGTTTAAATCACACCCTGTCACTTCATTGTGGACCTGCCAGGCAGCCTCTGCCTCAGCTTGTAGGTGCCATTTAACAGAGGAGCTCGTGTGCTCAGGCTGTCTGGAAAGATTTTGCTGTCTGAGAAGAATCTGAGAAAGAACTGAGAAAGCCATTAAAAAATAACCACATGCACCTCCTTAGCCTAAGAAGAAAGGGCTGTGCCAGGAGAATCCTCTATCAGAGACCAGCAGCGTTGCCTGAACACAGGAGACCAGCTTTGTGGTAAAGTTTGTTTTGGAGATTTGGCTTAAGCCAAAGACCTTTAACTGATCTAAACTGTCTCCAGTGAGGGAGTTTGAGTGTGGCCAAGCTGCCTTTGCTGTTGAAGATATCCACAGGCAAACAGAGGGTGTGCCAGGTAAATAGAAAGAATAAACTATGTAGGCTGAAGTAATCCCGAGAACACTGGCCTCTTCCCAGTGTAGCTGGAGAGACTTGAAGGACTTGCTGAGAACGAGGGAACCAGGAGCTCACCCCAGCAGAAAACCTTCATTAGGGAGAATATTTAACTCACAAAACAAATTTCTTGGGGGGTGGAGGGATTTCAGCCACCAGCACTCAGACTCCTTGAACATCCCTCTGGAATGTTCTGGCCTGGAATGATTGAATGCAGTGTTCGACAGCCAGAGCTCTTCCCTAGTCCTCGGCTTATGCTTGGAAGAAATAAATTTTTTTTTCAATAGCAGCACTTCAGAGGGCAGCCATCCTCCTTCAAACTGCACAGTGGCCTTTAAGCCCCCCAGATAAATAAATAAATTTTCTTGCAGACTGAGGTTAACACCTCGCCGAAGCCTGCGGCGCAGCGGAGCGGCGATAGCGCCTTTGTGGGTGTCGCTGCTTGGCTCGAGCAGCTTCCTGTGGGGTGAGGTTAGCATGGAAATAATACAGTTAGCTAATGCCTGTGAGTGTGATCTGCACGCTCAAAACCACTATGAACACCTGGCATTCCCAGTCAGGGGTGTTTCAAGAAAAACAGACATTTAGAAGAGGCAGAAAAGCAAATGTACAGTACCAAAAATGTGTCGTGCAGCTGTATTATCCTGTCACTTTTCCTTCAGAAAATGGGGGAAATTACCAGCGGCCACAATATGCTGAGGCTGGGATTTTCCACTGCTCCCAGCTGTTCTAGTCTCATAGGATGCAAGAAGCCAACACTGCCTCATTCCCAATGGAATAAATGGTGTTGGGAGCTGGATTCATGTGCTCTGTCACTTCAGTGCTGCTGTTGCAGAGAACTTCTTGGAGCTTGGAGGTTTCCAGCAGTTGATTGTAGCAAGGAGTGCACACACCGAGTGCCTCATCGGTGTTCTACCTCAAGGCACTGTTTACCAGCAGCAAGGAGCTGCTGGTGGGGCTGATTTCTCCCCATCTCACTGTCAGATCAACAGAACCATGCAGTGGGTTCTGGGAGTTGCTGGAAGGAGCAGGCAGTGGCCAATACCATGGAAAAGGGGTATTTTTCATGTAATCAGCAGCCTGAGGTTCATCTTCCTCATTACCATTCTTCAGAGTGCTCCATGCATGTGTTTTGATGTTAACCGGTGTAAGGAACATCCTTGGGAGGAATTGCAGCTGAAAATTCAGCTCCATGTCCCACATGGGCAATCAGGGCATGCAGAGCTGACACTGGCTGACCCTGGTATGTGGAGGACACCTCTGGTTCACTGCCTGTGGCAGGAGCTGTTGGCAACGTTTGTCAGAGCTGCAGGACACATAGAAAACAGGGAGAAGGCCCCTTTTCCACTTAGGAAGATTTCTGCAGCAGGAAATGAGAGGTTCACCTTAGCACCTTTTGTAAGTGTGTGTCAGATAAACACCTGAAGGATGGGATAGGCTTTCCCCAGCAGACACCAGTAAATGAAGATTCCCGTGGCTTTGCAGGTTTATCTGAGATTTCAGAGAGAACCCTCATGTGTTCAGTGTCAGGAAATGTCAAGACAGCCACTGCAGAGCCATGGTGAGCAAGTTTGATGCTTGTCATGAGTCATACTTGTCACGCAGTCTCTCTTTGTGGAAGCCACTGGTTTGCTGCACAGAAACCCTGTGCTGTGGACACAGCTGCACAGAGGTTTTCCCTTTTGCTTGGCAGGTGAGGACCTGCCTGGTTTAGGTAGACATGAAATGAGTTTCTGGCTCCTGTGGATGCCTGTGGTGGCCTGGCCTTTCAGCTGTGAATAGGGGAGGCTCTCTTAGAAGCCACAAAACCTTCAAAATTGTCCTCAAGTCTAACCAGTTTTGTTTCTGCTTAGCTCGAGGTGAAGGTGGTCACTACTGAGAGAGCAAAACATTTCTACAATGCCCAGGAGATTCCTGTGACCCTCTATGGTGATGAAGAGGAGTGGCAGGTGAGTTGTTCTTGCAAACAGAAGCATTCCTCTGAAGTTTTTTTGCAAGGAACCACACTTAGTTCTTTTTTAAACCTGAGCCAAGACTCACTCCTCGGTCTAGTAATATATGTTTGGAATGTGGCTTTTGAAGAATGAGCTGTAAAGGAGGAGGAAGAGAGAGGCTGCTCTGATGCATTGCAGGATTTTGTCCTGCAGCAGGCAGGGAGGGTAGCAGTGGTCTCTCTCCACCCTAGGCTCAGCTGCTCTAAGAGAAGTGTCAGGAAATGTCAAGACAGCCACTGCAGAGCCATGATGAGCAAGTTTGGTGCTTGTCATGAGTCATATTTGTCACACAGGCAGCAGCTCCATTCTCCTTAGCTCAGCTGTCAGGGCTGTGAACATCTCTGCTCCCTGTGAAACAGTTTTTTCTCCTGACTGCAGTTTTACTGACACACTTTGACACTCCTTGAGTATGAAGAGGTTCGTTGTACAAGCATCAAGATTTGTTTTTCCATACATTTCATCCCTGCTTTGCAGTGCTGATCTGAGCACAAGGTGCTCTCTCCTTACCCCTATTCCTGCTCACACAGGAGCATCACTTTTTAGTGGACAGAAACACACCAATGGCAACAGCTGGGAAACTTTCTGGCTGGTCTCAGGGATTGGTGGATACCTACTGGATCCCAGGGTGCTACAGCCTCAGGCAGTTATTTCTGAGGAACCCTCAGTGGGGTGGTAGAAGAGCTGCAGGTCAGGCTTTGAGGTCTGCTGGCACACTGGAGAGCAGGCACAGAGCCCTTGTGGTGGGAAATAATCACAGACTGGTTTGGATTGGAAGGGACCTCAAAGCTCATCCAGTTCCACCCTCTGCCATGGGCAGGGACACTTCCACTATCCCAGGTTGCTCCAAGCCCCATCCAGCCTGGCCTGGAATATTTCCAGGGATGGGGCAGCCACAGTTTCTCTGGGCAACCTGTGCCAGGGCCTCAGCACCCTCACAGGGAACAATCCCTTCCAATATCCCATCTATCCCTGCCCTCTGCCAGTGGGAAGCCATTTCCCCTTGTCCTGTTGCTTGTAAATAGCCTCCCTCCATCTTGCTGGCTCCTTCAGGCACTAGAAGGAGACAATTAGGTCATCCCAAAACCTTCTCTTTTCCAGGCTGAACACTGCCAGTTCTCTCAGCCTTTCCTCATGGGAAAGGTTCTCCATCCCTCTGATCAGCTCCTCTGGGCTCACCATGACAGCCTGCTCAGCATCTCTTTGTGAGATCCTTCACTCTGGCAATAAAACAACAAGAAAGAATAGAAATGAGTGGAGGAGGTGGGAAAGGTGTTCAGGAAGCCCCGGCTTTTCAGATGCTGCCTTTTTGTTGTGGCTTCCCGTGACTCAGAGGAGGAGCAGTTTGTGGCCCTGACGCAGCCCGTGCTGGCCTGTGGTTGGGTGTCCTCTGGGGAATAGACACCTGTTTGCTGCTTCTCAGGACTCTTTCCCAGTTAACTGAGCTCTTAAGACCACGGTTCTCTTGAGCAATTCAGGGCTTTAGAGAAAACAGAAATAATCACTCAAGAGTGCGTCAAGGAGAAGCTGTGGCTGTCCCATCCCTGGAAGTGTTCAGAGGTTGGATGGGCCTTGGAGCAACCTGGGCAAGTGGAAGGTGTCCCTGCCCATGGGACAAAGTGAGCTTTAAGGTCCCTCCCAACTCAAACCATTCTGTGATTTGAAGAGCTGAGAGAGGTGAGAAGTGCCAAACTGGATAAACCTCATCCATCATGGAGAAAGGCAACAGGACACTGTTCCCTGCAGTACTTAGGAGGGTTCCCTTTGCTGCTTTGAGTGTGAGTAGGGTTGTGCATCCTAATTAAAAGTGACGTGTTCACTGAGGGATCTGTACCTTGTGAGAAGCCAGTGGGCAGCTTCACTTCAATATGGAGCTTATAGATCACATGGGTTCCCCAGGAAATGTACCCCTGGTTTGGGCCTGCCTGGCTCAGCTGGCTGAAGGATGGAGCTCTTAGGAATAATTACAAAGCTAAGGGATGCTGTGGATGGGGACAGCTCTTTGCTGTGAGTTGAAGCCTGTGGTTGTCAGATGTGTGAACTGTCTTGTGGGGAAAGGATCCCCCCCCATCTGCTGATCTGCTGCCATCCCTTGAATTCCATAAGCATAATTCCATAGGATTCCGTCAGGAATTGTGTTTCCTGGGGTGGGATCGATGAGCTGTGTGAGGGTTTGGTGCTGCCCACCTTGTCTCCCTCGCAGCTGTGGAAGGGCCGCTCGGACCCTGTCCTGCACATTGAGCTCCGGCGCTGGGCTGACCTCATGGTGGTGGCACCTCTGGATGCCAACACGCTGGCAAAGGTCGCCAATGGCATCTGTGACAATCTGCTGGTGAGTACCCAGGCTCTGCCTGCCACTGCTGCCACCCCTCAGGACTGCCTGGCCTTTCCTCCGTGGAATCTCAGTGCTTCTGCAGCATCACCAGCAGTGAGATTTGCACATTCTGCTCCCCCTTCATCTGCTTGTCTCTCTCTTCCCTAGCATGGTTCCCCTGGTCCTTCTCTTTCCTTCCCTGACCTAATCCGTTCCCACTCCTTGGCTCTCTCAGTCTCTCATCTCATTTCCCAGTCCCTGCTTTGTCTTCCCTGCTTTTTCTGCAGGGTGGTATTTCTTTCTGCCTGCATCCTCTCTCTCTCTCTGTCACTCGTACACACAAACACACACTCACTCCCTTTTGAGTTCCACTACGTTTTTTTCAATGCAATCTGGAAAGACACCTGTGAGATCAGATAAAACTGTTTACTTCCTGCTACTTCACCACCTCCCTCACCTAACATAGTGCTGACTTTCAAACATGCTCATGCCCACTTACCTCCCAGCCTCAGCTACAGAGGATTTTGCTTGTTCAGGCTTGTTTTTTGGTATTTAAAGGGCTCTTGAGGCTCTTCAGCCTAATTGGAAACTGTATGAAAAGGGAGTGTGCTTCTTTGTTGGGTGCTGGGGACCTTCAGCAGGGCTGAATGTTTTGTGGCCAGGCATTAACCACACGAAAGATCTCAGGAAGCTGCAGATCTGCATGACCTACAGCCTTTTGGGTAAGAAGTGCATATAAATGAACAAAATCCACCCAAAATCACTGGGGATCCGAGAGAAGCCAGAAAGAGCTGTGGGAGGGACAAGCAATGTCTTGTCCTTCTGGGTCCGTTGTGGGTAAGCTGAGGGAAGAGCTCAGGATGGATGTCAGGGATGTGTGGCTTCACAGGCTCCTGACAATCTTTGAGAGTCTTGTGAAGGGAAGAGGCAGCTTCAGGAAAGGAAAGTGAGTGCTGGAGGTGCTGGTTGGCAGTTCAGAACAGATTCCATCAGATTTCCTTGTGCTGGGAAGGGTTCAAGTCACAGGGTATAAAAAAGGATAGTCAGGGTTCCTGTAAGGACTCTGTGATCAGAGCTGCTCCCTTGGAAGCTCCTTTGTTTGAAATGCTGCAAGGCCTGGGGAGTCCAATGGACACTGCACTAAGAACAACCAGCATTTATCTTTCCAAGGGGATGAGGTGATCCTGGGTTGTCTGGAAGTGCTGAGGAGTCAGATTTGATTGTCTGTAGCACACAGGAGCTGCCAGATGCCTTGTAACCTGCCAGCATCTCCTGCAGCAGCCCATATGTGCTCATGTTCCCCTCTGTTGTATCCTGGAAGCAGCACTGCTTCCCTTGCAGGGAGTTATGGATCCAGCTGGCATTTAATGTCAGAAAGACTCATTGCCAACTTTCAGTGTTCAGCTTTGTTATCTGAAGTGTTGCCCTGGGGGTCTCTTTGTAGCCAGTATGATCTGTGGCCACCCCTCAGCTTCTCTGTCTCCCACACAGTCTGTACACATCCTCTTCCAGCTTGGTTTGCTCCAGCCTGGGCTGCTGGCTGGAGCAGGGTGGGATTTATCCTCTGGGTAGCCTCTCTCATCTTTCCTGCCTGTCAGAGAGGAGCTTGGCTGGAATGTGCTAGAAGTTAGTCTCAACCCATGCGTTAGTCCAGCTGCACTGACAAAACAACAGCCAGGCTGGAAAGGTGCAGCAAAGGGATGGAAGGAGTGAGGAAATCCAAGCCCTGCCATGGCTTCTCCTGCAGACTTGTGTCATCCGCGCGTGGGACCTGAGCAAACCGCTGCTCTTCTGCCCAGCCATGAACACGGCCATGTGGGAGCATCCCATCACAGCTCGCCAGGTGGAGCAGCTGAAGGGCTTTGGCTACACGGAGATCCCCTGTGTGGTGAAGAAACTCGTGTGTGGAGATGAAGGTCAGTCCTTTTCTGTGGCTCCTGCCCTTTTCCCTCCCTCGTCCTGGAGGGATGTGCTGCCTTTTGCTGTGTGGCCACAGAGATGTTGAACTGCCACGGTTTGTACAAACAAGCTGAAGCTTTGCCCGGTGTTATCTCTTGTCATTAATTTTTAAGTAGCCTTAAGAGCTTTCAACTGAGCCTGATATTGAAGAGAAATGCTCATTCAGGAAGAGAGGAGATCAAAGAGAAGGAAGGTTCTGTGGCAAGTGTTACCAGCCTGGGATTTGGGTGTCCTGACTTTGCCCTCTGCTGGGACTGGGGGCTGTTTTCATTGTGCCTCGGTTCCTCAGCTCCATCACTGGGATTAAATCTTGCCCCTGAGTGCTGACAGTGAGAAAAGCCCTTTGCAGATGTGGCTCAGGGTGTAGCTGGACACACATTTAACATTTGTTGTTGTTGTTGTTGCCTGGGTTACTTTTTAGCTTCCCAAACAAGCTTTGATTTGGGGTTTTGACACCAGAGTTTTGTGAAGTGAAAGAGGGGTGTGGAGGAAGTGCAGACTCAATACATTTCAGCTTGCAGTGCTAAGAAATAGTGGTCTCATTTGAGTTTTAGTAGCTGCTTTAAATGGAGGTATTTTGACTTTTGGGAAGGGTTTTGGTACAAACTATTTGAATGAATGGATTTGCTTTTTTATTAAAATTTCATTAGGCAAATCTCTGTAAGACATCCCCCAGTTCCAGTCACAGCCTGCACAGTACTATGCACCTACTTCAGTGTAACAGCCCTGGCTCCGGCAGGATTTTAACCACCCTGTCAGTCCAATAAACAGTCTGTGACAAAGATAGGCTGTTAAAATGTCCCTCGTGGTTAAATTCTAGGCCTGGCTTAGTTTTGGAATCCTTAGGTAGGTGCAATGCCTCCATGGTTTTGTACTTTTGGAACTGAAAACTAAGAAATATTTACAGCTAGGTAAGTGTAGTCAAGTAACTCAGACATCAGTTGAAATATGCTCGATGATTAGCCTTCTACTAGGATTTTAGACATGATTAGATCAAATTTCTTCATATCCAGCTCAGCTGTCTCAGCTGTGAGAGCAAACTCCTGAAGGAGCTTGGAGGAGAGGGATGCAGGGGTGGCAGGAGCAGCCGCATCTGACTGGACTCCACTTGTGCTCGTGAGTCAATTCCCAACAAGATCTTCCTGATGGCAAACACTAGCACTCTTCCTGGCAGCCTGTAGGGAGATTATGGCAGGGCACTAATGGATTCCATCTCTCTGAAGATCAAACTAGTCTCCACAACTGACTTTTTTTCACCCCTTCCCCTGTTCTCAGGCCTTTCACCCCACAGCTTCTTCCACACTCATTTTGGTTTTGTGGCTTCCATCCACGCAGGGGTTTCCCTGGTTTCCACACAAGCAGCACGTAGCAAAGCTCACACATGTGGTGCAGGAGATACTCAGTTTGCACCAGTTTTGTCTGTTGATGTTGTGGTTTGTTTTGCTCTAGGAGGTTTCTCTTCCTCACCCCATGTGGTTGGGTCTCACCTGAAATGCACCAGATCCTCACTGCGCCCAAGTTTTACCTGATGAATTTTTCTCCCGTAGTAAAGGGTGGGTTTAGACAGAAAGCTCAGCTAAAAGAGTTAGAATACCAAACTGAGTTTCTTGACTGGATAGTTTCTACACTGCCATTATCTTCATCGTCCTTGGCTGGATTTCTAGAGCCTGGCACACTGGCAGATTTCCACCTGTAGGCATGTGCTGTGCTGTTGCTTTGCTAAACCTAAAAATCCAGCACTGAATTGCCAGAGGTGTTGGAGTAGTGGGTGGTGGAGGAAGAAGGCAGGCCTTGGAAGTGTTCTGGAAGGGTGTAGCTCTGCCAAACCATGCAGAGGGAGTGTCTCTTGTCAGGTGCAGCTCTTCTCCCTGAGCTTAGGAGAGCAGAAGGGTCAAAATCTGCTTGCAGCTTGTCCACAGGATGCTCCAGACCCCCTGGGATTTACAGGTCTGAAAAAGGGGAAAATGACATTTCCCAGAACTAATTTCTGCTGAGTAGTAAGTTATGAGATTAATTAGCCAGCAGGACAAAATATCAAGAGAGACTCCTTTTCAGTCTTCCAAAACAGACAAATACCTGTGGGAGAAGCATCTTTCCTCAGCTCCAGGTAAATTGGAAGAGTGAATGGCCTCAGTTCCCAGTGCTGAGTTGAGCACACAAGGTTAGACAAGGTGATTTAATCATCTCAAGCTTTTAAATTCTGAATCTGTATTAAAAACTGCTTCAAAGGAAAGCAGCAGCACAACGTAGATGAGATGCTCATCTGGCAGATAACCAGGCCCAAAGGGAAAGTCTTTCCATTTTGTTCTGTCCAGCACTCAGCCTTCTCCAAGAGTTGCTCCCAGGATTCAGGCTGGTGGGAATCCACAACAGCTTTCTCTAATGGAGGTCTTTCTCTCAGGCAGAGTCATGGGAATGGTATGGATTTGTCAAGTCTTTTGTATAGGCAAAGACCATTTCAGAAAGATACTGAAAACACACAATTTTGAATTGAAATATACCCTGGAGAAAGGAGATGAGATAGGGAATTTTGCTTCACACTCTTTAGGTTGCCCCCACCCTGGATTTCACCATGTGGTTTTGCTCTTGCCCTGCAGGCCGAGGTGCCATGGCAGAAGTCTGGACCATCGTGGAAAGAGTTAAAAGGATCCTTGAAGAGCGGGATGTGCCAAGGCAGAGCTGATGTTTTGGCATGTAAATGGTGGTTTTGTGCCTTCCTGATGGTTTGGAGATAAAGCCAGCAGGAAGCTGGGCTCAGCTGCCCTGGTACCCCTGGCATGCATACCTTTAGGTGCTCTTCAACCAAGGAGCCAGCAGTTGTCTTCCAGCTGGTGCCAAACTGAAATGTGGTACCTCACCACAGACTTTCAAAAACCAGAGCCAAGAATGTGCTGCTTTAGTGTGGAAAACTCTGTGGTGTTTTGGGAGTAACTGTTCCTGAGGGTGCTCAGCCCCCAGTGCTTCACACCTGCTCTGTTCTGGGCAGGCTGCAGAAGCTGGTTCTAGAGGGGAGCAGACCCTGCGAATTCTGGTGCAGGGTAATTGCAGCCCCTTCTAGCAAGTGTCTCCTGGACCATTCCTACTCTCCAGAGCTTGGTCCATAGCTGTGCTGGCTGCATGTTCCTCCCAGCAGGAGTCACTGTCCAAGAAGATTTTTGCTCTGGGAACTTAATAAAAAGAGTTTTTAGTCCTGCCCCGATGAGTTGCCTCTTGTAACTGCTTTGGGAGGTGTTCCAAGCCAGTATCTTTGCTAAGTTGTGGTGTCTGCTTAGGGTTTTTTATCAAATATGGAGAAAAATTGATTGAAAGGAGCTCTCCAGTCCTTTTGCCCTTTCATAGCTGTTGTCTGGAGAGGGATGCAGGTATCAACCTCATTCCAAGGTGCCTCCTGCCCATCTGGGTGCCCCAGTCAGGAAACAAGCAGGCCAGGCCTTCATGGAAAGCCGAGGCTGCATGTTTCCCATGGGAATGAAGTGAAACTTCACCTTTGATGACCTTTTCAGCCTGAAAATTAACTGCCTGGCATGAATAAATTGGGAAATCCTGTGCCCTTGTGGCCAGATCAGGCAGGGCTCCCCCAGTCCAGCCTTTCCTTGGGAACACACTCTTGCTCCTGAGGGGAATGGGAGCTGTGGAACATACTGCTCTAGCAGAGCACTGCTGACCTGCAGAGTTCATTTTTGACTAAATCCAAACAAATTTGAGGCCTTCAGTACAGCATGTGCATCCTGCCTGTGGGGGAAACCTCCAGCCTGCTGTGCATGAGGGAAGAGGTCACTACCTTAGGTTTGCTTAACTTACCCATCCCACACAAATAAAACCTCTGAACCTTCCCTGTTTTGGCTCTTCCACTGACAGAAAGCCAGGGAGTCACAATTTCTGAGAAGGATCCTGGTGTGAGCAGAGCTTGTGGCTCACACAGAGGGCTGTAGTGGTGCTGTGGCTGTGACTTCTGCATTTTGCCAGGATTTATGGAGTGACCTGCATCATTTGCTCGTGTTCTCACTCTCAGCCTCTCAGAGGACCTTCCCTTAAGCTCACTGACAGTAGCAGAGATGTTTCTGGCTTCCATGAGTTTTGATGTGAATGGTGTTTCTTGTGCTCACAGGGCAATGTGTGTTTTGGCTGCTACAACTGGCACTTGTCCTTGGGGCTCTGTCATGGCTATCTCCTGTGCCTGGAGTTGTTTATCCCTCCTCCTGCTCCCTGACTTGGCAGCACAGAAAACCCAACAGAGATTCCTCTATCCCAGGACAAAACGCCACATTGCTGATAAGAGCCTTCCTCTCTTCCAAGCCTGCTTTGCTGCCTTGAGCTGCTCCAGAAATGTTGACAAGTGATCTTCTGCACAATTGCTGTGATCTTTTCATTGCAAGCAGGTTGTGATAGCTTTCCAGGCTGGGATAAACCTGTGCCCAAACCACCTTTCCTTCAGGGCAAATAGAAGAAACAGTTAAGCTCCTTCTGGGAGGCAGGAGCAGCTTCCAGCCTGGCACAGGTACAGGTCCCCACACGTGGCCATGGCCAGGGAGGTGCAGCAGCCCGTGGGTAGGAGCTGCTCCCTGTGGAAAAGGAGCAGGAATAGAGCTGGGGAAAGCCCTGTGTGCTCGAGGAGGTGACCTTGGGACAGTGTTTTTCTGGGATGAGGCTTGGGTGGTCAAACCAGGGCTCTGCGCCAGCTTGGGGAATAGGCAGTGCCAGGCTCTCCTTTAGTCAGTGAGATCACCAAGAGGTGTTGAGGGATGGATCCCTCAGGGCATTCAAGCTCCTGTCCCTCACAGCTCTGTGTGTGACCCAGGTTCACATGGCAGGCCCAAGACACTTCCCATGAGCTTTTTCGTTTCCTTCAGCTCTTCTTTTTGAGCCACACGCTGATTTTTTTGTTTCACTTTCCCATGAAACCCTCAGATGACCGAGGCAGCACTCCCATGAATCCTGCTGCGTTGCAATTTCATTCATCCTGTTTAAAACTGTTTCTTTCAGCATGGCTTGGGAGTGATAAAGAGCCAGGACAAAAGCTGAGTGAAGGCAGCAGCCCACCTCCTTTCCTGGGCTTGCACGTGCCTCTCAGCATCCCTGGCTCTGGCTGCTCCCCCATTCCAAACTTGATGGGATGCCTTTGCTGCTTGGATTTGGGGAGCACCAGAAGAGGATGGAGATGCCATGGTGCCATTTTGGTCTGGCTTTGATCAGGAGCTGGCTCCCCAGCCTGACCTGGGATGGGAATTGCATCATCTCACGTGCCTGTCCCATCCCACTCCTCCATCTTGGGAGCCTACAGCAGGTAAAGAACATCTGAATAAAGCGACAAAACCTCCCCAGTGGTGTCTCCGTGATGGACCTGGTGCAGCGGCTTTGCACCCCGGGGCTCCGGATTTGGCACCCGCCCACCCCGGGCAGGGGGATGCCGCCCACTCCAGATCCCCAAAGCACGTGAGGTGCAGGAAGTGGGTTTGACCCGACCACAGCCCAGCCAGGCACTGGGGGAGGCCAGGGGTTGCCACAGGGTGACAGATCAGTGATGGCAAGTGAGAACAGGAGGTGTTGGTAGGTTTTTTCCTTTCCTTGCTCTGGCAGGGCTCAACACACCACCATGAGACACAAATCTTCTTCCTTTAAGATTGCAGTGACAGTGGAAAAGGATGGTCCAAAGGAATAGTGGTGGTTCCAACCTCTGCCCTTACGTTTTGCTTTCCATGTGTTTAATTTTTTTGTCTGGCCAGCCCTCCTGACTTGGGAGACGCTGGGAAGCAGCTGCATGACCCTGACTGGTGATGAGGTGGTTGCCAAAAGAGCCAGCAGGGCTCAGCACAGACTCCTTGGCACCAGCAACACAGCTAACTTAACTTCGGTGGGGCAACCTCCCAATTAAAACTTGCAGGTGCAGGGTTCTTCCCCTGGCCACCTGCCTCTGTGGGTGCTTGAAAAATGGTTTCCAGGTGTAATTGAGCTTAATTAGAGCTTGAATTCCCTGGAGCTGGGATGCTCACAGATGCACAGGGGACTGAAATAATCTGGTGGGGCAGTTCCCTGCTAGGTCTCACCCTGTCTGAGGTTTTTTTCATGGGATCTCATGTTGTCCTTTAGATGGAGATGGGGTTTTTTCTCTGGGAATGCTGGCTTTGGTGTTGTACCTCACTCTTCTGACTCCAGGGAAAATGGGATAAAGGGGATGGAATGACCAAAAAGCCTTTGCTGTCCAGGGAGATGAGGAATAAAAGCCACTTTAGTCATCACAGTAAAGATAAAATGAATATACTCTTGACCACACGCTCCTGGGATCCTAAAGGGAAATGGGCTCTGCATGGAGACTCCTAAAATGAGGCTTAAGATCAGGCTCCAGCAAGTGTGATCACAAAGATCCCTCAGTCTGAAATCAGGGAGTGCCTGGGTGCTGCCAATCCCCTGTCCCATGGCATTCAACCCCTGGCAGGTCATCGTTGGCCACTGCCAGCTGTGGGGGGAAAGCACCCCAGTGACCCTTTGTCCCCCTGGTCTCACAGGAGTATCCAGAAAGTCCCGCCCCCATCCTTCTTCCAGCAATGGGTGAGTGTGTCAGGAGAGGCAGTGCCAAAACAAGCTGAGGGAGGGCCAGCACAGCGATAAAAGCTTTATAAAAGGGATTTATTGGCTCCTCCAAGGCTCCTCGGACGGCTGGAAGAGCCCTTCCCCAGGAGAGCTGTACCCCCAGGAGCACCCTGAGCCCCCAGGCCTGGCTCTGCTCTGTCTCGCTTGATTTCCACGGGGTGCTTGGGAGGTTTATGGTTTTGGAGAAATATGATTCATGAACTCCAGCGTGATAAGAATGAGGGAGGAGAGAAAAGCCACGTCAACCTGAAGGAATGTGGCTGGTAGAGAGCCCAGCCTGCGGCTGGCAAAAGCCCTGGGAGAGAGGATCAGATGTAAAAAGGGACAAGATGAGAACATGTGCCTAAAAAAATAGCTGAAAGCCTCCCATCCCTGCTGTCACGATCCGCTCCTATAAGCAGGGGTCGTGATGGTTCTTTAACTGATCTCAGAGTGCAAAAAACAACAGAGAGGGGATTTCAGTATTAGTCAAAACAAATGCACCTATAATTGAGTGCCCACAGCAAATGTGATACAGGGATTCAGAAAGGAGATAAAGGATAGAGAGAGAGAGATAAAAAGGGGAAAGGGTATAGCTACCAACGCAGAGATGAAATCCTCAATGGTGCGGACGAAGGAATCCGCCTTGTCACGCTGGGGAGAGTCTCAAAGTCTTGGTTAACTCAGGGGTCTCTTATAGTCCTCCACCGAGGGGGGGAACAGGCAAAAGACAATGAAAGTCTATTGAAACCACTGAGGGGGAACAGGTACAGTGAAGAATAAGTCCATTGAAGCCACTGAGGGGGAGCAGGTCATGTTATCAGCATTGAGCAAGAGCCATTGTCTTCCTGGTCCAGTGAGCACACCTGGGCAATCATCCTGCTTCAGTCAGGCCAGTGCCCTGTGTTAGGATTACAGGGGTCTCAGTCTCAGTCCTTGGGGGGAGCTTCAATCTCCATCCGTCACAGTGGTTGTGAGGCAGATGAGGGATCTTTCGTGGGAGATCACCAAAGTTACCCCAGAAAGTTCATTTGGCCAAGAGGTGGGAAAGTTCATGGGTTATTGTGATGAGCGGGTATCATCAAGCAAGTGTAAGTGTATAGAGCAAGCCACTCCTTGCCAGGCCCTGCTCGAAGCAGTGCAGCATGGTGACACAGCAAACACACCTGCAAACAATCACTTGGCAAGCATCCACCTCAACCAGGTCAGAACTCCAGTCGGGGTCTTCAGGATCTCAGTCTCTGCCATTCCGACCATTGTGAGTCAAAAATGAGGGGAACTTCGTCTCTTACACCTGCTTCAGGGGCTCTTGTCCCCCAAATAGACTGCAGCTCTGAGGTCATGGGATGGCTCCAGATAAACTCCACAGACATGGGTCAGCCAAACTTCCTAACTGGGGATAATTGCTGGCCTGAGCTGCTGTGTTTGCACAGGGCTGACTGTGCTCCTGAGGCTCCAGACCACTGCTCTGCTTCCCTGAGGATCAGGAACCATTGTGGGGTCTGGGAGCCATGCCAGCCATCCCAAAGCAAGCTCCTGTGTGAGTGGCAGGCAAGGGAAGCATTGTCCCTTCGTCCCCCTGCTCTGCTGGGCAGCACTGTGTGTCTGCTTGGGCAGCCAATGCCATGCCAAGATTTCCTTCTCCAGTGGGAATGAGGGTGGCAGGGAAAGCCCTGACCTGGTTCTTGCTGCCTCCTGTGCAAACACATCATGTTTGCCATCCTGGCAAACACAGCCCCTTTATAAAAAGGCAGCAAAATTTGGCTGTGATGAGAGAACCCAGCCATTATCAGAAAGAATTCCAGCCCTGGGATGTGCCAAGGCACACACAGGCAGACCTCTGACCCCTGTTCCCATCCAGAATATCCTTCCTGAGGCCGGGGAGCTTCTGCTCTTGCAGCATCCCCAGGAAGTCTGTATCCTGCATACCCTCGGGGTGAGTCTGCTCTGAGATGTTCCGGGTGGATGTTATTTACAGCAGCATTTTTCATTGATAGGAAATCGCTCTTGGTGCCGGGAAGAAGCTGCCGAGGTGCTGGCAGGGTGCGGGCAGGGGGCAGCAGGAGCACCCAAATGCCGGCAGCCCGTGAACCCTGCCAGTTGCCTCAGCACAAAGTCAATATTGACCCTCCGTCAGCGCTTGCACGCAGCGGCACTCCCGCTGCCAAAGCAGAACAAAGCCCAGCGCGTCCCTCCAACACCGCCTCTCTGTGCCGGCTCTTTAAAAATAATCATCGTTCAATTGTTGGGTCTGCTGGGGCTTTGTTGGAAGTCAAATACCTGGGAAAAGCCATGGAGAAAGAGAGCCTCAGCTGCTCTGCTTCTTTCTCCTCACCCTTCTCTCCCTCCCCTGTCCCAGCATCCGTGCTCTCCCAGAGCACCCATCCAAGCTGGATCACTGCAGGGAAGGGAAGGGACATCGCTTCACATCCCCGTCACATCCCCAGCTCCTCGGAGGGCACTGTCGTGCCAGAGCCGGGACATGGGAACTGGCAGCACCCCAGGGAAATAAAAGCTGAAGTGCTTTGAAGGCTTGGCCTCCGAAGGGGGAGGGTGATGGGGGAGCGGAGAGGAACCAAAACCCAGTAGCGGAGGAACAGGCAGAGGGCGAAGGGGAAGTGAAAGCAGCTGTGATTACTGAAAGCTCAGATGTGAAAGAGTGGGAGCACTATCTTTGGGGCTCTCACTTCCCTGTCTGTACAGGTTTTCTTGGCTTCGGGCTATTTTTAACCCTGTTCCTGTCTTTGCTCATAAATTCCACCCTGGGGTGGGTGGGGTTGGTGTCACTGGAGGTGAGTGCCACATGTGCCATCAGACTTTGGGGTTTGGGGACTGCTGAGCATCCCTTNGTGGGGTTTGGGGGGATCACCCAGCATCTCTGAATGGTGGGGTTTGGGGGGGGAGCCACCCTTTTAAGGGGGTCACCCAGCATCTCTGCATGGTGGGGTTTGGGGGGATCACCCAGCATGTCTGCATGGTGGGGTTTGGGGAAAATCACCCAGCATCTCAGCATGGTGGGGTTTGGGGGGGTCGCCCTTTTGGGAGGGGTCATTCAGCATCCATGCATGGCGGGGTTTGGAGAGGTGACTCTTTTGGGGGGGTCACCCAGCATCCCTGGTCTGCTGGGTTTTGGGGACTGTTCCCTGCCAGGGATGCAGATATATCCAAGCTGCATCACACCTCTCCATCCCCTTTCCATCCCATGGCACATGGGCTGTATCTGTATGTTTGGCCTCCAAATAAGGAGGTATATTAGTCTTTTAAGCAGACTCACAAATATGTGGTCCCTGTCCCCAAATATTTTCTGCAGGACTGTGCACCTGGTGGTAGGGCAGAGTGGGGTGTTTGGGTACATCAAGCACCTCAGTAAAAGCCTTTTTAACATGGAACACTGTCACCAAGGGTTGGAAGAGCTGTGAAAGTCTGTTTCAACAGCTGAAAAAGCTGTTGAAAGTCTGGTGTCAAGAGTGAAAAACGCCATTCACTTGTGTTAAAATGTTAGAAGTTTAATAGTAATGAATTAGTAATGAAAATTAGGATAACAAGAGACAATAAAAAGCAAAGAATTACGGATGTCTGGGTGCCTGGCACTCTGCCACAAAGCACACCTTGCTAACAAAGAATTAACCCTTAAAAGCAATAGTCTATTGTATATTCATATATCTCATACATGATTCAAACATTCCTTTCAAACTAGGGTGTTTCTGCTTAATTTTAGCTTCCCCCCCTCATCTTGTAAATCAATCTTCTTGGTTCCTCGAAGTCTGGGCTTTCCTGATAAGGAGGCAGTAATTCTTCCCTTGGGATTTTGGTGTCTGTTGCTGTTATCTCTATCCACATAGGATAATGCAAAGAATTTCTTGAGTATCTTTTCCATTTCTTACACTAGTTACAAAAAGTATCTTACATCACATAGTTTCTGTTTTAATATTATGCTATAGCCTAAAAACTCTATTTACCACACTACTTGAAAAAGATTAATACAGCACTACTTAAATGAGATTAATACAGCATAACTTTCCAACATACACATATAGTATTCATTTTAACATTTGCAAAGAGCCAATCATATAATATGCATTTTTCACATCAAGCAAGGGTTTTCTTTCTCAAAAACTAATTAGTGATGCTTCCTCTAAATGCTCCTTATCCCTGCAGCCTCCATGCTTAGTTTCCAGTAACAAAACTCTGCAAGTGTGTGGATTTAAGCAATTGAACAGCACTAATTAAAACAGTGCACCCCCTCCCATCCCATCCCTGGAAAGAGTCAGCATAACTCAGTGGTGACCTCGGCTGGGCTGTGTGACTGCTGTCCTCTGCGGGACCCCAAAGCTGGGCTTAAAGTTAAGCCTGGGATTAGGGGCTGTGCTGAAGCCAGCAGGGTGAGTCCCTCGCTGTCCTGAATCAGCAGTGGCTGCACAGGGAAGCCCCAGAGCGGGCAGGACGTCTGGCAGCTCGTGCGGTGTTGGATGCTCCAAGGAGGGAGCTGGCCGAGGGCCCCCTGAGCTGCAGGGGACAGAAACCCCAGTAAAGGTAACACCACTCCCACACACCCCCATTGGCTTTAACCCACTTAAGCCTCTGTGCCTTGTCCTGCTGTGGAAGAAGCATCCTCATTCTCCCCCAGAATTCTCCCAGGGCTGTCTACCTTCCTTTTAAAGCCTGGTTTTTCTCTTCCCTCTGCTCCTTTAATGCTGCTCGGTCGATTTACCCCGTTTCCTCTGTGCCGGCCTTAAATGCCATAATTAACAGGTCAATGCAGGCAGTCCTGTTCCGGGGATGGGGAGGGAGGCAGGTCCTGCTCCGTGCTGAGGTGGGGATGCAGAAGGAAGCATCTGGGGACTTTCCCTCTGAAATAAACCAACACAAGAAAGAAAGGATAGTATAATTAGGTGGAGGGAGAGGCAGAAGAAAAGTCACTCCCTGAAACCCAGCCCCTTTCATCCTGCGGGAGCTCGGCAGGGAGATCACAGGCGAAGCTGGGTCAGATGCGCTGGAACATTTCTAGACCTAGAGCGTTTAAATAGAAAGGTTATGTACCTGGGAGATTTATTTCATCTCTTAATTGGTTGTTTGTTTACATGACTCGGGAGCTCTTTTCTCGTGTTTGTTTTGCTGGCTCACTCAGCTGCTTAAAATCCCGGCCGGCCGCGTCCCGACCTGGCCAGTGCCGGGCATGGGGCTGTCCTTTGGCTCCGGCTCCTCCCCATGACCCCTTCCCATCCTCCCGGAGCCAGCGGCTCTCCCGTGGCACCCAGGTGTGCCGGTGGGAAACTCGAGCTGAGGTTCCACCGTACCAGCATCTCCTCTTCCCTTGTGGAAATCAGGAGATGGTGGGGATGGACCTCTCTGGGCCAGGATTTGAGGCTCTCCCTCTCCCGAGCATCCTGCCAGGCCCAGCAGAGGATGAGATGCAAAACGCCATGGTTTGGGTTTGGTTTTCCCCCTGGTCTTGGTTCTCTGCTGGCCTCAGCCTGCACAGAATTTTAGAGGAAAATCAGCTTTCTCCTACCATGGCTCTGGAGAGGAGTTTTAGAAATACCTGGAGAAGTGCAACAGCTTCTCTCTCACCTTCCTCTCTTGGCTGTATTTACATTTTATGCTAATTTTCTCTTGATTTTATCTCGGTTTATGTTAATTTCCCCCTTTTCAGGCGTGCCCAGATAATGGGCGTGAGGTGCCCTGGGGCTCTTTGGCCCAGCGGGTGTCCTGATGGCAGATGATCCCCTCCACCTCGTGCTTGCATGGGAGAACCTCTTTCCATCCCCCTCCCTGGAGCCAGGGGATCTTTATCTCAGCCTGGCATCCATCTCTGGAGGGGAGAGAGGAAGCTGCGCTCCTGGCTGGGCAGATCAGGAGCAGCCACCCAGAGGGATCAGTGGGATGACCTTGGGAGGAGCAGCCTCGGGGCGATGGGGAAGCCGAAGATAAAGGAGGAGATCGTGCCCAAGATGAGCTGGCACCACCACCCTTGAGATGAGGAAGGTGTTTCCAAAACAGACAGGTTGGCCCCAAAACACCTCCCAGCTCCTGCGGCTCTCCTGGAACTGAAGTCAGCAGTGGCCACGTATGTTTGGGAGGAGCTGATGGGCATCAGTGCAGGAATGTGAGGATTTGGGGCTTTTTTTCCCATGGGTTTTTGGGTTGCAAATGTATTAACATCTGGGGTTTTTTGTTTTTTTTCAAAATCAGTCCCTTTCTCAATCTTTGCTGGATGCAGGTGAATACACATTGCTAAGAGCTAAATCAGAGCTTTTGCTCCTCCTCCTTACTCATCTCTTCCTCTCTCCTTCCTCCCTTTGAAGTCTTCATCAACACTGATAATTAAAACCACGTTTGAGAGAAGTTTATTGATTTATCCTCTGGAATTTCTTTTTCCTCCTGGACTTTTGAACTGCTGTCATGGAGAAGGACTTCCCCATGTGCTGCCCACACGTTTTTGTGGGGATATGATGGGGATTTTAGGGAAAGCACCAACTTACAACCATCCCAGGTCGTGATGGTGTCTCCAAGCTCTGAGGGTGTGAGAGCATCCTGTGCTGTCTCCCCAGTCCGTCCCCAATCCCTTGGAGTCAAATCCAGCAGGACACAGCAACCCAGCCCCAGGCCATCCACTGAGCCCCATGAGATGTTTAGAGCAGCGAGGAGGTGAGGAAGCCTCCAAGCTGGTGGTGGCCTGAGGTGGTGGGATGGGAGGACCAAAAGCTATGGGGGATTTTTCCCTTTTGCTGCAGGGTGTTGGGGAAAAAATGTGTCAGGATGTGGTGATGGGATTACCCAGCCACAGCCATGCTGGGTAATGGAGCCTTCTCCAAAACTTCATCATTGTTTGGGGCTGAAAAGTCCTGCTGGGGCTAGAAGGTCCAAGCTGGACTTTTGAGCTGGGAATCACCTTCTGGAGAGCAGATGGGACCCTGCACTGAGCATAGTTCTTCTGCTGGTGCTGAGCTTTGATGGGAAAGTGCTGGGGTTTGGGGCTGTGGAGAGCAGCAAAGGCTCATCCAGGATTTTCCTGGGCTGGGATTTATGTATGCCACTGGCCAGCTGATGAAAAGTCTGGAAAACCCAGGACCTGCCATGTCTTGCAGAGCCACTGGCTTGGCATAGGCAAAGCCCAAGCCACTAATTACCTGCCTGAGGACAAAAAACTTGTGGATTTGTGTTTTCTTAGTGTCTGATCCAAGGAGGTCCCCATCCAAGTGGCACCAAGAGTGCCCCAGGGAGATCCGGCGGCCTTCTGGAGAACATGCAAAGCAGGAAAAGCTTTGAAAGCCAAGAGAAGGAGGAGGAGATCCCTGGGTGTCACTGAGCATCTCCTCCAGGCCTGGCTGATGCAATGTGAGCCCTTCCAAAGGCTGGGAAGTCCCCAGGAACTTTGGTGGCATCAAGGCTGGCTGCCAGCTGGGGCTGGGGAGTCCCCAGCCCAGGGGCAGATGCTGAACTGGGGCCAAGCTGTGGTTCCCTGTGGGAAGGGCTGATCCAGCTGCTGTGGATCAGATGGCATCAGATATCCCTGAGGGAGGGTCAGCCAGGAGTAAACCTGCTTCTAACAGATTTCCATGATGAGGACATGAGGTTGGGATGGGGAAGAGCAAGGCAGGGGGTCATTTCAGCCCTAAGCCCTGAGCAGCCATTCCTCTCCTCTCCCTGGCATGATAAAGCCATCCCTGAAGTGGCAGCATGGTTTATCCCACTACCTCCTCATTCCCAGCCCTCTTTCCTGAGGGTTTCCACAACAAAAACCCTGCTGAGGGAACTGGGGTCAGCCCCAGCGTCGGTGTCCCAGTAACAGAGGGATGGAAAAGGACAGATTGTACATCCAAGCAACTGGCTGGGGAATGTCCTGTCCCACACTGGGCTGGAGAAGGTCCTGCACCCCCATCCAGGGATGCTGCAGCAGGCACAGCCAAGAGCCTCACTCATTTATTGTTATTTTCTTTTCCTTTGCAGGCACTGAAAATTGCTGCGTGGGAAGAGAGGTGTCTGAAGGTGATGAATGGCTTTGCTATGTTTGCCAAGGAAAGGTTTTCCTTTGATGGGCACCAAAACACCTGGGCTTGCCCCTTCTGGCTGGAAGAGTGAAATTCCCTAAACCAGCTCACAAATACAGGCCAAATCAGTGGTTTCAGGAAAAAAGAGGAAGGCTGGAGGTGCCATTGCAGAGGAGGGGAGAGGCCAGGCTCAGCAGTCTGAGGTATGTGATGTCCATGTGCTGCTTCTGTCCCAGCCAAGGGGATTTTCCAATGACCTGGATGTGAGCAGGGCACGCTCCATCCCTCCCACCAGTCCTGGCTTGGGGGAACTGGGTTAGATGAGCATCCCTGAGCCTGGAGATGGGGAACCACGCTGGGATGGAGGCTCCCAGGTCCCAGGGATGCAGCACCCCAACCTCAGCTCCTTGGTTTGCATGTTGAAATTGGGGTTTTCCCATAACAGGAAGATTGTGGTGTTGCCTCTGCTTTCTTGGAGGAGCAGCATGTGGGCTGTGAATCATGCCTTGGGTAGCAGAAAGGAGATCTTCAGGGCTTGCTCCCTGCTCCTCTAAACGTCCGTCCATCCATGCCCCCATCCATCCGTGCCTCCATCCATGCCTGCATCCCTCCATCTGTACCTCCATCCATCCATGCCTCCATCCATCCATCATCGATCATCCATCATCGATCATCCATCATCGATCATCCATCATCGATCATCCATCATCGATCATCCATCATCGATCATCCATCATCGATCATCCATCATCGATCATCCATCATCGATCATCCATCATCGATCATCCATCATCGATCATCCATCATCGATCATCCATCATCGATCATCCATCATCGATCATCCATCATCGATCATCCATCATCGATCATCCATCATCGATCATCCATCATCGATCATCCATCATCGATCATCCATCATCGATCATCCATCATCGATCATCCATCATCGATCATCCATCATCGATCATCCATCATCGATCATCCATCATCGATCATCCATCATCGATCATCCATCATCGATCATCCATCATCCATCCATCATCCATCCCTCTATCCATCCCTCCATCCATCCCACCAAACCCTGGTGCTCCCTGTCATCCCAAGCTCTCTGCCAGTGCTGCTTTCCTCCCTGAGGGTGGGATCACAGGGGTTTGGGGCTGTGGATGTTGGTGCACGTTGTTTATCCTGGTTTACCTGCTCTGTTTGGGATGTATTTGTACTTTCTCATGGTACTTCTGAGGAGCAGAATCCAGGCAGCTGTTGGGCTGCAAAAACTTCAGTGGGCTGGCATGGATGATCTCTTCAGAGAAACATTTTTAAGCAGGGGAAAAAAAAGGGACTTATTTATTTATTTTTAATAGCTTTCTTTTTGTTTTTTTAAACTACTTAGATGGTTCTTCAAGGCTTTCCAGCCCCAGCAGCATCCCGTGGTGAGAAGTTCCCTGGATGAACACACAGCCTTAGTTCACCTCTGCCAGGGCAGGGACCTGGCACTGGAGCATCACCAGTAATTTTCCACCCATCTCCACGCTGTGGAAATACACCCAGGCATGGAAAAAGCCTAGAAGGGAATAAAGAAGACACTTGGCCAGCAGAGCTTGGCCGGCTCCCAGCTCAAGGAACGGCTTCAGGTTCATCCCCAGCTCTCCAGTGCTTGGCAGGCTCGGCTGTCTCAGGTCCTACAAACGGGACAGGCCGGCAGCATTCCTGCCAAAACCCCGGCTGCTCCCGCTCCAACAGCTCCCTGCGCCCACGGGTTAGCTGCAAGACAAAAAGGGGGGAAAGTGGCCCTTTTGTGGGGTTTGTTTGGGATGTTTTCCTTCTTCTCACTGCAGAGAAAAGGAGAAGGAAATACTTGGCACGGAGGGCGGAGCGAGGGGGAGGTTGGGGACAGCGGGGATGTGGTGGTGGGAGGCGAGCGGGCCCTTTATGAGACTCTAATTACTCCAGCCAAAACCCACATTAGCCCGATGAGTGAAAAGAGGATTTTACGAGGGCAATAAGATGTCCCAGCTTGCCGGGACGGTGATTGCCAGCCCGTGGCCTCGGGCTCTCCGAGGAGCCGCGGGTGCTCGTGCTGCAATTCGACTCCAGCTCGGCAAGAGGGTCCGGCCGTTTCCCAACGTCGCGGAGCTAATCCCTCTTACCTCAGTGGTGCAGCAATAACCGCCGGAGCCACCGCCGCCTCCCACTGCCGGCGGCTGCGGAGCACACGATGTTCCCGGACCAGGCTCCTCACACCCTGCGCAGCCCCGGCAAACAAGGGCGGCTTCCCAAGTCCCACGAGCATCCTTCCCCCAGCAGCTTTCCTTGGAAAACACCCTTGAAGAGTCATTGTCCCCAGCCCACCTCCTTGAAAACTCAGGTTGCTGTGAAAACAGTGGTGAAACAGGCTGGGAAGGGGGCACCAAGGGCAGACGTGATGTCCTGATGAGTCCAGAGAAGATAAGTGATGAGAGGGTGATGACTCACTGCCTCTTGTGCAAAACCCAGGACCATCCAATGCATCCAGTGTGTCCAAAGGAGATGTTTCTCCATAGGATTTCTCCTGACAGGGGAGGATGAGGGCAGCTTCAAAAAGCAATTCCTGGAAGAGGAAGCCACCCAGGACACCAAGACCATCATCAGCTCACTCTGCTGGGTGTAGAAGCTCATTGAGGTCTGATGTTTTCCTGGGATCCTCTGCTTCAGCCGATGGTTGTGGAGGAAGAAAACTCATCAGTGAGGTGTTGCTCCCACATCCAAGGCACAGGGTAGCAGTCAGTTCCTGGGGACACGCTAGCCAAGGGCTGGCCAAGCTCCAGGGCCAGGACTGGCAGGCCTGAGCAGGAGGGGGTTATTTGGTAGAGGTGGTCATGAAGGAAACAAGATATCCCCTTTCCCAAGGTGGCTGAAGGGAGATGAAGACACCAGGATTTAGCCTCTGTGAAGAATGAGTCAGTCACAGGGGTGACCACAAGGATCTGTTATCACAAGGATCTGTTATCGGTGGAAAATCTGTCTCATGAGGGCATCAAAGCAGCTCCTTGTGTGCCAAAAGGAAGGGGGAAGGGGAGGAGAAGAGGACAAAGATCCTCTGTGCCAGGCAAGGAGAGTTCTGTGTCTGGGATGGTGCAGGAGGGGGTTCAAAGCCCTGTGTCCTTCCATTTGAGAGCTTCTTCAGCCCATCCTGGCAGCGCAGGGGCTGGGGGAGCTGGGAGGGCAAGGTCTCACTCTGACAGCACCACGGAGCCAGAGCTGGGCCCAGCGTGTGTTACTCACCTTGAAACTATGTGAGTAAACAGAGAAGGCTCTTCCTGGTCCCACCTCAGCAATTAGGCTGCAGACTGGAGCAGATACCTGAATCCACCCTGGCAGATCATGGGGATGCTCTGCTCTCTCCTCTGCTGAGTCCTCGGGCCAAGCCACCCAGGAGAGGAGGACAGTGAAGCTCCAGTTGGCCTCCTAGGCCATCCCCTCCTATATGGAGCTTCTTGGAGATGTCCCACCAGGAGGAAAACACCCCTTTCCCATCACTTCTGGTGGTTTTATATGGGAATAAATCACATGGGACTCCATTTTCTTTATGGTGGAAAAAGCCCATTCTTTATTCACATAACTCCTTTTTATACAGTTTTACAGACCTTGTGTGTGACTCCACTGGGTTAGTAGCTTTCTTGTCAATTATTGGTTAGTAACAAGTTGTTGTTCGGTATTGATTAGTCACTCAAACTCCCAGGGTGTACGTGCAGGAAAGGTTGTTTGTGAGAGATAGTTTTCATTTTTCTATCTATTGGTGTAAAAACAGTTTATACAGGTGCCAGTTGTTTTTCACCCAGGAATAGATTGTTATGCTAACAAACTGCTCACACCAGGATTGCTTTCACATGGGAACTTGCAAAGTGCTAGCTTGCCTTAGAAGAAATGACAGGCTAGCCAGAGCAGACCTGATTTTATGAAGCCTCTTTATGATTTTTCTACCTTACTGCAACATTTTTATAACTTCTATCACCATTTTTTGTTGCTGAGCAGCAGTGACACTCATGGCTCGCTGTGACATGGGGGAGGTGGAGCCAACTGGGAAGAACCCAGTTGAGAGACTCAGCACCAGCTGGGAGGAAGAAGAGATGATCCCACAGGAAAGGGACCTCCCTGCTGGCACAGCAAAAGCCATGAGTCCCATTGGATCCTGATACCTTCCCTGGGGAGGTCCTTGGGGTTCCCAGAGAGGCTTGGCTCTTCTCTTTGGAAAACCTTCATCCATCTTGGTGTCCTCTTCCCCACCAGTGCCTAGAGGAAGAGGAGAGACCATCCTGGACCATCCTAGAGGGAAGAGAGCAGCCTCCAGAGCAGGACTGCAGCCAGCCCAGGGCCAGGGAGCCTTGCAGAAGACTGAAGCATTTCCAGGATTGGCAGTGGTTTCTGCAGGCAGGAAAGGGAATAAAATGGTCAAATTCCTCACAGTTCCATGCCTGTCCTCCCACACAGAGTAAAGGAATGCAGGAGATACCGCAGCAATGCCATGCAAACACCCTGGAGAGGTGAACCTCCTCCTGACCCCAGCTAGGAGGGAACAAAAACTGTTTTAAAGACTTCTGGAGCATCTTGATGCATCCGTGGGAGGCTTGTGGGCACTGGATGTGTGGGAAGCAGCTGATAGGTCGATAGCCTGAAGGAACACTGAACACATGGACATCAGAGACAACTGGTGGAGACAGAGTCCCGAGATGTTACAGAGACCTGTAGCCATTCCCACACTGGGAATCACGTAGAAATAAATTAATTAACCATTCCAGAGCTTTAGGTACAGGCAGCAGCATCTGTGCTGCTGGGATTGATGACACAGGGATTCTCTTTAGGAATGAGGCCATGGATGGCAGGAGAAGGGGAAGAAGGTCCATGTGTTGCTGAGGTTCAAACTGGGTGACCTCAAGAGCAGAAAAAAAGGGAGGAGAAAAAAAAAAAGAGGTAAGAAGCAGCAGCTTCCTCAGGCTGATCCCTTGCAAGGCTTACTCAGAGTTACATCATGGTGTAACATTATTAGGATGCAGATCCCTGAGAGCCACAGCTCCAGAACCTCTGGAAGGATCCCTGGGGATGTGGGACTCCCTGGCCAGCAGCCAGGGCAGTAGGGATAGCACCCCAATCCCAGCTGTGCCACTGAGGCCAGCTTCCCAAACACGAGCACTGCTGATGTCCCCACAGAGGGACTCGGCTTCGTTTCGGAGCCCAGGGAGGTGAGGGGTGTTTGGGGCTGCTCCTGTCTGTGCTCACCCCGGTGTTCCTGTGGCTGGGACTGCACAGCTGCTGCTGGCCAGAGCTGAGGGCAGCTCACCAGCTTCCCTGAGCCGGCTGTCACCACACCCAAGGCTTTTCCAAGACCACAGGGCCATTCCTCACCACACAGCACTGAGCAAGGTGGTTTCCCTGCCCTGGCTGCTCTCTTCCTCTGAACCAGAAATGTTGGGTTCAGAGGTTCCCTGGAGGTGCCCAGGGAACAAACCTGGGTACGGGGCTGCTTCCCAGTGGAAAGGTGGGATGCGGAGGTGGGGCTCACAGGAGAATCCCAGCCCAGGAATCTCTGCTCCTGGGTGTGAGATTCCTGCTGAAGGTCTTCTCTCATGGCCCAGGATGCTCGTGAGAAACTCTGCTGTGGGACTGGCCTGGATGTCCCATGGGTATCCATCCTTGGGTTTGGGGGTGTTTCCTTCCTGCAGGCAGGGAGCAGGTGAGCCACCCCAGCGCCTGCATCCTGCCTGCTGAGAGAGCAGGGACTATGTCAGGAGCATCCCCAGCACTGCCACTGTGCCAGGACTTCCCACAGGAGCATCCAACCATGCCAAGCTTAGCAAGTCCAGCCTGGAATTCAGTGCTGGAGCCGTGGACTCCAGGCCCATGTCCTGATGCTTTCCTCAGCTTTGGATGAGTTCCCTCAGCCTGCAGGCTGCTCCAAGCAGCTTCTCCCTCCCTGCATCCTCCCCCAGGATTTTGCAGGATTTCACCTCCCGTACTGGGAAACAAAAGCAAAAAGAAACACCACTGTTTTTATTCTGAAGTGCAGGAACGGCGTGTGAATGCCCGGGCAGTAATTCAAGTGGGAACATGGAGCTGGAAAGCTTTCAGCTCCCAACCTCGACCCGAGCCTCAGCACTTGGCTTTGTGCTGCTCATTCATCCACAGGGTTATTTTTGGATTCCTCCTCCTGGGAGAACAGGATTAGTTTTGTTTTCAGTGTTCCTTGGAGAGCAGCTTGCTGAGGGAGTGACTTAGCAGAGAAAAACCCTCTTGGCTGGTGGGGTCCACTCGATTCCATGATTCTGGCTGGGAATGTGATGATCTTTCATGTCCCTTGGGGATTTAGTCCCACTCTGCTCTTGCTGGGGCTTGGATATCTCATTACCTATGGATAATTATCTAGAGATAATGAGCTACCTGCATCTCTGGGTTGCTGGGCCTTGACTTTATTGTTTTCCTGGGCAGCAAGCAGAGCAGGTTGGGATTTTTATTTATTTACCAATAACTGTAGGCTCTGGCAGGATCCAAATCAAAGTTTTGAAGGAGACAAAGCTGGAAAAATGTTGGATGAGCAACCAGACTTGCCCATGCCATATTTTCTTAGAATCATAGAATGGTTTGGGTTGTAAGGGACTTCAAAAATCATCCCGTTCCAGACCTAATTTTCTCTTAGTTCATCCTAAAAAGGGGATCTTAGCCTGGACAGAAGGAGATCCAGAGCAAAGAGGGGTGGGAGAAGCTGTAAAGACCCACCCCAAAAAACTCTCAGAGTGTGGGATCTGATTTCCAGGACAGGGAGAGATGTGGGAGTGGGTATTTCAGAGGATGTTTGGGTCTCCTTCTCTCACTGCCAGCAGTCACTTGGAGGCTTGGAAGGAGCTGGCAGCTTCCAAGGCTTCAACTCCTTCTTGGCTCCAGAAGAAATGAGTGGGATGAGGAAACCTGGATCCCTCTCTTAACAATAAGTGTACTTTAAATTTAACCACAGTGACAGCTGTTGGGAGCCCTCCCTATAACCCTCCTTAATCTTTCCCCCACCACTCCATCCCTTCATCTCTGTTTTCCTCTGTCCCTCTCCTCCAGCCAGGCTGTGCATGGGAAATTGGGACTATCTGTACAGCTCTCTTATTCCAATTAGCTCGCTAATTAGAGCCTCATCAGGGGTGCTGCTGCACCAAGGATGTCTCCGAGGCAGAGCTGCTAACGAGGCCGGGAAGTCCCTGGCAGGAGCCCTGGGGATGGTGGGGTGGGATAAAGCTCCCTCTTGTCCTCTTGGACAGAGCAACAGATGCTGATGTCCCAAATTCCTTGCAGTGGGATGGAATTTGGGGATTTTTCTGGGGACCGAGGGGATTTGCCTTCATTCTGTTCATGGGACATGTTTCAACTGTAGAGGAGGACCCCATCCATCTCCCACTCCCCTCCAAATGGCTCCTGAGCCAGAGAAACCATCTCTGTTTTGGCCCTGTTGGATAATTTGGGGGATTGCCAGATGATTTGAGGCATGGAGAGGGGTTCTCTGGTCCCTAGGAGCAAACCCAAGGTCATTGTGGAGGGCTGCTGTGTTTAAAACCAGGGAAGCTGCGGGGTTTGTGGCAGCAGGTGACCTTTAAATCCCACCTCTCCCTGTCACCAGGGGATCAGCTGAGTAGCTGATCTCTCCTGAACCTAGAGCATGACTTTATGGGGAAGCAAATCAAAGAGAAGAGGGGGGAAAAAAGAGGGAAAAGGAATGAAGGGAGATGTTCCTGGACAGATCTGGCACAGGAGGAGGCGATGGACAGGCCTGTGAGCTGGGGACAACCTTTCTCCATCATTCAAACCCCTGGCCAGCATCACTCTGGGTTCTGCCCTCCTAGAGGGGGTTAAATCCTACTGGGAGGCTTAATTAGCACCAGGACAAATTGGGGAGCAAAAGCTGGGACAAGAACCAACCCTTTTTGGGCTATGGGAGAAGTGGTGTGGCTGGGGAGCAGCAATGAACTCCAAGTGCTGCCTGGATGCCCATAATCCCACCTGGAGCCCCCACATCCCTGCATCTGCCAGGGTGAACCCCAGGATGGGTGTCCCACATACACAGGGAATTTGTGGACCCTGCAGGCAGTGACAATGTGAAGCCAGCAGGTTTCCTGAGCACTGAGGGGGAGCCACAGCCCAGCAAACAACAGATTGAACGGAGATGCTGAGGCTGAGAAGCCTCAAAAAGAGAATTGAAAACCACATGGCTAAAATTTGACTGAATCAGTCAAATCCTCACCTCTCTGGGCTCACAGCAAACCCTGTGGGGATTCTGGGGCTGCTCCCATCACTGGGTGCAAAACAGAGAAGATGCTGATGGTTGGAAGGGCAAAAAGGTGGGAATGGCCATGCCCTGAGTGGGAATCACCACCCACCTTTCCCCCAAAGACACACTCCCAAGCCTTTAAAAATTAATGTAACAATTAAAACAATTAAAATTAAATAATGAGGGGTGTTTTTTAAGTTGGTGTCTCCTGTTCCAGCAGGTTTGATGCCTCAGCAAGGAGCTGCTCAGACCATTGGAGTCTCTAAGGCAGAGATGAACCACACAGGAAGCTGAGAGAAGGAAATTCACAGGAAAAAGAACAAAACAGGTATTTGCTGAGACAGCAGGTAGAACTCCTCTCTCTGCGCTAGAGAAATGTAAGAGTGAGAAAATGTAGAAATTTAGCTTTCAGAGTCCAGCTGGATGCCTGGCAGCAGGGATGTGGCCAAACCAGCATGAGGAAAGGTGCTTCTTGAGTAAAGTTGTGTAAATGTATGAGCCAAGTCAAGTTTAAAGGGATTATCTGCCATTTTGAGGGAATTGTGATTCTGTTCAGTCAGGTAAAAATTAACACTGATAGTTTTAATGCCCATAACTCTAAATAACAACCTGTGTTATCCACCCATTTGCTTGTTTTAATATATATTAACTATTCTGTGTTGCACACTAATATATAACATCTCATAATTGAATGTAATAACTATTCTCTAATTGCATTGCCATTTGACCAAAGAAAACATTATTGGCAACACCTGATCGATGAGCTCCAGACAAAGCAGTGGTGTGTAAACTTTGGAGCCAAGGGACTGGCAATTCCACACCAGCTCCTCCCAGATCCTTGTTTTCTTTGCTGCTGCCACAAAACTGCTATAAATTAAAGCTGTAAGTGGAAAATAATGCTTGTGAGGCCAAGGAAAGGAGAATTTAAACCCTCCTTTCTCGGTCTTTGTTCAATGAAGTAATAAAAAAGAGTAATTTTTTCTTTTTCACTTAGAAATCCTTATTTCTCACTACCTGAGGGAGTTGAGCCACTGCTTCACTCCACGGCCTTGGGCAACGCACTTAAATCTCCCAGGATCTGTGTCACTGGGTTAATCATATTTACGTGCCTTTTATGAGGGTTAATGATTAGTCTGGGAATGTTTGCCTGGACTTTTCCAGACGCGACTCCTTAGATAAACGCTCCGTGTTAATGCTTGGGGCTGGCAGGGGTTAAATGCAGGAGGAGGGGCCCTGCTTTGGGGCGGGGAGTGACTCTGAGAGGGCTCAGGAGCCATCCCCAGCCCACCCTAGGCTGCCGGCGGATCCCTGGCTCTGCAGACGCGATGGGAAAAGCGATTTTTTGCGGACACAGGGAGTTGTGGACCTCCGGCCCCATCCCGGTGGGCTCAGCCTGGAGAAGGCTCCTCTGTGCTCTGTAAGGGGGGAGCTGCTGTTTCACAGGGATCCCCACAGTGCATGGGCTGCAGTGGGGGATCCATGGGGACTGCCAGTGTCACCGAAATTAGGAAATAAAACTCCGTAACCCCGGAGCAGTTGGCAGAAGCAGACGTTGTTATCCGCCCGGATACAGGGCGGGTGACGCCGCCTAAGGTGCGCTCATGGCTCAGGACGATACACGCCTTTACTAAGCGGTGCCAATTCCTCAGAAAATGTTACATATGAAGGTCTTCGGGGTCAAGGCTGAGCTGTGCACGTGTTTTTGAACAATTTGTTACTCAGGCGGCCGTGGAGCCCCTGAACTGGACTGGGCAGCACGGAGTTGTTCCCGAGCCCTCGGTGTTCCACAGCCACATCATGTTCCGTGAACCTGGCTCCGCTGTCAGCACCTGCACCGGGGGGTCCCCTCCATGGGGGTCCTCTCGTATGGGGGTGCCTGTAATTG
>VXBC01011486.1:18005-37219 GCA_013399945.1 Ploceus nigricollis
CTGCAGGAGCTGCTGCAGGAACCGCTGCAGGAGCTGCTGCAGGAACCTCTGCAGGACCTGCTGCAGGAGCTGCTGCAGGAACCGCTGCAGGAACCACTGCAGGAACCACTGCAGGAATAGCTGCAGGAAATGCCGCAGGAACCACTGCAGGAACCACTGCAGGAACCACTGCAGGAACCACTGCAGGAACCACTGCAGGAATAGCTGCAGGAAATGCCGCAGGAACCACTGCAGGAACCACTGCAGGAACAGCTGCAGGAACCACTGCAGGAGCCGCTGCAGGAGCCGCTGCAGACAGGTGGAGCTGGACGCCCGGCTCGGGGAGCTGTGCTAAACCTGCCAGAGCTCCGGTTCATTTGCTGTGCATCTTCTACATAATTCATGGCCCACAGACTGCTGAAAATCAGGAACGATAAATAAATAAAGGAGCAAAATTAATATTTTTGGGCTAGCTTTGACATGGCAAAACACATCGAAAAGAAAACCATGGTCTCCCTCTGCTGAATTTGGCCAAAATCTGACCATGGGCAGCTCAGTAGGAGACAACTGCCTTTTTCCTTTCAAATTGGAAAAATGGATGTGATTTTAGTGCTCAGGAGCCTGGGACTAACTGGCAGAAGGAATGAAAAGAATCTGTGACCTGCTCTGAGCCCCACCTGTGCCTGCAGAGGCAGAAATGGCAGTGAGCCTCCCTGCAGCCTGATCTTCTGCCTCCTGCTTCCCTGCTGCACACTTCCCAGTGTTTCCCAGTCATTTCTCCAGCCCATTTCCAGCTCCTAAGCCATGAGCCCTCCTGTCCCACTCTGGGCTCAGCACGTGCCCAAGGTGACAGCGCAATCCTGACTGCAGCTCCTGCCATTCCTGCAATTCCTGCAATTCCTGCAATTCCTGTGGCTGGCACACCCCTCCTCCTTCCCCAGGCACGTTGGCACACGGTTTTATGGAATGCATTCTGCCCTCTCTCCTGCAGCCAGCTGGGCAGGGGTCAGGGCTCCATGGCCTCTGGTGAGCTGGGAGCAGCAGGGACAGGAGCCTTTGGCAGCTCCAATAAGCCCCAGAGCCCACATTTGAATTTCCAATGAGCTGCTCAGTGGAGCTCAATCTGTCGAGCACCACGTCCCATTAAGATGAAAATTTGAAGGTCTCAATAGAGCAGAGAGAAAATCTCTTTTATTCTCTTTATTAGAGGATGCTTGTGAGGATGGCAGGTCGGGCTGAACACAGAGCACAGTTTCAACCACCAGGTGCTCCTGTTCTTGCTTGTTTGTTTGTTTCTTGTGCTTTTACTAATCCTCAGCTCCTCACATCTGCATGTGCTCCTGGCAGTGCCTCAGTCCTGGCTCCCTCACTCCGTGATGCTGCTCAGTGCAGGATGTGCTGGGGAAAAGCCTCACCTCCCCTGGCACTGCCCAGACCCTGCCCACAGTTTGGGTAGCCCCCAGCAGAACAGGCAAGTCATGGTGGGTCTGTGCCTTTGAACAATCTGGAAGGAGAAAATGGGAGTGCCTGGGTTCAGTCACCTCCTGCCCAGGGTCTGCAGGAGCTGAGCCCTCGCACCCAGAGCTTTCCATCTCTTCTCCCTTCCTCTCGATAGTAATCCCTGAAAATCCAGCCCTGACTGAATGCAACTCCCTGCCAAAAAGTGAGAAAAACTCACTTTTCTGGTTCCTACACAATTTTAAGAAACAAAATCCTTAACATCCCCCCTGCTCAGAAACACACGGCGCAGATGCAGCTTTGGGAAGGAGCTGCCTGGGTCCCAGGTCAGAGGTGTCAGTGGAGGCAGCTCCTGTGGAAAACCACGTTTAGGTAAAGGATGCTTTTCCCAGTGCCAAAGAGGCAGCAGATGTGTGCTGAACCCTTTCCTGCTGCCCACCCAGGAGCTTTGGGCATCATTACTCCTCCCTTGCCATGTGTTTTGGCTCCTGCAAGCATGGAATATTTGCAAAGCATTCAGCATTTGTTGAAATACTCTCTCTGGATCAAAGCTCAATATTTCTTGGCTTCTCTACACTTTCTGAGCTGCCTTCTGCTCACTGTTATGTATTTGCCTTTCTCTCCTAGGTTGTTAATGGATCTGAACAGCTTTTGTTTATTGCTTGGGCTTCTCTTCCCAGAGAAGGGCAGCAGAGCTGGGAAGGGGCTGGAGCCCCAGGAGGGGCTGAGGGAGCTGGAAAGGGGCTCAGCCTGGAGCAAAGGAGGCTCAGGGGGGACCTTGTGGCTCTGCACAACTCCTGACAGGAGGAGACAGCCGAGGGGTCAGGCTCTGCTCCAGGGAACAGGGACAGGAGGAGAGGGAACAGCCTCAGGCTGGGTCAGGGGAGACTCAGGGTGAACAGCAGAGAAAATTTTTTGAGGAAAAATGATGGGATCTTGCCAGAAGCTGCCAGTTCTTCTTATTGAATTTAGAATCAATAGTGCATCAAGTGGCTTGGGATGTTATTAATCAGAAAATTGGCACGGAGGACCAGGAGGCAATAACACCACAGCGTGCCCACTCCTTTCTCGTGGAGAGGCTGTCCATGACTCCAGGTAGTGCTAATTACTCCTTGGGCCCTGCTTTCCAGCTGCTCTCCAGACGAGGCACACTGCACCTCACAGTGCTGCAAAGCTCAGCTGCTCCTGGCTCCTCTCCTGTCTCTGTTGTTGTAACTCACAGCAAAGCCTCCCATCACCTTCCCTCCATCCCTCCAGGATGGCAGAGCTGGGGGGAAGGCACAATTCTTTTGGGTCAAAAGACACTAAAACAAAAAAATGGGACATCCTGCCAGTGCAGGGAAATTAGTTCCTTGTATTCAGAGCATTTAAACCACCCTGCCCACCAGCTGCTGGGCACCTCCATCCCAGCACCCTGAAGTGTCTCACAAGCAAGTTCCATGTCTGCAGCACTGGGTTTATTAACAGGGAAGATTCTCAGCCCTTAGAAGCTTTTCCATGATCTATTCTCAAAGATTTGAAACATCTTCTTTTTTTTTTTTTTTTCACTTGCCTTTTATAAAAATCTCTGTGTTTGCAAGACCTGTTCAGGGTCAACAGATAGAGCAGAATCTCTGTAAAAATAACAGGGAATTTCTGAGTCTCTGTGTTCATGGCCTACACAGTACACCAGGGAAAGGAAAATAACTTGAAAAGTATTAGAACATACTTTAATAAGCTCAGGTCTCCTGCCTGTGACCCTGAAAGTGTGTTTATCTTTGGGCTTGTCTTCAGCAATCGCTGTTCCACCACCACCTCAGGATAAGCATGGATGCATGAATTTACAGCTGCAAATCCCATTTGGCTGCATCTAATCTCGTGGTTTTCCATGGAAAAAAGGGTTGAAATGCTGCACCTGTCCTGCTCTTGCAGAGAGGGGATTATGTTCTTACATAATTATTGTATGGTTGTGTCTAATTGGATTTCCAATGCCATTTATTTCATCATGTGGCTAACCTGGAAGTAACCTCCAACTGAATTCATTAATCCTAATGAGTTATTAAATTAGTGATTAATAAACACCAAAGGGAACAGAGGCAAAATAACTACTGCCCCCACTGAAGGGAGTGCTAGGCAAATAAATGATGGATCTTCTCCCCAGATCATCCTTCCAGATCTCACATATCTCTCCATAGCCACAAGGAGCTGGGCTGTCATCAAAGGACCTCTAATTTACCAAATTATGGCTTTCCTGCAGCCTTCCTGCTCTCCTGGGATAACCTCTGGTCTCCTCCCTGATTTCTCTTCATTCCCAGTGCATGATGGAGGTTTTCTTCTCGTGTGACAATGAGGAGATGTGGAAAGCATCCCCCAAACCCTGGCCAGTGTGTAATTACCCAGCAGCAGGTGGGATGTTTGTGCAGCCAGGGAGGCTCTGGCAGCTCAGCAAACAGCCTGTCACCCCTGGAGTGTGCTCTGGCTCTGCATTCCCTGGGAAGCTGCTCATCCCACACACTGCTCAGCCTGGGGGCTGCTGCATGGGGTGGCCTCGTGTGTGCTGGACACCCATGGCAGGGGCTGTAAAATAGTAATGGGCAAACCTAAAGGAACCAGCCCTTCCAGTGCCCAGAAAGGGCCTCAGTGGAGAAAATGGGGCCCTGAGAGCAGCATGCTGTGTCAGAGGGAAGCAGGACGGAGTTCCTGAAGTCAACTCTCAGGCTAAAAATGTTGGACTGGATGATCATGGAGGTCTTCTCCACCCTAAATGATTCTGTGATCCCAGCACACTGCCACAGTGGCATTCTGGGGGTAAATGTGGATCTGTACCACCAAAGCTCAGGCAGCAGTTTTACCTGCTCTGTAAAAGGCAGCTCTAGGTACCACAGTCATCTGTCATTAAAATGGGTGATCTTCCCAAATGCATCCATTCGTTTTTTAGGCAAATCCATATTCTTCAATTTGTCAGCCATTCCCATTTCAGGACTCCTCTGGCAGATCAAACACACAGTGCAGTCCTGTGATCAGTGCCAGAGAAACTTCAGGTGCTTTAGATCTCTCCTCTCCACTCAGGTTTATTTATTCATGCATGATGATGTCTTTTCCTGGCAAGCTCTTGACCCTCCTGTTTCATGGCTTGCAGCAAAACCTCCCCAACAATGAGTGCTTGTAGTTAAACATCTCACCCTCGAGTGGTGGCGAGATCAAGCTCGTGATTTCACATCTCTCTGTGGCTGTGCCTTTGTCTCTGCTGCTGCATAATGTGATTTTTCATATTTCCTCCCAGAAATGGGGCTGTTACGTGGTCAGACTCTCAGCTCCATGTCTGAGAGAGGATTCTTGTCCCTGCTCCTGCTGCAGCTTCTGCCTCAGATCAACGTCCTGCAGACACCCTTGGGTTAACTCAGACCACGGGGCTGCGAATGGAAACCTCCCACCACGGGAGCTGGGTGCACAACAGAGATGGCAAAAGGAACCAGTGACAGGGGTGCAGGAGATGGGGGACACTGAGGGCTTTTCACAGCACCCAGAGCTGAGCTGTGGGCAGCTGGAAGGGCTCTGGGAGGAGCAGCAGGGCTGCCTCAGCCAGCACTCACTCTGGGGCTCTTCCTTCCAGCTGAAATCTTCTCCTCTCTCCACTCTCCATGCCTGTTGGGGAAGATGAAACAGGGAAGCCGTATTGCCTAGTAAAAGATCTTGAGAATGTAGAAACTATAAGTGAGATTGAAATGAAAGCAAGCTTTGAGATACCNCCGACTGCAGAGATCTCTCATCTCCAACCGCCCTGGACACCGGCGTTCCCCACACATGCCCAGTGCACGGGCAGGAGGAGCCAGGGAAAGCAGCTCACAGCTCAGCTCCAGGAGCCTGGGGATGCTCTCCCCTTTTTACAAGAATCTCGTTGCTACTTTGATTCTTACAGGAAGCACAGAAGAAATTGAGAGAGACACTCCAGATACAGGATCCAGCACGCCCAGCCGGGCACTGCCAGTCCTGCTGGCTTACAGCAGCTCTCCTGCTCCAGCCACACTGCCCCTCACCCCTGCCTGACCACCACCTAGCAGTGAACTAGAGGTGCAATTAGCATTTCCAGGGTATTATCTGTAGCAATTCATAGCCATAAAAGCCAAGAAGTGAGGAAGGCAGAGCCCAGCACTGCACCCACCCAGCTTTCTGCCCAGACAGCAGATTTGTTTTGTATGCCAGGATTTCTGACAACCACAAATAATTGGAGTGTCAGTGTAATTTAAAATGCAGCAGCAATGGCTCCTAGCATCCAACAGGGCTCTGGTTGGTTATCAGAGGATAAACACCACTTTTTATTGCCCTTTCCCTGCAGGCTGCCCTCACAAACACTGACCTGCTCCAGGCTGGGGAGGGTGTCAGAGTCACACTGGGGAGAGGCACAGCTGCCTTTTATTTACCTGCCTGGGAGGAGGCCCGGCCCCCAGGTGTGCTTACCTGATAACAGAGCCCTGCAGCCCGTGTCAGACAAGGCAAGGGGCCAAGAGCTGCTGCTCAAGAGCGTGGACACAATTTCCCACCCAGGGCTGTTTGGGGATCAGCGCTGGCAGGGTGTCAGGGATGAGTTTAATCACATTGTGAATATTCCCTCGCTCCAGGACAGCTTTCCTTGGGGCTCAGAGCAGCGTGGCCAGAGCTGGGCTGTTTCCCTGCAGCCCTTCTGGCTCCCAATGCATGGAAACAACTCAGGGGAAACTCCAGCATTCAGCAAGTTTATGGGCAATGCAATTTATTTTATGATCAAATTACAGCAGGGTAATGCTGCCTTTTGCATCAGACAATTCAGTTCTAGTAATTGCTACCCTGGGGGTCTCTGCTCTTCTCTGCACACCCAGCCCATTTATAACACTGATGGTGTGAGCAGGGGGAGGATAACAGACCTCAAATAGCAGCAACATCTTGCTGGAGGAAACACAGAGCTTTGTCTTTGTACTTCCAAGACTTGTTGAGCCTCATGAGGTGTGTGCCTGTCCCAGTGAGCCGTGGCACATCCCCAGGAGCTGCTGCTGTGGGGATGGGTGGGATGGGGCTGCTCTGCCTCGAGGTGTGCTCTGTCTCAAACACACAAACACATCCACTGGCCCAAGAGTCCAGTCTGGCTGCAGGTAAGTTTTAAAAATTGAGGAAAACATGCAAAGAACTGATACAAACAGCTCTGGGTATCAAGGACTGGCCTTAAAATCCTTTTGCCACGCTCAGGCTGCAGCCCTGGCGGTGGGGCAGCCCCGGGCTGAGGTTTGGATTTGGGAGGTGTAGGTCCAAACAGTACCTGCCTGAGGTGCCCACGGGCAGCAATTCCTGCTGCAGAGCAGCTTGTTCAGCCACAGCTTCACCCTTCTGTGCTTCCCTTTCCTCTCTCTGAAAGGAAGATCACAGAATCCCAGACTGGTTTGGGTTGGGAGGCACCTGAAAGCTCTTCTCATTGTGGGCAGGGACACCTCCCACTGTGCCAGGGTGCTCCAGCCTGGCCTGGGGCACTTCCAGGGACCCAGGGACAGGCACAGCTTCCCTGAGCTCCCCATCTCACCCAGAGATGGCACCTGCCCTCCTCAGAGTGCCCAGGGAGCCCTGGCAGGTGAAGGTGGAAGCCAAGGTGTGCAGCACAGGGGGTGGAGGAGCAGGAGGCTGGTCTGGCTCAGCTCAGGCCTGCAGTGGGGAGGGACCAGAGCAAATGACACTGGAAATGCACTCTGAAGGAATGTCCTCTGGCCTGGGGAAAGTCACACTGCAAGCCGTGTTGGAAGCAAGTCTTGATCTGTTTAAACTGCTTTGCTTTGGGTTTCAAAAGGACAAGAATTTCTTGGGGGGGAAAAGCAACAGCAAACTTCCAACCAGCTGTATAATTTCCTATAAATATTCCCAGCCCTAGGATCCCAATGCCCTTGCTGAACACAAGGTGTGGAGCACTGTGGATCATCCTCCCAGTGTGAGGAGGTCAGAAAGTGGCTGAAGGAGTCCTGGAGGGTGCCTGGATGATTGCAGAGATGAAAGGCAGCCCTTCCATGCTGGCACTGAGCTCCTGGCACTGCTGAGAGCTGGGCTGGTGCAGCCTTTTGACCCTGAGTTAGATGGACTCTGAGAAGAAGACATTTTTGACTCATTTTTACCAAGTGCCTCTGTCCCCACCCTTGGGAAGTGTCAGGTGAATGGCAGCAGCGGATTCCCCACAGGCTCCTGGGGAAGGTGTTTCTCCCATCCTCATCCCTCATCTCCCATCCCACCCTCACGTTTCCCCAGCCTCAGCTGACTCCTCCTGCCCTCCCCTGCACTCCCTGGCAGCCCCTGTCCCCCACCCCTGACTGCTGGGGTTTCTCTCTGCCTTCCCCCTGTCCTTCCCCTGGGCTGCTTTCCAGCCCTCCTTGCCTTGGTCTGGCCCGTTAGTGGCACAAAGTTATTTTTGGGAGCACCATTCCAGGTGTCCCACCATTCCAGCTGCCCACCATTCCAGCTGCCCACCATTCCATTTGCCCACCATTCCAGTTGCCCACCATTCCATTTGCCCACCATTCCAGGTGTCCCACAGAGCCCTGCAGAGAACAGGGGATGTTCCTCCCAGCCCTGCGGGGAGCAGGGGGTGCCCTGCTGTGTCCTGCTGTGTCCCAGCCAGGCTCCCTGCCTGGACACACAGTGACCTCTGCAGACAAGCCAAAATAATCCCAATTTGCACAGAATTTTTGGAGTCTGCACCTCCCATGTTCCTGCAGGGGTGGGTGGGAGCAGTGGGACATTCACATTTTAAAATCTAAAGAACTATTTTATAGCTGCTTTAAATTCAACACGATTAATTCGTATCTGGTTTTTGTGGTATATTTTGGCCAGATTGATATTGTTGAATTTCCTCAGATTAGTGAGATTTGAAGTAGCATACCAGGATGTTCTCCTAATACCAGCTGAAGTGGTTTTATGAGGACCAAGAATTATTTGCATCTTGCATGACCTGTCCTTATGGCTACTTTTGAGTACAGGGTAGGTTAGAAGAAGTTATTTGCAGCCTCCTGACTACTACTGACTACAACCTCAGCCTTTTGGACCTTTTACCAAGTGAAGTGAATGTGGAAAGAACATTTTCACTGGTGCCTGCCTGTCCTCAGTGCTGCTGTCTCGGCTCAGGGGGGGCTCTGGCTTCAGGAGCTCAAGCAGCCTGAAACCTGCCGCTTTTTAAATTTATTATCGATTGCTCTGCTGTCCCCAGGGATTGCTGCAAAAGAGCCAGGCTAAACCCCCTGTTTATGATGCATGGCATTTCAGCACAGGCTGCTGATGGAGGAGGATTTGGGGTATGGCAATTATTCAGCCACAAACACGGCAGTGTTTAACTAATCATCACTTTTAACACAAACTCCTCTAATCCCTGGGGACTGGGACGTGCCATGGATCATCTCAAGTGCTGGGGCTGCCTGGCCTCATTTCTGAATGAACAGCAGCACCTCAGAGAAGGGCTGGGGGGGAAATGCCCTCCCTGGAATGTCCTGGGGAGCTCCTCAGCAGGATGGGGACACGGGGAAAGGACCTGGGCACCCCTGGGGACAGCACAGGACAGGGAAGGGCAGGACAGGACAGAACAGACAAGGACAGCAGCCTGGGACAGTGGAAGGGACAGAACAGGGCAGGGCAGGACAGAACAGGCAAGGACAGGGCAGGACAGGCCACTCTTTTTTCTGCACTACAATTGTTGTTCTTCATCCCAGTATGGAAACACGTGATCTGAAATACAGTAATGGTTTTTCTTTCTGTACCTGGAGTATGCCCGAAGTCAAATGGAGATAAAAAATTTACTTTGCTGCTGCCACCACAGATCTTTTTCTGGTAAATTATTCAGCTTTATTAAGCACATAAAGACCTACAAAGTTGGTCTTTTACTGTACTTATATAGCCATAAACTAATATCGCTGCTATGATTGCATTTTAATTATTTTTTTTATCTTTGCCTAATTTGTATACTTAACGATCACACCAATAGAAAGAGAAATGCTCACTGTGGAATCTTTCTGCTTAGAGATTAGAGATTTACTCCTCAGCCCCACACTGCTGATCAAAGCTCCCTAATTCCTGTTCCCTGCTCTTGCTGGCTCCTGTGGGGATAACCCAGCTGCTGTGGTGCCCTGCCTGGCTCTGCTCAGTGCCCTGGCGCTCTGCATGTGGGAATCCAGGGCATCCCTCTGGCTGCCCTGGAAGGTCTGGGACCCTGGCAGGGGGTCAGGAACCCCCCTGTACAGAGCCCTGAGAGACACTGTCTGTGATCCCTGTCCATGGAAAAGAGTTTTCAATCTTACAGGATGAATTACAAGCCCTGAGTANCACAGCAGCCTGACAGGCTCAGGCTGCTCTGCAAATGCAGCTTCAACCCCACCAGAGCAGATTTCTGTTCCCTCAAGCCCTCAGCTGAGGATTCTGCTGGGGCACAAGGATGTGCCTGGACCCAGGGTTTATGTGGAAAAAGAAAGAATTATGTCCTAACCTTTTCAGAAAGCACACAGAGATCCAAAACTGGTTTGGATGGTACCCCTTGCACCTCACGCTGCCTCTGGTGGAGTTTTTGGGTGATGGTGAGACCATCATCATCATCATCAACTCCAAAACATCTGGAGTTTTTGGGTGATGGTGGGAGCAGCCCAGGGGCAGGAATCACGCTGAAGCTTTGCTGTCTGCACGGACACCCAGGTCCTGTAGGGCTGGAGCTCCTCCAGGCACAGCACTGGGAATGCCCTGCTCCATCTGCCTCATGGCTTGTGGTAAATCTCCCTATCCCTGGAAGTGCTGGACACTGGGGCTTGGAGCAGCCTGGGACAGTGGAAGGTGTCCCTGCCATGGCAGGGGTGGAACGAGCTCTGAGCTCCCTTCCCACCCAAACCTGCCTGTGATCCTATGAAACACACAGCAGTACTTTAAACTGCCAAATTAAACCTTTACTTCACAGTTAATAACAGATCAGTAACGTTGATATCTGCAGATAGATGGAATAGCAGAGTGCTGTCTGCTGAGAGCATTCAGGGTCCTGTGCCACAGCATTCCCAAACAAGATCTGTGCCACCAATGGTTAATTAAGTGCTCAGCTGAGCATTCCGTGTAATAATCTCTGGTTCTTTAGTGAGATCAGATTTACAAATTATTAAACCCTGCTAATAATTACTCTAAGTGGACATTAATTAGCATTGACTAATCATGAGATTCTCCCTACACCCACTTGCTTACCCAGAGAACTTCTGCTGTTGACTGATACAGAAATGAGAGCCAGATGAATCAGTAATATTTAGAGCTTATGGAAAAGGATTGCCCGAGTCAGAAGGAGTAAATTAGCTGTTAATTCCAGGAAAATGCAGTGTATAATTGTGCTGCCAGAAGGTGCCTTGGGCTGTGCCAGGCTCCTGCTGCCCTGGGCGGAGCACGAGAGCCGTGGGCTCTGAGCAGCCCATGCCAGAGGGAGAGCAGCCCTTTGGGGGCTCCCAGGGGTCCCCCAGCAGCACTGGGGTCTCTCCTTCAGCTGGAGGATGAGTTTAGAAAAAACCACTCAGCACATTTAAGGGCAAAGGGGCTGGGAGAGCATCTTCAAGTTCCACTGATTTTTTCCCCTTTAAGTAATTGCTGCCCAGAGGACTCGAGGCCCCCGCGAGCCTGTGCTCAAGTGCAGATAAGAATCAGGCTCAGGAGGGTTCCTGCTTGTCCAGGAGCAGAGCTGCATGCCCTGGAAGGCCCTGGAAGGCTCTCTGCAGCACGCTGCCTGCTCCTCCCAGCAGCAGTAAATAATCCCCCTTGCAGTTAAACTGCAACAAATGAAACAGTCAAACACCTTCTACTGAGAGCTGCAAAACCTGAATCCCAAATCTATCCTTTCCATCTCTGTCATGATTTCAAAGACTTCACATGATGGAATTTGGGGTGGGGAATTTTTTCTCTCTTTAGCAAGCTGCAAAATGTTTCAGCACACTTTGAGCATATCCTCCTGTTAACTTCTTATGCACACATTTAATTTTTGTGGGTTTCTCATTCAGTCTCTGAGACTGATGCCCAGGTGTCTGCAATCCTTTTCATCTTGGCTCATTGCACACGTGGAAATGGGGCTGCAACACAACATGTTATGGCAAAGTTTCCCCTTTCTGCTTCAGGAATGAGTTACATTGCAGGGATCTATATTTGGAGCTCTCCATCCTGTGCCTTTTGATGTTTTATACATTTGTCTGAGCCGCCTGTCTGCCGGTTGAGCTGGCTTGAAGTTATCAAAATTTTATCGTTTTTTGAGTAGAAAAGCACTTTCTCCAGCCCCCCCTCTCCCCCCTAGTCCCAGCATTTTTCTCCGAGCCTGGCCCTGGCTCTGGCCCGTGCTGGGCGTTGTTTCCTCGGGCTCAGCTCCTGCCTCTGTCCCAGCTCGGGGAGGGCAGGTGGGAGAGCAGCTGTGGCAGTGCTCAGCTGTGGGAGGGGTGGCAGTGATGCTGCTCTGAGCTCCTGACACAGCCCCCATCCAGAGAGCTCCATCTCCTCCCACCCCCCTCAGGAGCCAGGGAGTGCTGGAGGTGTTGGGTGAATGGGGAGGATGCTGAAAGGTGCTGAATTCCTTGTGTTCTCTTCCTCCTCCACTTGTACATTTGTTAGTTGCTTGATCCAAACGATTTCAAGCTGGTTGGAGCAGTTTAGCCGTGGGGAATTCAAGTGGGAGTGCTCGCCTCGATGGACACGGGGCACCTGAAGCTGTGGCTTTGTTCATCCATGCTGAGCTGGGGTACCACAGCTAATCCCAGACATTTATCCCTCCACAGTGAGCCTTGCAGCTATTTCCAACTTTTCTGGTGTCTTGAGATGTAGCCCACGACCTGCTGTTCTTGGTCTTCCTCTTTGGAATTGGCAACCCTCTGCTGGAGCCTGCAGCTGCCTGCTGCTCCTGCCAGCCTTTGGCTCAGGCTGGGGAGAGGGTGGGAAAGTGTCTTCTGCTGTAAGGTCTAGCAAACTGCAGGCAAAAATGAATTTTCATTGCTTCTTTGTGATGATTAGTGATTTTGATACCACTGATCACATGCATTCCCAGAACAGTTGATTAATGAGACCATTTCTAAGCAGAGATAATGAGCCTGTGGCAAAAATACGACAGGAACAGTGAGATCTGTCTGTACATCCCCCTCATAAAAGACCTGGACTGTAAAGAAACTCCTAAAGGTTGTAAACAAAATTGTCTTCTTCCTCCCACTTCCCTTTGCCTCCTCCCAAGCCCCTTCCATTAGAAATCAATTCACTGACTGGAGATCCTTGCTCTGGGGTTGCAGGCAGAGAATACCAACATCTCCCTCCTCATAAGAAATGTGAACTTTAGAAGTGAAGGGCAGTCAGAGATCAACTCCTGCAGATCAGTGGGAGCATCTTCTGCCACTGGAGAATCAACGCCAGGTGTCTGTGGGATGGAGCCCAGGGCTGGGGGCTGCAGGTTTAGATGGGATATTGGGAAGGAATTGTTCCCTGGCAGGGTGTGAGGCCCTGGCACAGGGTGCCCAGAGCAGCTGGGGCTGCCCCTGGATCCCTGGCAGTGCCCAAGGCCGGGCGGGATGGGGTTTGAAGCAGCCTGGGACAGTGGGAGGTGTCCTGACCATGGCAGGGGTGGCACTGGAGGGGCTTTGAGGTCCCTTCCAACCCAGACCAGTCTGTGATTCTGTGATTCCATGAAAGCACCTGGCAGATGATGACTCCAGACCTGGCTCAGGAGGTTTCCACAGCATCCCTGAGCCCAGGGAGCTCCCAGCACCACCTGAGCTGGGCCCTTGCTCTGCCCCAGCCCTTCAGCTCGAGGTTCTGGGACTGAGAGTGGGCAATAAAGGTGCAATTAAGTTGAGACACAAGAAGAAAGAAGATAAATTATGGCCATGCATTTATATAGCACATTTCATCCCAAACCATTGAGTTAAGTGATTGATATACAAATTACATTCTGAGAGATCACTCTACTCTCTCCATGCCTGACATGCAGATATATATAATGTAATCATTATTTTTTTAAAGCAAACTTACTTATTAATGCAAACCCTACAATTGGGGTGAGCTCTTCTGGGCAAAGATGAATCAGAAGTGACAAAACTCCACCATCTCATGACGAGCATGCTTAAGAATGAATGGAATAATTTAGATACTTGGATCCCTCCACCACAGCAAGTTCAAAGCCAAACAGAAAACGCCTCTCTTCTCTAAGGATTCAAAACACAGCTTGCTAAAATGTAATTAAGCACAAAGTCCCTTGGAATCAATCACTTCCAGAAACCAATACCCACCTTGCTGATTAGACCGTGGGTAAGCCAGGGGCAATTAATGCATTAGTATGAAAATTGTTAACTGTGAGAACAACCAGTTTGGATGGGATAATTGCTCTGAGAAAGACTACTTGATGGTGAATATCAGAAAAAGTGGTGTCTTTGGGAGAGGGGAAGCTACTATGTTAACAGCAGCTAATTAAAAGTGACCTAATTCTCATTAATAATCTTTTTGATTGGGTACAAACTTGAATCTGGGAGGCTAATTGGGACCATCCGCACATGTCGCCCCAGCTGATGGCAGCTGGGAGTTTTCTGCTCTGTCTCAAGGAAAAGAGGGGCTCTTGTCCCACTCTCCTGGCAGTGGGAAGGTGTTTTGGATTAGAAGGGTGAGGCTCTGGCTCCTCATTAAGTCATGTTTCAGCTGTCCCAGGGCAGAGGTCCATCCCTGCCCACCAGCTCTGGCAGCTCCCTGCCTTGTTCTGTGGAAGGGTGGCTGTAACTATGGTGTGACCCTGCAGCTGTGGCAGCCAAACTCCATCCAGAACCAGAAACCAGCCCAGGGAAACGCAGTCCATCATGTTTAACCACTCTGAGCAGCGTGTGATGTTTCTAAATTTTCAAGCATGTGTTTGCTCAATGTGGCTGAGAGGAAGTGTCAGGCAAAAATGTTTGGTTTTCATACTCCTGCAGCTAATGACCAATTTTCCACAAATCATAATAGTTTTACACCATTAGCTTTATAATTAAGTCTTTATTACGTGATCCTGTTTACTCAGCACACGCTGGGGTTTGACAGCAGCCCCGTGGCTGTCAGGCCAGAAATGATTTGTGTCACAGAGCAACTGCCAGATTGTCAGAATCTGTGATATTCCAGATGATGGCTGAGCTCCTCCACCAGCACCAGAGATCCCTCTCCAGGCCAGGAGGAGGCACCTTCAGCAGGAAACACAGAATAACACAGAATAACCCTGACGTGGAACTGACACTGGAGCACAGCACTGTCCATCCCAACCCTCTCCATCCCAGCCCTCTCCATCCCAGCCCTCTCCAGCCCAGCCCTCTCCAGCCCAGCCCTCTCCTCTGCTGGCTTCCAGGGGACTCCCTGTGCTCCAGAGGAAGAGCCAGCTCTGATGGTGTCACAGACACCTGCCCAAGGCTGGGGAGGACACCCCACAGCTGTCAAAAGGCTTGGCCTGCTTTGATCACAGAACCCCAGACTGGTTGGGTTGGAAGGGACCTCAAAGCCCCTCCAGGGCCACCCCTGCCATGGCAGGGACACCTCCCACTGTCCCAGGCTGCTCCCAGCCCCAGTGTCCAACCTGGGATCCAGGGGCAGCCCCAGCTGCTCTGGGCACCTGTGCCAGGGCCTCACACCCTGCCAGGGAACAATTCCTGCCCAATATCCCACCCAGCCCTGCCCCCTGGCACTGGGAGCTGTTCCCTGTGTCCTGGCACTGCAGTTCTGTTGAGCTGGTGCTGCTGTAGCACCCTAGGAGGGATGGCTGGGACCAGGACAGGGCTGTGACTGCTGGCTCATGCCAAAGGCACAGTTCAGGTTGCACCCCAAGCCTTTCTCTGCAAACAGTTTTTCCTCCACGTAAATCACAGCCAGAAAGGAGCTTTGCTGCCTGTGAATGAAGATGTGGGTGATGCACTGGGCCATCAATATCCATTCCAGAAGGGAGCAAGGGCTCCCTTTCACCTCTCCTAGACCCACAGAGGGTGAAAGGTGGCAATCAGTGAATTAATCACTAATTGAACATTATACCAGTGCCTCAATGGTTGAACAATTAATGACAGAAAAACAGCCACAAATAATGTATTGACCAGAAATATCTAAGTTATTTGTGTATATTATTGGCAACAAATACTTTGAACAACCACTATGAACTCCTTTGCTCATTTCACAGGATCACAGAATATCCTGAGCTGGAAGGACCCACAAGGATCATCCAAATCCAGCTCCTGGCCCTGTACAGGACACCCCAAAATCCCACCCCGTGCCTGAGAGCATTGTCCAAATGGTCAGTGCCCCCCAGCCAGGGTCAGCCCTCCCCAGGCACAGGGAACAGAGCAGTGCTGGGCACCCTGGGCAGTGCCCAGGGGTGTTTGGGAGGGTTAAGTATAAAATACCCCAAAAGGCACTCACTGAGGGGCAGGGTTTGGTGTCCCCACCCTCTGCTGAGACTCATTTCCCACTGTTCCAAAACTGCCTCCAGGCACCCCTGAGAATATTCACCACAGCTAAAGAGGAATGAAGATCTGCTGGACCTGCCTCATTGGCTTCACACCATTTTGAAGGGGACTTCAAGCAGCATGAAGCTGTTGTGGCAGTGGAGGAGCTGAGTGGGTTTTGTATTTACATTGCCTTATTCTGCTTGAGATAAAGCCCAGCTTAAAATCCCTTAACTCTTTTTGACAACAAATTAGTTTCAGATCAAGGGCTCCCGCTCTGTCTCAAAATATGACTTTCACTTCCAAATTATTCATCTTGCCAGAAGCTGTTGCTAACAGAAAAAAAAAGAAAAAAAAAAGGCAATTTTTTAATGGTTTGTATAATGTCTTGTTCACTTTCGGTTTTCTTCATAGAAAATTCTCTTTGTCACTTCATGCCAGAGAGTAAACTCTTCCATCACATTAATTCAGCACGGCAGCCCGGGCTTTTGGGTAGAAACTCTGTGGGTGTTTTGTGCAACTCAGAAGGCAGCATCCCTTCACCCCAGCTGCAGGCTGGCCAGAGTGACCCATGGCAATGCCCAGCCTCAGAAACAACGGCCCAGTTCAGGACAAAAGACTCCAAAACCAGGCATTTCAGTCAGGATACTGGGGCTGGTTTGGCAAAGAGCGTTTTCACTGTTTTAATTGCTTGGAGAGAGAAAAGCAGCTGCAAAGCCCCAGGAGCTGCAGCCCGGGGTGAGCAGGACCCTCCACGGGGATGGAGCCTTCCTCCTCCTCCTCCTCCTCCTCTCCACCCACTGCAGCCTCTGCCCTGGGAGCAGCACATTCCGAGGGGCTGAAGAAGGAATACTACACACTTCAGGGAGAATAAGGATATTTCCCCCCTTTTAATTGTTTGCTGCTTGGCTAGTTATTGATTAACTTTTTTGCAGAGGTGCTATTTGTTTTTCTTTGCAATATATTGGCTTCTCGAGGCTTTTAATCAACTGTAATTGATTGTGATTACCTCTAGCTGCTCCCCAGCCTGCCTGGCTTATTCCACATGCTCAGAGCAGGGGTTGCCTTGCTCCATGTGTGTGGAGACTCCTGCATCCCCTGCCTGCCTCCTTCCCCCAGCCAAGCCTGAACTTTGGGACAAGGGACATCAGCCAAGCACATCAGCAGAAATGCAGCATTTCTTCCAAAAATTCCCAGCTGCCCTCCACTCCTTGCAGAGCTCACATCATCATCCCAGCTTCCCTCTCCACTTTCTAGGGGAGTTCTTAAATGGAAGTTGCTGCTTGCTGAACTTGGACATTTCTGCAGGTGTTCTGGTTGCAGCTGGAGCAAGGCTGGGACAAGTCTTCTGTTGGCTTAATGATTAATTGTATCCAGTGGAAAATTATTCCACAGGCACAACAATCAGCACTCAGTGTTTCCAAATGTTAGTTTCTTCTATAAATGGGTGTTAGCAAAAAGCAGATGGCAAAGATAATTCACTGTCTGCTGCAAGCCCTCACCCATTGTCTTTGCCTGTTGCTGCTCTCTCCAGTCAGGCTCTGTTTGCAGCTCCCTCCTCAGCTCTGTGCAGTGACAGGCTGTGATTTATGGGGATTCTGTCTGCTGGCTTATTTGCAAACCTCTTGTTCTGGGATTTGCTTTGAGATCAGAAAGGTTCCTGTGAGGCTGAGAGAGGGGGCTTAATTTGGGTGCTCTCCTCAGAGCAGCAAGTTCAGCTCTTTCTGCCACAGCAGACACTGGAGGAGGATATTTGGGCTTTGTGGCTTCTTAATCACCTTCTTTGGCCACCTGAGCAAAGAAAGGTTCAACCAGCTGTTAACAGGGAGCACCTGAGTCATAGGAATCACCTGGGGTTCCCTGAGGTTTCTCCCTCCTGTACCTTGCAATGCCCAAGAGTGTCGGGATCTGTGATATTTAAGTGATTCTGAAATTGTAGAAAGTCTCTGTCTTCCAGCCCCGTGCCAAAGAAGAAGTTGTAATTGGTCTGTGCTGGTTTCAAGGTTGTTCATTCTTGCTCATCTCTAACATGTTCTCTCTGCCCTGCAGCAGCTCTGTCCTGCAGGACGGTGTGCGGGGCTCTGCCCTCAGTGGGATGGTACAAACATTATACACTAAAAACTACCTGTGCTGTATTTACAGTAACTGCCAATATCTGTCACCTGTGTTGGACAGTGTGTCCCCAGTCTGAACCAACAGAACAGTGCCAACACCGCAGTGAGACATGGAGGGCATGGAGGAGAAGAAGAAGGACAAGGCACGCCCAATTTCCTCCATCTTGCCCCCCAAATCCCTTATCTAAAATCTCTTAAATTCTACATTTGCACCCGTGCCTCACTAATTACTGCTTATATCAGATACTCAGGGCTTGTAATTCATCCTGTAAGATTAAAAACTCTTTTCCATGGACAGGGATCACAGACAGTGTCTCTCAGGGCTCTGTACAGGGGGGTTCCTGACCCCTGCCAGGGTCCCAGACCTTCCAGGGCAGCCAGAGGGATGCCCTGGATCCCCACACAAGAGGAAGATTGGAACGACACCAGTCCTTTTACAACATCAAAGGGGCCTCTTTGGTTTTTTTGGATCCCTCTTGAGTGAAGAAGCTTTGGTGTCTGACTGCCCAGACACCTGGAGTCACCAGCACCTCCCAGCACGTGTCTCTAAGGCCTTTCCCACGTGGACCTCAGCACCCCACCTCCGACTGCAGCCGCTGCATTTCTCCCTGGTGTCCCTTGAGTCAGGTGTTCTCTTTGTTTACTGTTCTAGTAAGGGTTCCTTGATTAAACTATGACTTGCTTGCTTTTTCTGCTTGTTCTCCCCTGTAGAATTTCCTGCACCAGAGCATCCACCACAATGTTTCTGTGATCTGAAGACAAAGTGGCCCCTTTGAGACACCGATCATGGAAAAAGCCCAGGAACCTCAACACTCCAGCTGTCAAGATGTCACAGAGACTTTGAAACATGCCAGCTCCTCATCAGCTGGTGAGACAAGAAATCAGCTAGCTGGAGGTTTCTAGAGAAGCAGGAGGAATCATTCTCCAAACTAAACAATGCCAATTTTCCAGCCTTCATGGCAGCGAGAGGAGCTCCTGTGTTCGGCCGCTCCGCTGCAGCTGCTTCCTCGCTGTGATTTCTGTGACAGCCCATTAAAGATCATCATGCCATCTGTTCCCTCTGCTCTGGGAAGGGCTGCTTCTCCTGGAGCAAGGACTCTGCCCATGCAGCTCCCACGAACCTCGGGTACGATGGGAGCCCAGCCGGGCTCAGGCAGAGGGACAATCCCTGCAGGGCTGCAGAACCACCCAGAGAACCACCCAGAGAACCCCACACAGAACCACCCAGAGAACCACCCAGAGAACCCTGCCCCACAGAACC
>VXBC01011486.1:40974-60482 GCA_013399945.1 Ploceus nigricollis
CATCCTGTAAGATTGAAAACTCTTTTCCATGGACAGGGATCACAGACAGTGTCTATCAGGGCTCTGTACAGGGGAGTTCCTGACCCCCTGCCAGGGTCCCAGACCTTCCAGGGCAACCAGAGGGATGCCCTGGATTCCCACAGAGATGCTCTCGCTGGAGGGAGCAGGAATGCAGGAAGTGCTGAATGGCCGGCGCAGGAATGCGGGGAAATGGATTTGATGGTGTGAACTGCCCGGCCCGAGCTGGGGAATGAGCACACATCCGAGCGTGACTGCAGAGCAGAATGGCCCAAAGCCCCTGCACTGAACAGATTACAGCAGATTATCCTGAACAATGGCTGATGCCTTTGGAGCTGCATTTCACACGCCTGCTTTACAGCCCAACCACACAAATTGGCAGAGAGCTGACGTGGGCTGGGTGAGCAAGCGTGAGGGGATGCAAAGTGCTGTTAATGAGCTGTTATTCCCAGAAATTCAGGTGTACAATAGTGCAAACTTACACTGACATTTTCCTAACTTCTTCCTACACACTTGTTTCATAGGAGGCTGAGAATTGAGGAGCAGAGCAGAGCTGCAGTTGCCAGAGCTGTCTGCAAGCTGTGGAGATGAACAGAAAGCTTCAAAGAATAAAACTTTGATGAAAACCAGAAACAAAATTGTATGAAAAGGAAAACATTCTTTCTGTTTCAAAGAAATCATGCATTTTCCAGAACACACCATTGGCATTTCTGAACCCAAATACCTACAGATTAAGAAAGAAACTCATTGAGAAGTCTCCAGAAACACAGGCAGATAACAAATAGAGCTTTTACCCTTCCTTCCCTTGTCTGTTTTATTTCACAGGGAGAGAGGAAAAGAAAACTGTATGGGAGGCAATTGGAAAAGTCAACACTCAGCAAAGAATTCAAATGGTGCAACCAATGGCTTTCAGAATAATAAATGGCTCGTTTCACTTATGAGCTGCGCTTTTTATTATTATTATTATTATTTTTTAAGACTGGATTCAGAATCTTTATTCAGTTACTTGGATCTATTGATGTCTCTTGTGGCAAATCAATACTCCTTCCTAGAGAACATGGAGTAAAAATCCATACTCCTCCTGCTCAGCAGTAAAATCATGGAAGCTTGGGGCTGGTGTGCCCCAGTGGCTGCTCTGTGGCTGGGGTGCTAAAGCTGTCAGGTGTGGATGCTGGGCAATAAACCAGAAGAATTTCCCATTTCCTGCGCTGCTCTGCACTTGGCCCCTCTGGGGCACTGGGCTGGAGCAGGGTGTGCAGAATGCAGGTGCAGGACAGCCCAGGTGAGCCCCGAGGGCACAGGGAGGGGCTTTTCCTGCCAGCAAAGCCCTCCTGGCCCCGAGGGCAGAGACACAGAGAGAGAGGAGGGCTCAGAGGATGAAATGTTTCCGAGGTTCCCTGGAGCACAGGCCCTGAGCAGTGGCTGTCCCAGGGGTGCCCTGCTCTGTCCCCATCGTCCCCTCGGTGAATGGGAGCTCAGAGCTGAGCTGGTGCTCCCTGCAGCCTGCCTCTGCTTCTCTGCCAGGCTCTGGTTGTTCTTGGGGGGTTTTCTTTGGGTTTTTGGCCTTTCTTTTTTTTTTTTTAAGGGGAAGAAAAGAGAATCTGAAGAGTTACACAATGTTTGTAGAGCACACAGAGACTCCTGTGAGACAGTGAGAGTCCAAGAAATGAAACATTTTTCCTACATTATAACAGAATTATAGATGAACTTCTTTTCTATTTGAACTTTCTCCTTGAATCCAACTGTCTTTTTGTTTCTCTGGATTCCCTCAGGGGTGGCCTCTCCATTCCCATGCCTGCTTATTCCAGGCAGCCTGGAGTCTGCTTTGCTCCAGAGAACACAACCAGGAGCCTTTGATTTGCTCTTGTCTGGATGCTCTTGCTCAGCTGATGAGCAGATCCTGGCTCCTCTTTGAAGAGGCAGATACCAGCCTGGAGTGCTGGCTATCAATAAATAGAGTTCAATAAACAGAGTTTCAATAAATAGAGGTCATCAAAGCATGAATAGGAAACTGGATAATTAAAACCTATTAGACCTGCCCCTGGGAAATGCTGGTCCTTTCTCAGGAGAGCAGGACCCTTCGTGTACCAACTTTCCCTGTTTTATCAAGGATAAAAAACCAGAACTGCTCGTGAGAGAAAAACAATTTATAAGGATTTTTGGTTTTCTCACATCTCCAAACCATTTTTAACATGGTCAAGTTGATACAAAGGCATTTTAAAGTAATTTCTTATCTAGCCACAGAATTAGAAAAGGAAACATTAGTTGGAACAAAGTGCTCCTTTCAGTGCAAGGGTTTTTCTCTCCCAGCTGCTCTGCTTTCAAACACACAGAGAGATTAAAGTTATTTGTTTTATATTGCCAAAGGTGCTGTACGAGTGTGTATATTTATGACTGGTTTTTGAGATCAGATTTATTACAGAGTTTAAACCAATTTACATTAAAATGAAAGCTGACCTCATTCACCCTGTTTTATGATCATTACAACAGCAGCCAAGTCTGGATCATTTCTTCCTCGGTGTTCAGTACAAGCACTTTGAATGAGTTTGGTGCTGGGGATTTGAGTGGATTTGTATCTTCCTCTCCTTGGCTTTACTATATCAGGCTTTTTTCTTTTCCTGCTCATTTTTCTTCCCATTTCATTTAGGCGTAGGAATGTTAACCCCATCCTACAGTGCCCATCCTACAAACCCAAGCAACCCTTGGATGCAAACCCCCCCACCCTTCCTCCTTCCCTGTCCCGTGAGCTCAGGGAGCAGGTTTTGTGAGGAGCACGTCAATAATTGATCTCAAAAGGATTTCTGCCTGTCTCAGTCGTGCTTTCCCTGCCACATTTACTCCAACATATGTCTGCAATCTACTGGGGCAACACAAGCGGATCAGCGTCCACATGACTGCACTTGGGAGCTAAAAATAACCTGCTGAAGTGAATACATTAAGTTCTTTATGCAAAACACCTCGTGTTAAGTCTCTGTTTGCACTGCTGATAAAATGTGTGTTGAAATATCCATGGCCTTGATGTCTCATATTCACAGAAAAGGGCTTTGGCAGCCAAAAATCCCACCCACCACAGAGGCTTAAATAGCAGGCACATGAATCTGTTTAATTTCTCCATTCTTGGCTGTTTTGAAGGTCAGGTGTTTGCCTGCTACACCTAAAGAGCTTCCAGCCAGCAAAACAAAAAATAGTTAAAATTAGACAATTAGGGCTTAGAGAGAAGTGTCTCTGAGTAGTCATTCAAACCCAAGAGGAAATTTCAATTAGATCATGCTTGTTACTCCTTGGCGTTTGCTTTCCGCTAATCTCCGAGCCCTCGAGCCTTGAGAACATGAAATAACATGAAATAACATGAAATAACATGAAATAACATGAAATAACCTGCCTGTCCCTCCACGTGTGAGCTGATGGAGGGGTGCTGGGGAGGAGCCAAACCTCCACCTCCATCTGGGACCCTTGCAGCAGCTACAGAAACTGCAGCCAGTGTTCTTTTCTCACTGGTACTAATTAATTATCACCTACTAAACAAGGAGGAGAAATACTAAATTGAGGATCACAGAACAGCCTGAGTGTCTCCACATGTCTTTAAAACCCTGCAGTGACTCCACCACTGCCCTGGGCAGCTCTGCCAAGGCAGGACAACCTTTGGTGAAGAAATTTTCCCTAACATCCAAGCTAAGTCTTGTTCCCTGGGAGAAAAGGTCAGCCTCCACCTCTGCACAGCTCCTTTCAGGGACTTGTGGAGAGCAACGTGGTCTCCAGTGTGCCCAGATATATATATATATACATTTATTTATTCACAGTTCATAACCTTTCCCATTAGTAGCCTCAAAACATTTCTGTAAAGCACAGTAAAACTGTTTATGGGAGGGAAGAGAGGCAGCAGAGATGGCTTGAGGACAGACTCATTTTCCTCCATTCTGAGCTGTCTCTAGCTGGAAGTTGTGCACCTGCATAACACAGCTCCATGCCATGAAAATCAAAAAGCCTGAGCCCTCTGAGTAGCAAACATTAGTAAAAATGCACTAAAAAAAAAAAAATCCATGATACTGTCTGCTGCAGAACAAGACACAGCTTTAGGGGTTTGTGAGCTTTTCATGAAAGATGCAAAGCCCTGCAAAGAACTGCCTGTGTGGGCAAAGGAAACACAACTTGGTGCTTTCATGGTGGCAGGAACTCCTTCCTGAATGGGCCTTTGTGCCATGGACCCCTGCTGGAGCTGGGGGAGCAGCAGGGCATCCCTGCAGACACACGAGCTCTGTGTTCAGACAGCTGAGCTGCTGCCCAGGGCTCGCTGGGACGGGCTGGGGCCACGCTGCCTTTGCCACCTCGGGGCTGTGCCAGCAGGAGCACAGGAGCAGCTCTGTGCCAGAGAGAGCTGGCATGGAGAGAAGAGGTGTGTGGGAGCTCTCAGTTCAGTGGAAGAGAGAACAGAGGGAATTCTCCCAGGCCAGAGCCTGGGAAACTTAGAGAAAAGGAATTAAAACAATTATTATCTCTCTTTCTGTTCATGTGTTTGCCCATGTGGAATGTGTCCTGAAGATTGTTTACCCAAGGTGATTGCTTGTTTGGACTCAATGACCAATCAGATGCACAGCTGTGTCAGCTCTCTCAGGAGTGAGTCTCGAGTTTTCTAGTTAGTTGTTAGTGAGAGCAAGAACAGAAGAATATTCTAATATTCTAGGATAGTAAGAATAGAATAGAATAGAATAGGAGATGATACAATAAAGCAATTGATCAGCCTTCTGAACCATGGAGTCAGTGCTAGTTATTACCCAGCTGGGAGCCTGTGGCTCAGAGGTGCATAGGCAGAGCAGGGGAATGGGCTGAGCTGGCCTGGGGGGCTTCTGGCCGGGAAAATCCTCATATTCTGAAAAGAACCTTTATTTTGTGTAACACTTGGGGAGCAGCCTTGGTTCTGCCATAATGAAATTTCTCCATGGGAGCTGGTGGTGTCAGCACCTTCTCCACTGAGATGGCTCTGCTGTGGGAGCTGCTGCCCACCAGGAAAACCCGAGTGCCCCGGGAGAGCAATCCTGCAGAGGAATCCGGTGTGAGGGGAGCAGAGGACAGCAGCTCTCCCCGTGACACAGCCACGTGCCGGCCACTCGCCCCAGCTGCCCAGAGCCCCATCAGCACTGTCACCCACGGTGTCACCCAGGTGACACAGGCGCCTCCCCCTAACATTTCCTGAGGTTTCAGTCCCAGGATCTTCTCTCTGGGCTGTCAGCAAATGTGACACGCAGATACAGAGCAGCAAAGACTGCTTCTGACAGCTCATGCACGAGAAATATGAGGGGAAATGGACTGAAATAAAATAAGGAATGAGGGGACAGAAGGGGCCTTATTGGATAGAAAGGGTTTTAAAGTGGGATGTCTGGTAGGCCTCGTTAATCATCATCTGCAAACAGGAATGCTTTCATTTAGGATCACGGAATTGCTAAGGTTGGAAATGACCTTTAAGATCATCGAGTCCAACTGAGTGCAGCACCAGCACCCTGTTCACCACTGAAACCTGTCTGTAGTGCTCACATCTCTGCTCCCTGAAGAAAGTTTCATAGAGGAGCAGAGAGAGAGGAAGGAAAAGAAAACAATTTCTATTCCTGTCCCTTGTTTTTCCATGTGGAATGCATTGGAGAATTGTTTACCTGAGGTCATTGGTTGATTGGACACTGGTGAGCATTGTTTGGCCCTGATGGCCAATGGATGCACCTGGGTCTGGGCTCCCTCCTGAGAGGGAGTCATGAGTTAAGTTACAGTGACAGTAGTTAGATATGATAGCTAGAAGTTAAGATGTAGTTTTAAGAGCTCCTCTTTAAATATATATTAATATATTGAAATATAGTTATAATAAAACTATTCAGCCTTCTGAATTAGACTCAGCATCATCTCTTCCCCGCGCAGGCCAACCACAACACCTGCCCTCAAGGGCCACATCCACATAATTTTGGTCACTTCCAGAGATGGGGACCCCACCACTGCCCTGGGTGTTGTGTTCATGCCTGGGGACTGCCCTGAGCAGGGCTGGGAGCAGGCTCTGGGCACAGAGCAGAGGGACAGCCCTACCCCTTCATTCCTCCTGCTTGCATCCCATAATACACACCCACCCCAGAGGAACCATGCTTCCATGAGTTATTGTGCTCTTTCTATCAGCAATCCTTCAGGAGCTCTCTGAGTAGGCAGCTGTTCCAGGTGAGGGTTTGGAAGCCCTTGGAGGATGTAAGGATGTGCTCAAACCTCAAACCTGCCACCCCAGGGACTGCAGCTCCTGGCTTTCCCACCCCAAGCTAAGAGAGATTGGAGTAGAACATGCAGACACTTCAGACATGTGAAGAATAAATGACAATAAGGCAAGTAGTTCATCACAGATGTGATAGCAGAAATGAAGAAAACAAGGTCCTGTAATGACTGAGATAAATAAAAGCAATCCTTCCAGCCCCTGATAGGTTTTCTACTTCTCCAAAGCCTTATGAGTCTCTTGTTTCTGCAAAATTAAGCCAGAAATCTAAAAATCATTAGCTATATTCTAGTTTTTTCCCTGCTATTGCCATTTCTGGTCTAATGAGCAATCCCTCAAAACCAGATTCTGTCCCTTGGCATTTCAGATCCCTGCAGGAGCAGTGTCTGCTGCTCAGCAGGAGATGGAGCTCCCATGGGGGCAGAGGCCTGAAAAGCCACCAGGTGTGGCTGGGGCAGGACATTGCTGACCCCACAGGGGCTCCATCCCCCCAGGTCCTGGCAGGAACGTGGGGCTCGGGCCCCACAGAGCCCTCAGACAGGTCCAGCCAGCCGTGGGGTCACTGATGGGCCCTGGGGGGAGCCCCCAGCCCCAGAACTCGGAGCTGGGCTGGTCAGGGAGCAGCAGCAGCTCAGCAGCACTGGGCACTGAGCGGGGCAGCAGCCAGGAGAGCCAGGCAGGCTCTGGCACAGCCAGCAAACCTCCAGAAACACCCTCGGCTGCTTTCAGCCAATATTTAGACTCTCACTAGGCATCAGCTCCTTATTCTGTTAACACTCAGAGCTGGGAGACAGGTTTGGAATTGAAACAGCCACGTTTCCTGGCATCTTCTCCTCCAAATAACTGGCAAACTTATTTTTGACACATATTTGCATTTCCACACAGCTCTCTGTTTGGGTGGATTTTCCCCATTCTGTGCAGGGGATGTGGCCCTCAGAGCTGCCCTGTCTGGGGACAGGCACAGCCCCAGCCTGTGGCCAGAGCAGAGCTGCAGGAGGGGAGGCTGGCAGTGAGGGTTTAACACCATTCACTCTTTTCCATCGTCCCTGCTCTGCTTCAGGGGTGACTGGGACAGGAGCAGGCTGCAGAGTGATCCCTTCTTTCATTTCACACCACAATCACTGTCCCAGAGCCCTTCCCAAAGCCTCTCCCTCAGTCCTGGCAGTTTGTTAAAGATCATCATCCTCATCCCGGGAACCAGGCTGGCAAATATTTGGGTTTCTAATGACACTGGTGAACTCCAGATTTCCCATCTCGTGCCCCAGTGGGACTGACAGGGGTGTGAGCTCATTTCCCACTCGGTGTTTGCAGACAGCTGCTGTCTTTGCCCTGGCTGAGGGATGCTGCTCCTGAGGCCGGGCACTCAGAAAGCTCCCAGTGCTTCTAAATCCCACCACAGCCCACTTAAACATTTTCCTGAGTTTTAGACCAGGCTCTGACTCAAAGCAGGCTACACAGATGAAAAAAAAGGTCTTTTTGACATGTTTTGACCAATTTTACTGTTGCCACAAAGTGCTTTTTTCTTCTGCCATCCAGAGGAGGAATTGCTCTGTCTCAGCTCCAGAGGGGTGTCATTAATTCAGGCGTCTGTGTCACAAACGTGGGTTTTGCTGATATGTTCTGTGTGTCTTTCAAAGCCAAGCCTCTCCCATCTCACAGTTCTGCAGCACAACAACTATCACAGTCTGGGGCAGTGCACCATTGAGGAAAATAATTATCCAAAAAGTAATTAAATTAATTGACCAGGGAAGTGATTATGTGAGACTGTGGGGATAATTAAAAGGAACACATGTTTTGATGCCTTTGTAGCTCGGGGGCACAGTGGTCACTGGCCTCTCCTTTCCAGCACCATTCCCAGCCAGGGCAGCACCCAGGCATCCCCCATCCTGCCCAGCAGTGTAAACTGCAGCCATAAATATCCCAGAGTCCCAGGATGGTTTGGGTGGGGAGGGACCTCAAAGCCCCTCCAGTGCCACCCCTGCCATGGCAGGGACACCTCCCACTGTCCCAGGCTGCTCCCAGCCCTGTCCAGCCTGGCCTTGGGCACTGCCAGGGATCCAGGGGCAGCCCCAGCTGCTCTGGGCACCCTGTGCCAGGGCCTCACACCCTGCCAGGGAACAATTCCCAATTCCCAATTCCCAATATCCCATCCATCCCTGCCGTTCCCTGTGTCCTGTCCCTCCTTGCTCCTGTGAGGTCCCTGCAGGGTGTGAGGCTCCCTGGGCACCCCCTGGCTCTGTCCTTGCACCTTGGGCACTGCCAGGGATGGAAATATGTAAATGCACTTTTGTCTTGGTGACACTGCCGTGGCTGGGACCCCACCCTCAGGGCTCACAAGGAGCACAACTGGTATTTGCAGTGTCACAGAGGCAGGAGAGGAGATGGGAGCAGAATTGGTGCTCACCTCAGAGCTCACAGAAGCTGCCAGGACAAAGTTTGAATGCAATAAAAGGGGGGTTCTTGAATTGCCTGGTTTTAGTTCCGTGTTTGGAGCAGACAGTGAGCTGGGAAGTGCTGCCAGGGGAGGCTGTGAAGCCAGAGGATGGAAACAGAATTAGGGGGGTTCATGGACAACAGGTCTGTAAAGAGCTCCTGAAGCAGCAGGCAGGGACTCAGCCCTGCTGTGGAGCTCAAAGAATCACATTTTGTACCTCTACCTGCTCTGGGGTGCCCCTGTGCTCTGCTGGGATGGGAAGGGCTGGGGACAGCCCTGGGGCCCTGTGCCAGGAGATGTCCCAGAGCCCTGTGAGTGCCTGGAGGGACAGCAGTGTCCCAGCCCTGGGGGGCACCACGAGGCTCCTGCTCAGATGGCTGCAAGGGCTTTGGGATCTGCTGAAAGCAAGTTTGCTTGGATGGACATAAACTCCACAGAGCAAAGATCATCTGAGCAGGAGCAAGATGGATGGACAGCCTTAATTAACTGTTTCTTGTGTCATATTCTTAATAATTTGGTTGCTATTCCTGCAGTCTGTTACAAACTTCATTAAATTTACTTGCCTCAAGGGCATTTCTACCTCTTATAATCAGCCTCTCTCCTGTCAAAGATAAATTGCCTGATGGGATAAGTTGATCCTACACAAATGGAGCTTGCTTTGAACTCGTGGTGATAAGTAGCACCAGACAGGAGGTTTTTCTGTTGTTTATCTTTGTACTGATATGGCATGAAATAAAAATGGGTGTCGCTTTGCTGGCTGAGCTGCATCCATCAGGCTGAGCAGAGATTAGAAAATACTGCTCAACTTAAAGAAACAAAAGGAAGCAAACTGGAGCACTTAAGAATAGACTTTTACTTCTTTGATGTGTGCATTTAATATTGATGCGCTGATGTGATCAGTTTCAAAATTTAATCTTTTGTAGTAGATCAAAACCAAGCTCCCCAGTTTTAGTCACAGAATGGTTTTGGGCTGGAAGGAACCTCAAAGCTCATCTCTGTAGCTGGTATTTTTAAAAAACAGTTGATAAGAGTCCCTGTGTCCTGCACCTGCTGTGACTCTACAGCCTCCTGACATCTCTGTGCTTGTGCCCTCTCCTCCCAAATCCAAAAATTTTTGGGATTTCCCAAAAATCCTTTGGGAAATCCCAAAGGATTTCCTGCTGGAAATCCTCCTGGGCAGGGAAATGCCTCACCCCATTCCCATCCCATTCCCATCCCATCCCTGGGGGCTCCTGGCTGCTGCCAGGCTGGGGACAGAGAATCGGTGCCATAATTACAGCAGCTTTGGTGCTGATGTGGGTAATCTCTTAATTAACACATATTTGAAAAAGCACTTAATGCCTGTGATAAAAAAGCATTGAAACTTAATGCACCACCTCAATAACAGCATAACCTACTTTCTTCCAAATAAGAAAGCAGGGAATTACTAGACATCAATGCATCATTTGCTAATGAGTTGTAATTCTGTATTAATTTACCAACGGGCTGATTAGATATGAGAGATTTACAAAATATATTAGAGACTGTGGTTCCAGAAAACCAGCTCAACATCAGGGGAAAAAGTCATTAAATTTTTCTCTGTGGTGCACCTGAAATTATTAATTAGTTGGCATTTAAGTAAAATTCATTAAAAATAGTCTGAACTGACAGATTATAACATTGTAAATAACACAGGCAAGAGCACAAACATTGTACTGCAGTGCTCAGGAGAACAAGGATTCCACACATGAAAGCACTGACAGGTTTAGGTACGAGAATATTTGTGTAAATTCTGTGTACTGGCCCCATATGTGTCCAAAGGCCAGCTGTTGCTCAAAAGTCCCATTTAAAAAAAAAAAAATCTACAACAACCCAATAATTTTCCAGTGGAATTCCAAACCTCTGTAGATAGAACATACAAAAAGATCTGTACACTCAGTGAGGCCAGTGCTCCACACCACACCTCTCAGGCAGGTCAGACTGTACACACATTTTCCTGCCTGTTGTTTGCTCCTTTAATGCATTTTTTTGTCATCTCAGCCCGACCCTGAAGGGCAGAAAGGCATTTCCAGAGGGTGGGAAGTGCTCAGTGTGCACTGGGAGAGAACTCCCTCCTGCTGCCGAAGTTCAGGTGCTCCTTCCACTGCTTTCAACATCTACTGCTTGATTTTTCAGTTTCTATTTCAGGTTCCTTTAAGCACACTGGATTTCTGTCTCTGGGAAAGGTCTGTGATCACACTGAAATACTGCACATCATCTCCAGCCTGTCATAACTCAGACACATGCATCAGGGAGAAGTGTCACAGTGTTAATTTTAGGAATAAGATCAGTAATTTTTCTGTTACACATCCCCTGCTTGTTTTGCCAGTTGCAACACAAACTCAGATATATTGACAATATAGAAATGCACTCTATAAAGACTCAAATTATTCTCCCACTTTTGAAGGAAACTGCTTCTAGAATTTTTCAGGATCTGCATAATTATATTCTGTACAAAGGAAATGTGAATTTTTCAATTGTCTCTTCAGTGTCAGATATTTTTCTTTAAAATGGCTGAGGAATTCAACACCTTCCCTGCTTTAGAAACCACCTCGAAAATTACATGTTTTCTATGAGCTGAGTTGTGACAAAATGTTAAATGTAAGTAAGAAAAAAACACCACAAATTAATTGAACTAAATCTTACAACTTGTTTGAGCAAGAAGACAGAAATTCTCCCGTGCATTTTCCCATGTAATGTGTTAATTCCAGCAGTTCCTGACAATGGTACCAAGAGGAAGAATTCAGGCAAATCCAGTGTGAGCAGGAGCACAGAGTGCTGAGAGGCCTCGGAGCAGAAAGAGCAGCAGAAAAGCAGANATCTCCAAAGGGAGATGTGTGCTCCCATTCCAGGTGTCCCACAAAGGACACAGCTCCGTGGCCAGTGCTCCTGGCTCAAAGTGCTCCTCATGTCAGTAGAAGATGCTCCAGGTCTGATAAATAAGGGCAGCAAATGGATTTAAGAGATGCCTCTTTGTGTGCACTAAGCCATAAAAACCAGAGTTCTCCCTNAACTAAATCTTACAACTTGTTTGAGCAAGAAGACAGAAATTCTCCCGTGCATTTTCCCATGTAATGTGTTAATCCCAGCAGTTCCTGACAATGGTACCAAGAGGAAGAATTCAGGCAAATCCAGTGTGAGCAGGAGCACAGAGTGCTGAGAGGCCTCAGAGCAGAAAGAGCAGCAGAAAAGCAGAGATGACATTTCCCACAGTGAGAAGTGTCTTACTCTGCTGAAACTTGAAATAACCAAGAAGAAAGAACTTACATAAAAAGCTCGTGCTTATCTAGAACAGCTGCGACATCAGGAGGGAAAATAGCACAAGAGAGGTGAGTTATTGTTGCCCTGGACTGTGAAGTATTTCTGTCCACACACCCAGAGCTGAGCACCTCCTTCCACACATTAAATCCTAAGTGAGAAAAACCCACAGGAAGTACCCAGTGATCTGCTCACACCATTTGTCACTGCAGCAGGGGGGAAAAATTCCCACAAAATCTCAAAGCCCACAAGACCCCTAATTCTGTAATTTCTCTGCAGAATTTTTTATNGCTGCAGATCCCCTCTGTCATTCCCCACCTTTCTCCATAGCAGAAAGGAGAAGATCTGAGCTGACAGTGCCTCGGTTATTTATAAGGATTGACTCCCACCGGGGTCCCCTGGATGTGCAGCAAACACTTTTAATTCTGCCATCCCATCCTGGTGGAAGCAGGTGGTGCTGGAGCAGGAATCGCCCTCCTGCAGAACAAGGTCCTTGGAAAGCAAGCCCAGGTGGCTCAGACAGGGTGGTGGTGTGCTCTCATTCCCCTGTGGCTCTGATTCCCTTTCCAGGTCTCACTCCAACAGAGCAGCCACAGCAAGAGAAGGTGCTTCTCCACATGAGCTGCTCACCATGCCCCTCTCAGGAGCAGTGCTCCCTGCAGAGAACACACCCAGAGTGTCACACATTCAAGCAGGGAATTTCAGCTTTTGTGCTGACCCTTCTTACCGGGTTTATCAGGATAATGCCTCTAAAGCCAGAGCAGATGTTTCAGTGTAAGCACTGTAACCTTTCCAGGGTTGAGTAAAGGTGGCTCTGGCAGCTGCAGGAAATGCCAGGCACTCACTGCCCTCAGGAGGCATCCCCAGGCTGCCAACCCCAACACATCTGAGAGGCTAGGGTCAGATGAGGGGGATCATTTGGTGCACATTCCCTGGCCATTTCCTAATTCCTTGCTGTAATTCCGTGCTGCTTTTCACCAGGAGCCAGGTGCAAGGGCAGCCCCTCGGCTGAGCTGGCACTGAGGAGCAAGGCTCAGCAGCACTTCTCACCTTTGCTCTTAGCTGCAAACTGGGAGCAGCCAAACAGCCCCTCGGTGGGGCTGCTCCCAGCAGGGACAGTCACTGGCAGGGACAGGCTCTGTCACAAACCTTCCTGTCCCCCCCTGGCACCAGAGTCCTTCCCACAGCCTGGCCAGGGGTGCAGAACCAGGGCATGGAAACTCCTGAGCTGGGCCCACGGGGGATGAAATGGCCCATTCTGGTTTTGGAAACACTGAAATCTTTGCAAATAAGGTGTTGCACTTTGCTGCTGAGAGAAAAAGCAGCTTTTCTTTTCGAGATCAGCTCAACTTCCCCAGCAGGGAGGGAACAGGACCTGGGCTGTGCTCCCTGGCTTGGGAAGAACATTCCTGTCAGGTGTGACCCGTGCATCAGCACAGGGCTGGGATCACCTTTACAGGAGAACCCTTTACAGCCCCCCTGCTCTGCAGAAACAGCAGAAATGCTAAAACAGTAACAGCAGAAATGCTAAAACAATAACAGCAGAAATGCTAAAAAAATGACAGCAGAAATGCTAAAACACCACAAGCAGAAATGCTAAAACAACGACAGCAGAAATGCTAAAACAATAACAGCAGAAATGCTAAAAAAATGACAGCAGAAATGCTAAAACACCACAAGCAGAAATGCTAAAACAATAACAGCAGAAATGCTAAAACAATAACAGCAGAAATGCTAAAACAATAACAGCAGAAATGCTAAAAAAATGACAGCATAAATGCTAAAACAAGGACCCTCAGCCCGTGCCCTCCCACACAGCCCTGCCCTCACGGCGCCGTGCAGGGCCCAGCTCCTGCAGCCCTCGTGGGTGGGTTGGGAAAAGGGAACGTGCTCTTTTCTGCTAAAGAAAAGCTCCAGGAGAGACAGGAGAGTCCAGCGTGGTGGCCCTGCAGGGCACGGGGCAGGGGACATTGTGGGGGCAGGGGACACTGTGGGGGCAGTGCATCAGGCGCTGTTTCCAGCCACTGATCTGTTCCAAGCTCTGGCTAATTACCTTTATTTTAAGTTTCGTTGAATTGTTTAAATTCCAGCGCAGACCTTTGCCAAGAGGGCGAGCAGGAGCCCAGGGCTGGGGGAGTGTGGGGAGGGGTCCTGGCTGCTCAGCAGAGCTGGGGCTCCCACCACCCCCAAACCACGTTGGGAACGCCGCTGCTGCTCTGCCTGCTCTGCCCCAGCTGCAACTCCTGCACCACCTGAGAAGCTGCATTTCACTGTCTTTGGGGCTTTATGTTCCCTGCTGCAGAAGGATGTAAACCAAAAAGCATGCAGGATGCTTAATATTTTCCCAAACTTTATGCATAACCATCACAGAAGACACGAAGGGCCACAAATAATTCCGGTGCTTCCAAAGAAAATCAATGTCCTTATCAACAGCAAATGGTAGCTGCAGTTATGAATATTTAACATAGAGAGTTTGGAAATGTCTTGTATGCCCCCAACACAGCCCTGTAATAAATGCCATGGTCTTGTGGGATACTTTTTAATAAAAAGAAATCAGAAGCATTAAAGCTAAGCCATTAAGTGCTGGAAGTAGTCCTGAATGCCAAATGCAATCTGTGCAACCCATCACTTTATCCCAGCCCTAAGTCTGGGCCCTCCCTCCTGGATTTCAAATTTATTCTTTTTGTATGATAAACCATAAAATGTTCTTTGTGCTGCTGAATAAACAGCAAGTGCAGGTCACTTTAACACCATAGCAGCACTTCAGTGAACAGAATAATAAATCCAGGCCAGGGCCAGGCCCATGCTTGCATGTGGAAATGCTGTTGTCAGTGCTGCAGTCCATCCAGGAAAACCACTGCTTACCCAGATTTGCCATTTTGGGCTGCTGGAGGTGATGGAGTCCTCACTCAGGAGCACCAAACCCAGCACATCTGGCCAAACATCTGGACTAAAGCTGTCACTATGAGAAGATCCAAGCCATCCCCATCCCCCTGCAGCCTGGGGTGAGAGCACAGCCCCTGCCCAGCCCAGCAGCTCTCACTCCCTTCTCCCCCTTTGGGAATTCTCAGCTGATTTTTCCAGTGAGGAATTCTAGACCTGCCTGGCTGCTGCTGCTGCTCTCTGCTCCCTCCCCTGACAGCTCAGCCCTGCAGGCTCCCAGGCAATGCAGGAACCAACCCAGTCCAGTAACAACACACCCAATCTCTCCTTCCCCAGGCTCAGGAAACACTTTCCAGCTCATCCCAGTGCATTTCAAAAAAGGAGCTATTCTGGCTTTATTTCCCAAAAATCTTTTCAAATCCTTTCAAAGTTTATAAAGTTATTAACAGAATTAATATTTGAAAATGACAGTATTTTGTAGCTACATCCATTACACTTAAATAACAAGCCAAAAATGGATTTTTTTTCTTAGAACATTAAGTCCTGAAGTCTTCCTGGGAAGTTGTAGTGCCAAAGTGTTGGTATTGAGGGGGGGACCTGGGGTGTGCAGTGATGCAGCAGCCCCTGCTGCAGGAGGGAGTCACATCCCTGCTGGGGTGAAAATATTTGAATTAATTATTTTTATATTTTTCACACAAGATCCCAGATGTTTTAAGTAGGTTATACAATTTTTGGATTAATACTCAAACTTTTAATGGAGATCACCCAAAGCCATTTGCTGGGTAGGAAGGGATGGGAATTAGGGAAGTTGAATAAATACTTGATCTTAAAGTTTCACTTAAATAAACGACTTGTGTGCATAAATAACATGGGAGCTGTCAATAAAATCATCCTCAAATTCTGTCAAATAGAAGACTAATTATGGCTTCTGCTTGTTACTAATAAAGTGAAACGTTAGCTGAGCTTACACAAAAACAAACACCTTCTGATTTCATTGAAGATTAATGCTAATGTGCCAAATTGCCAGCCTAAACTTAATTGCTCTTTTTTATCTCCCTGAAATGATAAGAAGCAGCCACAGAAGTGGTTCTGGTGACCTTGGATTTACATAGGCCTTCAGTGACAGGAAATTTACAGCTTTTATTTCTGACTCAGTAGCTTCACTGGGAATTGCAGGATCCCAGGTCCCCTTCCAGGTTTCCATCCTGCTCTGCAGAGCTCAGCTTGAGCTCCACATTTAATGGGATTCATCCGAACCCCCACAGTCCAAGGGAGCAATTTTTCCTTCTGTGTGACAGCCTAAACCCAAATGTTGTGCTTCTTTAAAGACAACGTGGCTCCTTTTCCTTCCCCGTTTGTGTTTTGCAACAATATATTCGCAGAACTGAAAAATATCACCCAGCTACTTCCCATCTCCATGGCAACCTCCTGCTCTGGCTCCAATTGATAAATACCTCGCCAAGCCTGTTACTGTAGGCTGGTTGTTGCAAAAATTATACATTATCACTCACAAACAAGTCTGTAGTATTTAGCACGTTCCCTGGGTGGACACCACAGCCTGGTTTAGCCCTTGCACACCTGAGCACCCTTCCTTTATCCTGCTTTTCCAGCCAGTTATTGCAGACACAGCTCAATCCATGTCTGTGGATTGGCAGGTTTTTGTTAAGGGTCACAATCCCTAAATGGCTTCACGTGAGCCCACGGGAGAGGGGGAGAACCAGACCCCTCCTGCAGCCCCAGCCAGAGAAAGCTGCTGCTGCACATCTGTCCAGCACCTCCCACCCAAACCCTCCTCCAGGAGCTGACCTCTGCAGGCACAGAGAGGAGAGAGCACGGGGATGTCCCTGCTCATCCTCTGGGCTGAAACCTGAGCAGGGCTGAGAGCAGATCCAGGGCAGAAGGGAAGGTCTCCACGTTTGTGCTCTCCTGCCCAGGCCAAGGGGCAGAGCTGCACAAGTGGACTGGAAATCCCTGTCCAAAGCCCTTGGCTTGCTCCTGCTGGTGGACTCCTGCTCAGTGTGTAATAAATGCCAATCACTTGTTTTTAAAAATTTATAAAAGTTTAATAAAAATAAAATGGTTATAAAAATAATAATACAAGTATAGTAATAAAAGTTAGACAATTAGAGTTAGGGCAATCAAAGAAACAATAAAAGCAAAGAAAAACAGCCCCAGGCTGGGACCTCTTCCCTGACAACATAAGTCAGAAAAGGGGACAATGCTAACAGAAAAGTNTGGGATCTGTGTTCTCTGAACTGCAGCCTCACGGGCTGGCCCTGCTGGAGGGGCCCTCCAGGCAAGGCTCAAATGACCAATTGCTGTCTCTGGGTGCTTTGAATCTGCTTTCACAGCCTGCAGAGGCTGAGTCAGTAACCTTTAACAATGCAAAGTTCATGGTGGGATGTCTGCAGCTGCACACTCCCATCGCTGCCTGCCCAGGGAACTCTGGGGTCTGTGGGCTCATCCTCTCCTGTCTGAACTCTTTGAGATTTTCCCAGCACAGAGAGCAGCCCTGGAGGGGGGCACTGCTTTGAGCCAAGCCCCTGCTCTTGGCTGGTCCCTGAAGCCCTGAAGAGCCAGAGCCTCTGTCCCAGGTTGAAAAGCAAGATTTTATTCAATCCCATCTGTGAGCAGTTTTTTTTTTCTCCTTATCTTATCTCCCCACCCCCGGGAATATATCTGTTGCTAATAGCCCATTAAATGTCGCTGCATGACTGTTAAAATTCCATCATCCCATTGTGGGATGCTCCGCCCAGAGGGAGGAGACAAACATTCCTGACTGAATATAATCTGAGTGCCTGGGACCTAGGCTCAGGCTTCCCACTGGGAACAGCTGGGGTTCGCCACTGGACCATCAGAGGAAGATCACACCCTTCTACAGGATCTGACAGAACCACATCGGCCACTTCAGGAGGGCTGCAGCCATCCCAGCCTGGACTGCCACCACCCCCAGGGGGTCAGGTTGTATTCTGACTCTGTCAGTGGTTTTCTTCTCCTTTTGTATTATTGCATGTATTTAGTTTTTTTTTTCCTTTTCCTAATAAATTGTATTTCTGACTTGGAGTCTCTCACTGGTTTTGCTTTCAAACCAGAACAGCCTCCCTGCCAGAGCTCCCTGCACATCCCAGCCAGCAGCGCCTCAGGGAGGCTGGCACAGCCCAGGAGGGCACCTGGTAACATCCTGGGGGTGTGTGGCTCCAAAGGTGACATTGTCCTGGGCTACCAGGACGTAAGAGGCCGTCAGTGGCATCAGTGACATCAGTGACGTCAGAGCAGGTCACTGGCCACAGCAGCAAATCTGGATCTGAGGACATCCCCTGTGGGGAGTGCACGGCCAAATTTTTCCCAGTAGCTAATGGTCCTCAAAGTTCAAAATTTCTACCTTGTTAATTGGATTTTTCTGGCTTCAAATTAAATCTATTAGGTCTTTTTGTGCCTTTCTCTGAAGAAAAAGCCTTTCAGGACCTGGAGCTCCCTCCCTGTGAAGGTACTTATCCATAGAAATTAAGTTACAAGCTTCTTTTTGATAAGATAAACAGACTGAGCTCCTTAAGTCTATCACTGTAAAATATTCTCTGTAGCCCTTAATCATTCTTTATTAATCTTTTCAGCTCAGTGACATGGCAGCAGAAGGTAAAATAATAAATAAATCCTGAAACGAGCAGGAAAAGAGAAAGGAGATACAGATACATATGATCTCTTAGGATTTCACAAAGTCTGTTAAAATTGTGATACAACTGTACCAGAAATTTATTCCAAAGAGCTTCCCGAGGTGCAGCACTGCTGCCCTGAGTGGGGAGAGGCGCAGGGAGTGGGGGCAGCTGCTCCTGCCAGGCTGAGATAAATGAACATCCTCTGCACGGCTGGGAGTGCCTCAGACAGACCTGGAGAGGGGCTGATAACGTGGGCTGTCCTTTCAGCCAAGGATGTCAGCATGGAATTCAACACGGGCTTCACGTGTTCCTACAAAGCCCCTCAGAGATGCACATCAGGCTGCAGAGGAGGAGGCAGATCCCTGTTGGTATATATGTAATAATTTGTGCCATGCTACTTAATAATTCAAGTTCATGTCTGTAGTAGGGAAGGAAGCCGGTGAACTCGAGATGGGAAGAGATGATGCTGACTCCAGTTCAGAAGGCTGAATTGTTTTATTATAACTATANGGAGCTGGGCCTGGGCTGGGTGTGAAAAGCAGCTGGCACTGCCACATACACCAGCTGTGGATTTCCAGGTGGCTCTGCAGTGTGGCAGCCCACGGGGATGGCTCTGTGCTCACACACAGGGACTGCTCTGTGCTCCTTCCCCTGCTCACAGCTGCTGTGCCACACCTGAGGGGCACCACGGATCCCCTCAGGGGTGGCAAGGGCAGCTCACCTGGCCCTGGGCACAAGCTGCTCCTTTCCCAGCCCAGGGAATGCCCGGTGGGATGCCCCACTAGGAAAACAGGAAGAATTAATTTTATACAAAAACCGGTCGCTGTTTTTGAGCCACAGTGTCGGAATCTGTGATATTTAGATGATTCTGAGGTTAATAAAGTCTCTGTCTTCCAGCCCCATGCCAGAGAAGAAGTTGTAATTGGTCTGTGCTGGTTTTCAAGGTTGTTCATTCTTGCTCATCTCTAACATGTTCTCTCTGCCCTGCAGCAGCTCTGTCCTGCAGGAC
>VXBC01011486.1:71882-83166 GCA_013399945.1 Ploceus nigricollis
CAAACTGGTGTACAGACCCCCAGACTGGTGTACAGACACCCAGACTGGCATACAGACCCCCAAACTGGGGCACAGCCCCCCAAACTGGGGCACAGACCCCTAAACTGGTGCACAGACCCCTCAAACTGGTGCACAGACCCCCAAACTGGTGCACAGACCCCAGGCTGGTGCCTGGGGAGGTTTCCCTGCCCCAGCCCCCCGAGGATGAGCTGGAGCTCTGCTGGCACTGGCAGCCAGCCCTCTGCAGAACAACACCTCAATGCAAGATTAATGAACAGAGGGGAACATCGTCAGCGATTAAAAATAAAAGGGACGAGATGCTGCTGGTGCGGGCAGGGGCCCCAGCAGCTGCATCAGGATCTATATTGTTTAATAATGCACATTAAATTCTTACAGGCTTTTTTAAAAGCTGACTCTGCTTTGTGCAGCACCGGTGTAAATCTATTGCCAATGCGGGATAATCCTCCAACACCTCTTAAAAGTTTTTTTTATTCTTCCCACACATTTCTGTGGAGCCTCAAGGCACTCAGCAAAGGCTAGTTTTGTGCCACAGCACCCCAACACCCTGATAGTCACTTCTGTTCTCGGGAAGAGCTTGGAAAAAGGAGCAGCAGACGAGGGCAGGGATGGGAAAGCTCCAGGGAGGGCAGCAGGGCGTGGGGCTGGGTCTGCAGCCTGGGCACAAACCCTGCCCAGCCCAGCAGAGCTGATGGAGCTCTCCTGGCCTAAGCCAAAAGAATGGGGAAAGATTTAGAATCGACCTGCAAAGTGTTGTGTTTTCTCTCCAAACTGAAGTCACCTAATATTTGTTCATAATTTATGCATTTTGTTGATTTTTAACCTTAGCAAAATACTGGTTTGTTTTTCAGGGTTTAGTATTAGTTTCAAAGTAAATCTTATTAATATTTAAAATGAAAAGCTATTTCAGACCTTAAAATGTAGATGTTGCATTTAATAAACATCAATAGCAAATGTTTTGATTTCCTGAAAAATGTTTTATGTACTGAAACCCTTTGACAAATGCGACATGAATTCACAAGCACTGGCAACTGATTCAGACCTGCATTTTTTTCACCAAATAAAACATTCAGCTGCAATGTTTTTCCCAACTCTAATGTTTGTCCTGTGCCTAGGGGTGAATTTCGCTCGGTGTGAATAACAATGCGGCACAGACAAGATCAATAAATCTCATATTTCATTTGCTTCACCGTTCGGGGCGGGCTGGGCACAGCTGTGGCATCACCCCCAGCGCTGCCAGCCTGCCCAGTGCCACTGGAAAAAGGGAACTGGAGCTTGTGCCCAGAGTCCACGGGGCCAGAGTCGGGCTGGGGAGCTCACGGGGAGTGGGGACAGGGCTGGGGCTCTGCGTGTGCCCCCTGTCCCCCCTGAGCTCCCAGCGCTGGCAGGGCACTGCCCCAGCACTGCCCTGCCCAGGCAGGGGGACAGAGCTGTGCCCTGCTTGTCCTTTAGCCCAGGAGGGCCCAGGCAGCTCCCCAGGGATGGGACACCCAGCTGGGGACAGGACACTGAGCCAGGGACAGCACACAGAGCTGGGGACAGGACACTGAGCCAGGGACAGCACACAGAGCTGGGGACAGCACACAGAGCCAGGGACAGGACACAGAGCTGGAGACAGCACACAGAGCTGGGGACAGGACACTGAGCTGGGGACAGGACACAGAGCTGGGGATGGGACACACAGCCGGGGACAGGACACCCAGCTGGGGACAGGACATTGAGTCAGGGACAGGACACCCAGCTGGGGACAGGACACTGAGCTGGGGACAGGACACAGAGCCAGGGACAGGACACCCAGCTGGGGAAGGACACAGAGCTGGGGACAGGACAGTGAGCCAGAGACAGGACACTGAGCTGGAGACAGCTGCTCCCACACCAGGGACAGGACACCCAGCTGGGGATGGGACACCTGGCAGGGGACAGGACACAGAGGTGGGGACAGGACACTGAGTCAGGGACAGGACACGCAGCTGGGAACAACTGCCCCCATGCCACGTGCTGGGGCTGGCAGTGGCACCAGGGCACTGCAGTTCCCTCCTGCCCCAGGAGCACAGAATCACTGAGGCTGGAAAAGATCTCCAAGATCCTCCCCTAACCTCTGGCCAACACGCCCTGCCCACTGAACCACAGCACGAAGTGTCACACAGCCCCTTTTTGGACACCTTGCTCCTTTCCAGCCTTGCACTTCATTCCCCTGCTGGCTTTGCTGCTCCCTGCCCTCGTACCCAAAACAACCCCAGCACTGTTTTGTCTCAATATGAACTGCAAAGGGATTTCATAAATCGGTGGATTTGGCATGTCTCATTTGGAGAACACTTCAGAACAAACAGATGTGAAGGGGGAGCTGCCCAGAGGTTACAGCAATAACAATAAAAGGGTCAAAAGTGATTTATGACCCTGCCTTGTGGTGCCTGAGCCCAGCAGGGAGATGCTGGTGGCACCAGGGGACACATTCCCAGCGCTGTGTGGCCGTGCAATGGGAACAGTTCACAGAATTATGGAATCAGAAAGGCTGGAAAAGACTACAAAAAATCCCACCACGCCCAATAAATCATCAGCATCGGCCTGAGGAAAAGGGAGATGCCAAACAGCAATTTTTGCTTCACCACAGAAAGGTTTTAGGATGATGCAATGCTGTTAGAGAATGCTGAGGAACTCGTAACACATTGGCCATGTTACAAAAGTGTTTGGGTGATGAGCTCCTGAGAGGAGAGATGAATCCACTGGAGTGAGATAATTGTGGGTTCGCTCTGGTACGTGCTCCTTCTGCAGCTGATGACTAATTATCAGCATCTAATAGGAGAACATTATCTTTAAATCATGGAAAGGATAAATGCCTTTATGTGATGCTGAAGACTGCCCACATGCAAGGCTGAGCATTTCTTTCATCGCCGTGTTTATCTGTTTTTATCCGCGTGGAGTAGAAAATACTCTGCTTTAAAAATACATTGTGGCTTCTTTGATTTCCTAAATAGATTTATAATTATCTCCAAATTGAACACACTCAGCTTCTGCCCAAGTAATTGCCAGGCACTGTCCTTCACAGGAAGTGCAGCCCTTGGCAGATTTTTTGCTGGGCTCTTGGGATGCAGGAAATGAGGGGGGNCAGGCACTGTCCTTCACAGGAAGTGCAGCCCTTGGCAGATTTTTGCTGGGCTCTTGGGATGCAGGAAATGAGGGGGATGAGATAAATCCGTGCAGGTTCTGTGCAGCCCAGGGCTGAGGGCACACATGGTCAGGCACTCACAGCACTGGCTCAGGTATTTTTTCCTCAGACCTGACTCCAGGAAAATTTAGGACTGCACTGGACAAGGCTGGAGCAAGGACTGGGGACAAACTGCAGCTCCTCAGGGACTGAGGATCCTCCTGCACTGGCTTTTCCCTCCCACATCACTGAGAGCACTACAAGGTCCTGATCCCACAGAAAGTCTCTCCTGAAAGTCTCTCCGTCCGAGTCCTAAGAATAATTAACAAAACCTCTTCCACTTTGCTGAATACCCTTTGTATACTTCTAATAATGTCCTTGTACAGGCATAAGTTACCTCCTAAAAACCCTTTTCCAAAAAGACACTCAATATTAGTGCAGACAAACAAAGAAGTAGAGGAAGAAAAGGTTCATCTGATCTCCCTGTGCTTTTCTGAACTTCTCCAAATTATATTTTTGTGTGTGTGTGATCTGAGGTTTAATCCTCCAGTGTAAATGGCTCGCAGCCAGCTATTTCCATGTCAGGTTTAGGAATAATTTGTATAATTTTTGTAACTTGGGAGAATGTTGTTAGCTTGGCCTCAAAAGAAATTGAGCAAAATAACTACAAGGTAGAAAAAAAATAATATAAGAAGGCTTTAATTCTGCAAAACCTAGGGAAATAAAGCTCCCCTGTTTAAATAGCACTCAGTGCTGTTAAATTAAACACACTGCCAAAGGAAAGGTTTTCTGAGAACAAATAAGAAAAGAATCACATCTAAAACAAGCGCGTTTGGGTTCAGGGCTGCTGCAGAGCCCCAGAGTTTCAGTGCCACCCGTCAGCAGTGACATTTCTGGAGCCTGGAGTCAGCCGGCAGAGATGGCAACAGCCAATTTGTGGTTTGTTAGAGTTTACACTTGTTTACTGCCATGGAAGTAGACCAGACACTGATCTAAGAAACTGGGAGGGAAATTGTTTGAGCCGAGTGTGTCCTTGTCAAGAAAATCACTTGACTCTGGTCTTTGTGCCTCAAACTGCAGCAATAACCTGTTGTGGGCAGACTGGCACTGCTGAGAGGGAAATGGGAACGTGGAGGAGTCAGCAGCTCCTGCAGCACAGCCCCACTTCAGCGTTAATTTAAAGCTCACACTGGACATCTAAGTGCCTTTTATCACAGAATATTTTAAAAGGAACAACATTTTCTGACATAAATGTCTCTGCTAATGACAAAGACCAGAAGCAGCTTGTGGCCAAAGAATAAATGTTTTTCTAAAGCTTAGCAACAGCTCATGCTCTGAATGTCATCATCCTCCTGGGAAGCCTGTTGCTGTATTCTCAGGATTAGGTGAAATTATCCTGAGTCCTGTTTGCAATTTTTTGTGGCTGTGCATCTTATCCTTCTGTCTGAAGGTCAGATAAGAATTCTCCACCCTTACTTTTGTCCCTGAAGAGAAGCAATGAGTAGAAGTCAGGAAGTGGTAACCATAATTAGTTATTCTTAATAGCATGCTTTGTTACTACAGCACTTGTGAAAGCTCCTGGAATTTAAGCTGGTGTTGAGAAAAAGGCTCCTTTTGCAGCCCTGGGCTGTCAGCAGGACTGACCAGCCCCTGAGCCAAATTCTCTTCTCTTCTGCTCTGCTGCTGCCCTGCAAGAGCTGCTAATGCCTTATCTGGGTTTCCATGGAAGTGAGTCAGAGCAGGTGCTGCTCCAGTGGGGAGAGCTGGTGCTGTACCAGGAGCAGCCCTGGCATGCTCTGTGTTCACAGGGAAACGTGCTGGAAGTGTGATCCCAGTCCCTGGAGCAGCCAGGGGCTCAGAGACCTGATACATACACTGCTTTAGACAGCATTCCAGCACTAATTAGAACCTAAAGTCCTGCTTATTGCCCGATTTCATTTTGTTGTTTGGAATTGCAAATGTTTGTTCTCCCTGCCAGCAGAATTTGTTTTTCAGACCAGTTCTCCTGCAGGGTCCCTCAGGGGGAACCAAGGGAAAGTCTGGAGGGCGTGCAGGGCTCTGGCCTCCATTGCTCTGTGAACCTCCAGCCATCTGAAATGAACATTTGTCGTGTGTCTGCTTGCACTGGATTAATTAGTAAACAATCATGACCCCTCTCTTCGCCTCGGTGGGGTGGCCATGCCAAGGCAGGGTTGATTCCACCCAGCTGCCCCTGGCACAAAACTCCACAGCAGCAGCAGCAGGTCCGAGTGCCACGTGATGACTTTCATTATCAGCTGGGTCTAAAATCCACATTTTAACCGGGGCTGGGACCCCTCAGAGCCAGCCCCTGGCTCCAGCCCAGCCAAGCACTTAGTGCCTGTTTACTCCGTGTGCATTAGCAGCCCCTTGACTGGCTGGGCCTGTAGGATCTTCCTTTTAAACACGGGCTGAAGGATTCCTGGATGCTGCAAAGAGCCAGAACCTGGCAGGGCTGAGTGCCCAGGTCAGCTGTGCCCCCCAGGCACAGCCCTGCTCCGAGCCCTGTGCCAGGCTCGGTGCCCCAGCCTCTCCCCAAAACCAGCTCTCAGAGGGACTCCTGGAAATCAGCAATCACAGGAGCTCAGCCAGCAGATTTCCCCCTACCTTGGCCTGCATGTTTGAGTGCTTTAGATGATTTATCTGCTCAGAGAAGGATTATTTTTGAGCCTCCCTTTGCCAAAAGAGGTAAGCCTTATCAAATGGAAATCAGAATCTATTCTTCGGATCAGCAGCCTGGATCACGGCTCAGGTGGAAAGCAGGTCACATAAAATCAGACCTTTCATGAATATTTATCTTGCTTTTCATTAAGCTTTACACCTGAGGGTCTGATCCTGAGCCCACAGAGTGCCTGCACAGAGTGCTGCCTGCTTCCAGCCCCAGCACAGCCAGGGCATGAGGTACAGATTATTTGGATCTCTAATATATGGACAATAGATTATAAATTAATTCCTTTCTTTCTGCTGCTGTCTGCAATAGCAATAAAGGAGTTTTCTGCTCCAAATTCCTAATTACGTGTGTCATTGCTCCAGGATGATTTAACCCTGTTCCTCAGCTTCCTCATGCAGATGAAGGTCGTATCCCAGGCAATGAGCCTTTGCAACAAATAAACTGTGGGGAAAGGTTCTCAAACACTTTGAAAACTGAGAAAAAGAGGAATTTTATCTGCCTCCATTTCTGCCATCAATAAAGAGCTGCTTCTCTCGGTCTGAGAAACTGAGCAATGTCTGCAAACTCAGAGCTCTCCAAACAAGGAGAGGCATAAATTGAGCCATTCCATCAAGAGCAAAGCCATCATTTGGATGGAGCTCCATTCAAATGCTATTACATGGACTTATTGTTGGCCACGTGCTGTATTCCTATTTAAGCTGGTTGTATTGTCCTGCTCCATCATCCCAGGCTGTGCTGGGCTTTGCACGTTCTTCCTTGTACACAGGGTTAGGAAATACATTATCTGAGCATTCAGCTACAACAATAAAGGTTATCTCATCTAATTGAAAAAGGGAGCTGGTGTAACTCATTCCTGGGTGAGCAATATGAGTTCTCATTACAGAGGATTTCCTGGTCAGAAACACGAGCACAGTGATTTGGAAAAATCCCATTCTTTTGGTTTGCCAGCTTCTCCCCTAATCCAAACCCAGAATTACCAATTATTTTGGCCCTGAAGTCTGCTATGAGCAAACCCAGTTGTATTTAACAAGATGAGCCAATATCTCTTGATTAGCCTGCAATAAAGGTAACATCATTCAACTCCAGGAAATCTCGCATTTTGGGTGATGTGACACATTTTCCTAACAAGCCTGACAGTTGTGTCTTTTTACACAAAGAGCAAGAACACCTCCTGCTCAGATAGATGTTTGCATAAATATCCCTTTTGAGCTCCTTGAGAGGCTTAGATGAGAGATTTTCCATTCATGAAGAGCTTCCTTTAGCTCTGGACTATCCAAAAATACTAACTGAATTTACTTTCAAGCTATCAGCTACTGGTGCTGCCGTGAGCAAGTTTAAATTAATGCATTAACAAAAGCTCCCTTTCTCTCTCAAAGGTCTGTACTGAGGATTAAGATCTGAATTCCAGGTTAGCCCTTAATGACACACAGATGCACCTTCCCTTTAGCTGGGAGACTACATCCTGCTAGAGCAAGGCAGAAATAATGATCTTACTAGAGTCAATATTAAAAAAAAATCAGATTAAGCTTGAATTCTAGTTATAGAATTGTCTGCAGGTGAAGTTATTTTTAATCTGTTCCAAGATAAAGGAATAAATTTATTTCTGCCTCTTAGAATTCTCATATATAGAGAGGAGTTTGGTATGATAAATTGGTTTGGGGATAAATTCACCTCTTGGGGTTTTTTTCCTGAGCAATGAGTGGGGGCCATCCACTCCTGACCATTAGGAAATATTGGGAAAAACCTGCCTATGTCTGGAGGTCCAGGCTCACCTGGTGGATGAACATGGACAATCTCACTCCCAAATTTCTTCTCCCTTCCCCCCCATATAATAATAATAAAAAGGAATGATGATGGTACAGGACTCATTCCCCAGACAATAGCTAGGCAGGCTGTATATTGCTTTATGGCTGTTGACTTGATTTAAAATGCACTCTTAAAAATGAAAGAACAACTCCTTAAATTTGCAGTAAATGTACAGTTCCCCAGACCTGATTTACTGGTTATGAGGCACCAAAAAACTGCAATTCCAATTTACTGTGTTGTTGACTGTGGCAGCAAAACCCTCAGCATCACTCGAGCCACAGTGATCATTCCAAAGCTGATCATTGCACACTGATCATTTCTTTGGGGTTGGTTGGGTTTTGTTGGGGGGGGTTTGCTGTTCTTTAATTGGGCTCTGCCCTTGCAGCAGCTGAGGATGATTGCTTTGATGGTGATGGGTTAACCCAGAGTGTGAGATCAAAGCAGAGCTCTTGCCTTGTGCTCTGCTCACTTCGGAGCTTTTTAGCCTGGGCTGGCTCATAATTACAAGAATTCCCAACTGCCTGGGAGCAGATCTTGCAAAAGGAACTTGCTGCAGAGCAGTTGGGTAAAGAGCAATGTGTAAATCCTGCCAGACAGACACCAAAACTGCACAGGAAACAGGCCTGGGCCATGGGGTGCACTGGGAAGGGACAGAGGACAGAGGACAATCAACCTGGACCCTGACTCGGTGTCACTCCTGCCCTTCGGGGTCTGCTCCCTCTCCTGATTCATTAACAGCAGCTGAGCAGAAAACGTTGCAGCTGCTGGGTGCCTTTCACTGCTGCTGGACCCCGTCCACAGCTCCTTCCTCTCTCCTTTTAGGAAGAAGTGGCAGAATGCAGCTGCCTGGGAGGGTTTATTTTGGGCTGGAAATCTCCAGGCACAGAGGGGGAAACGACTGAGCCTGATGTAAATCAGAGATGGCCTGGAACCCAAGCCCTTGGTTTGCAGCAGAGCCCAGCTGGGATGGGGCTGTCCATGGGAACCAGCACCTTGGGGTGAGGGACGGCTCTGGGAACCTGCCAGGGACACAAACAGCACCCCTGGCATCCTGTGCCACCCCCCAGGCATCCCAAACACATCCCCAGCCCTTCAGGCTCCCAGTCTGGATCCTGCTCCAAAAGAGGCTGGACAAGGAGCCACATTTCCCTTCCAGGGTTTTTGAAGCCAACAAGGTCCCCTTGAAAACTCCTGAGGGATCCTGGAGAATTTGGGATTTAATTGTTCATACATCTCTATAAAATATTCCCAGTATTGGTCTTGCAAGAAAACTAAAGCAGAATCTTATTATGAAAGACCATTTCTTCAGGACACTTTCAGGATTCAGTATTTTGGTTTTTCTTATAAGAAAGCCAACAAAAATTTGATCCAAATCCAATTTTTGGCAGTTTTTTTCTGCCTCAAAGGAAATTCAGATTTGTCCTAGTGAAGAGCATTTCCACCCCTAAAGCAGACACTGCATTTTCTGCACAGAGCACACACGAGGAAGGGGCTTGAACTCCTGATTTTGCCAGACCCGTGGCACAAAGGCACCAAACCATAAATTTAATTTTGAAGTTACAAAGCCCGACTCCTTCCCATAATCATATTAATAACGTTTCTTTAATCTATGCAGGTGTTTTCACCAGCCTGGAGCCAAAGCAGGGGAGCTGTTGGCACAATTACAGGACATAATCAGACTACAAAGCTCTGGTGTTATGGCAAGCTGGAATTTGAGGCAGGCAGGCTGTGCTCCTGCAACTGTCACTGCAGAACTTCTGCAGCACAGCCACGCAGTGAATGGGGTATTTAGATGCAGAATTTATGCAGAATAGCACCCAATGTAGAGAACAAACACAATAAATAAAATACACTGCAGAGGCATAGGATACAAACACAGAAGAAAATGTAAGGGAAAAAAATTAAGTGAACTATATTTAACGTTGATATTTAACCATGATGGTTCATTCCATAATTTCTCTGGTGTTTTGACACCAGCAGGTTCTACTTCTCAGTAGTAGAATGAGAAAAAGTTGTTCAAAAAGTTTTATTAAAAGCTCTAAGTGGGGCAGTAGAACCTAAGGAGTTTTTCCTAGAAAAGAGAGAGAATGGAAAAGGCAGAATGAGAGAGCAAAAAGAAAAGAGGGAAAGAAGAGAGAGTTAAATGGAGAAGAGAGAGAAAGAAACAGAGAAAATATATCGATGAAAAAAATCGAGACAGAAGAAGGAATATTTTCACTTCAGACTATCTGCAGCAAGCTTGCTTTTGACTTTCATATTCTATTTAAAAATACAAAATTGGGAGCATTGAAAAAGAGTTCCCAAATTAGCTTTTTAATAGAGATGGGAAGTTAAAAGGGGCCGAGTCATGGGGGAAAAGCGATTCAGAATCACAGCCAGGGCAGCACCAGCAGAGAGTGAGGCCAGAGCACGCCCCAGAGAGAGAGGAGTCAGGAAGTTTTATGAAGTGGTGACACTGTAAATCACAGAAAAATCTCTTATACCAGCAAAAGCCAAATGACATTTCTAGTTCTGCTTTCTTCTCAGAATCTGCAGAGGGAAAGAGCAAGTGGAGATATAGGGAGGGTTTGGAAGTGGAAAGCAGCTCTGAAGACATCTAATAAAGATGGATTCAGGATGCTTTGATATTTTCAAATTCTTACAGCCCTGAAAGTTTCTCAGAGAACTTTTAGGATTCACTTTGCACAAAACTATTCACGTGTCCAGCATACAACTCTTAATATCCAAAACCTAAAGATTATGATACACTGTGTGTGCATGAGCTCGTTAGCTACTCTGCTACACTGATGCAGATTACAAATGTTATTGGGGAGATTGGGTTTGGGGAGGGTTACTCAGGACCTGACATTCAGAAATTAGTGTTATTTTTTATTAATTCCATTGAATTATCAGAAATTAGACCCTGAATTGGACGGATGAGGTTGAGGTTCGGTTGTGTCTTGGGAAAAATGTCACCACTGAAAGTGTGGTTAAGCATTGGAACAGGCTGCCCAGGGAAGTGGTGGAGTCACCATCCCTGGAAGTGCTCCAAAAAGGAGCAGATGTGGCACTTTGTGATATGGATTAGTGGGCATGGTAGGATCCAGTCACAGGCTGGACTTCATGATCTTGGAGGTCTTTTCCAAGCTGAATAATTCCATGATCAGGGTCCTGGTTTCAGAGTTTCTAGAACCAGATCATTGAATTGTTGAAACGTTGAGGATTTTGAGGTCTTTCCTTATTTTTATTTGTTTTTTTTCTTTAAGGTCTTGGATTTAGAGCTCCGGGTAGAAAGGCACCTGGAAAACGGCCCCTGGTCATTGCTGGCTGTACCAAGTCCTGGCACATTATATTTTAAGGCACCAGAGGCACATCAGACCCCGCAACACACATCCCTTGCTCACAGCGATGCATCTGGAGGAGCAACTCCTGCCCCTTCAATGCAACCCCTGCAGCCCCCGGACCCCTCCTTACACCCCCCTCTTCCCCGCCTCAGGGAGGCTGCGGGGGCTGCGGGCCCCATTGCGGGGGTGCTGTGGCCACCGGCCACCCCTCACCCTGCGCTGCCCTGTGCCCCGGGGTCCCGCACCGCTCCCGGTGCCCAGCGCCCGCTCCCTCCCGGGGTCCCGCACCGCTCCCGGTGCCCA
>VXBC01011486.1:83303-118337 GCA_013399945.1 Ploceus nigricollis
CGCTCCCACCCCACGCCCCGCTCCCCTCCCGCCCCTCGCCGCTGCCGGCCCGTGGCCGCACAGCCCGTGCTAGCCCCGCACAGCCCGTGCCAGCCCCGCACGGCCCGTGCCAGCCCCGCGCTGCCGGCGCTGAGTGCGGTGCCGAGCCGCCGAGGAGGCGATGGCGAGGCAGCCGAGCCCCGCTCGCTCCTGCCCGTATTGCTCTGACTTTATGGAAGTCACCAACTATCGCTGCGGCGCGTCAGTCACCGCCGGGAGCTGCCCGGCACAGCAGGGCAAGGCTGGCTCGCTCTGATTTGGGCTTGTGCTTATTTACTTAATGGAGATTCGACAGCAAACGGATAAATGAGCCAGGCTGCCGGGTCTCGGAGCGTGCCGAGTCCAACTTCTGACCGGGGATGAAAGGGATGCTGAGGCGGTGTGGAGACAGGACTGGTAAGAGCTGCCAAGGAGCAGGGCAAGCCAGAGCAGCAGGACGAGGGGGAAAGCGAAAGGTGGTGGGAAGGAAGAAGGGAGAAGAAGATAGGGAAAGATCGGTTTGAATCCAAATGATTTCTTTTTCTTCCTGAATGTAGCCTCCCGCCCTGGCCAAGGTGTCGGGTGTAGGTTCGTGATGCTGGAGGAATAGCTCGTTTTCTTGTCCAGAAGGAATCCCTCCTGCCTTGTCCCCGCCTGACCGGGAGCCAGGAGGGACACACAGGGAGCTCCGCGATAGAGCCGTGAAGTTCATCCCATACTTTCCCCCCTGCATCTCCCCCTTTGGCACATTAGCATGCAGGGTAGGCTCTGGCGTGTATTTAACGACTCCATTTGCTCCGTCAGCTCACACCGCCCTTCTCCAGCCGCGCTCCGCGCTGCCTCCCGCAGCTGCGGCTCCAGCCGCGGCCGCGGCCGTGCCCAGCTGGGCTGGGCAGCGAGGGCAAAGCTGCGAGCGGTGCTGGAAGGGGAGGGGGCAGCGCCGAGCGAGCTCAGGCGAGAGAGGCAGGGAGAGCCTCCGTCTCGGCAGTGATGAGGGAGAAGCTGTTTAGTCATCTCTCTATATATACTTTCACAATGATGATCACATTTACTGATTGCTTCTGACTGCATTTAGAGAGGGAGTCAAGAGGCAGGCAGCACAGCTCACCTTTTATCCTGAGGAGTGCCTGCTCCCCCTTCCTTCCCGTTCCCCAGATTTAGCCCTACTTTTGGGCGCCGAGTGTCCTTCCCTCGCAGGTAAGGCAGCGCTGCGAGCCGGCAAGATGGGGCTCTCGGGGCTCGCTGGGAGGGAGGGAGGGGAGAAGTTTGCATGCATTTATCCTAAGCCTGTTGCTTTTGCTCCTAAATCTCCCCAACAGACTGAGGGAGTGAGTGTTTTGCAGAAAGTTTTATTTTCTGGTGTTGCTGCGAAGGGGAAGGAATGTGTGATTGACAGAAGACACCGAGGCTTTGGCTGACATATTTTGCTTTAAAGCAAAGGTCTCTTTGCTGCCTGAGCCTGACCCAACAAGGACAGGAGAGGGAAGAAGGAATGATCTCCAGGCTCTTCACTCCCATTAGCAGTGTCTCATCAAGAAACTTGCAGTATGTTTATCGGTGCGATCTCAGAACAGCCCTGTCTGCCTCTAGAAAGGGAAATACTGAGATTTTTGGTTTGTCTCTGCTCTCTTGAGATGATGAAGAGACATTGATCAGTGTGGCATTGCCGTGGGAGCTACAGTGGTAAGAATCCATCCTTTATTTCTGGACCCTTTAGGTGGACAGTCATTCCTGTTCTCTGCCAAGTTTTCCTCCTGGGCTGTGCTGACCCAGCCTTGGCTGTCAGGGGTATTTTTGGGGTGAGACCACGGTGCCCCCGGAGCGGCTGCAGCGGAGCCAGCGCTGCTCGGGAGGGACCCAGTGGGGTCAGGAGTGCTGGGAGGGGACAGGGGGCTCCTGCTCAGCCTTTTCTCCCAAATTTCCTTGACTGTTTCATTGTCCCCATAGTTATCTAAAGGAAACAGATTCTTTTCTCTACAGATACTTTTTTAAATCAGGAGGCAAATGATTCTATTTTGTGTACCAGGTCTTCTAAATGTCATCAGCAGGGTGCCGGTCTGCTGTGAACCAGTTCCTTTTAAATTACACACAGAAATTATGGTAATTAAAATTAGAAATATGGATATAGCTAAATATATGCTTGTTAGAATTAGAGTGTGTCTGTTTTCTATGAGAGCTCCAGACACTGTCAACATTACATTAGATTTTGAGCCCAGCCAATTGCTTTCCAGCCTAAACAGACTGGTTAGCAGTTACCAAAATCCAAGCAGGCAGAAAAGGGAGATTCTTTCTACATTCTGGAATTCTACATTCTAGATAAACTGGTTACTTCATCTTTTTCGACTCAGCTTAGGTTGTGCAGGTCAGAATTATAAATCCAGTCCCCTCTCTTCTCCCCCAATTTTCTTTCACTTCCTTCAGGGAGTGGTAGAGTTCCAAGGACTCATGGACAAGAAAAAGCAAAACCTCTACAACAGGGGATTTCACTTCTCACTCGTGGTCCTTCAGATAATTTACAGCTGAAAAAGGCTCCTGTTCTGTGCATTTTGAGGTTCTGTGTATTTTTTGATCAAATGGGGCAGATTCAATATAACTCTGAGAATGAAGCTGGCTGCACTCTGTTGTTCTAACCAGCTGCATCTCTTGGACCCAAAGAAACAGGAACTAAACTTCCACAGAAGAATTCCCCTTTCTTTCTCTTTTGCTTTAATCTCCTGTCCCTTTCATAGCTGAGATATTTATAGATTCCCCACATATACTGCCAGCATGAAAGGACCCATTTTATCTTTTAAAAATTGATTTTAAAATGTGTAAGTCACTTATGAGTTACCAGTGCCTTATTGGAACAATTATATGTGAAGTATTTATAGTGCCTCAGCAGCTAATGTAGGTAACCTGGAATCTACAACCAAAGTTATGAAAGTACAGAAGAGATTTCTAATGTGGTTCCCCTGAGAAATCAGGGGAGATGAGGATCCAATGTGCTGAAACTGGTCAGGTCACCAGTCAGTCCTGGCAGAAGGACGCTGGTGATGGTGCTAAGTGAAATTAAAGTCCAGGGAAGACAGTTTGCCAGCAGGGAAAGCTGGAACAAGATGCCTTTTCTTGGTTTCTCGATTATTTGCCGGCATATATTTGGTGATTAATGGATGAAATAATTCTTATTTTGCTGCCTCCTGTTCTTAAGTGTTTCATGAAAGTTAAAAGAGCCACCAGTGGTGTTAGAAGGGTGCAGTCTGAGCCCACAGAGCCCCTGGAGATGCCCGTTCAGTTGAGGGAGCTTTCCAAAGTCATGCAGGGAAGGTTCCCAGTGCTGAGCTGTGCCTCTCAGACAGCAGAGCCGGGTCCCTGGGGCGGCCAGGCCGGCGCGATCCATGCAGTAAATTCCCTCTTTGGGGGAGAGGAAAAGTGCTGCTTTGTAACACTGAACAATTCTTTAGAGGGAAACACTGCGAGATGTTTGCTCCAGTGCCGTGTAGATAAGCAAAGTGTCTCCTTGGGACAAGCATCACTCTGGGTTATTATATGCTCCGTAATTACAAAAGCTCTTCAGCAGCAGCAAGATGCTCGCACGAGGGATTTCAATTGTCCTTTAGATAGTAAAATTGCAGAGGAAGATGCTCCACATTAAGGTGATGAATGTTAATTTGCCCTGAAGAGGAAGAGCATTTCTGTGAGCACTTCAGGCATTTTCACCACAGACTCATTCCATCATTTTTTATTCAGTATTTTGATGGCCCATCGGAATCAATAATGCTGCAGCCTTACTGGCTGGAATGGCAGCTTTCATGTAAGTTAAAAACTTTGGAGTAAAACTGCCTACAAAGATACAATTAGGCTTTGAGGGCCTGAGTCAGTGGAATCAATAGAATTTCCATTGATAAATTGACTTTTGATAGGGCTCCTAATGCATCTTATATGATAATGGCACCTTTCTTCAGATAATTTTATGGTAGAATTAGAAGAGCACTAGGGAAGTGAAAGTAAAAGCAAGTTAAAACAAAAGTTAAAGACTGTAAGAACTCTGACCAAAGATCAAAAAGATAAAACAAATTAATGGCTAGATCAGAACACAAAAACTACTCAAACTTCAAGAGATTGTTGGCCTCCGGTGGCTGAGGATCTGGACAACTTGGGATATTCCTCATCTAAATCTCCAAGAATGCAGTGAATGTATTTTGTTTCAAGCTAGGAGTCCTTCAGTTCTTCAGCTGAAGGATTCTGCCCCTGTTAGCCAGGAAACAAGCAAAGCATCTTCCTGCTGGGAAGAAATTCTCCAGCTTTGGGGCCTTCCTTCATTCCGATGTTCTTGGTATTTGGTAGTTTAATCCATCAGCCTTCACACCTGGGATTGAAGCTTACTGGTGCTCGGGTATTCTGAACAATGTTTCCCCAAAAATCAGAATTTTCCTCTGGTCCAGTGGAGGGCCGCAATACTTGCCAGGAGTAAACCCCACCTCTAAATGAAAGAGAGCAGCAGAAAACTGCTGCTGAGGCCAGGCCATGCATTAAAGGTGGAAGAGAACTGCTGAAAACCAGAGAAAAATTTCCATTTCTTTCAACTGAAGATGTTCTTAGTGCAAGATTCAGAACATACTGAACTTGTTCAGGACTGGAAATGCAGTTAAGCCCAGTTGTGGGTTTTCGTGGTGTATGATTCCACTGCAGGCTGATTTCACTGGAGTTCCCAGCTCTTTCTTGACAGCTGTAGTTAAACTGATGAGCACAGGAGGCTTACACCTGGGGAATTATGGATTAGTCTTGTTTGCGAGGAAGCAAATATAAATTACTGTGTTTATGCTACTTTTAAAATGCTTTTAATGAGGAATCATTTGCTATTCAAAATTTCAATCTATAATAATGCCATAACCCCGCTGAGCTGATTATCATGTGCCTTGTTCAACATCATTCTTCACCTGGGCGGTGAGGGTGAGCCAGTGGTTGGAAATTCTGGTGTCTGTGCTGATCCTGGACTCTTCCACCCAACGGGGCAGGACGCCCCGCGTGACTGTGTGCTGTGTTCTCTTCTCTTCTGTGTTCTAGATGGAACTGGTCTGACTCCCAGCAGGTCCCAGGAGCATCCCAAGCCTCATCTCCAGTAACACGGCCCGGGCTCATCATGGCAGCAGGAGTAGCAGCGTGGTTGCCCTTCGCCAGGGCGGCTGCCATAGGATGGATGCCAGTGGCCAACTGTCCCATGCCACTGGCTCCAACGGAGAAAAACAAGAGGCAGGATGAGCTGATCATCCTCAATGTGAGTGGCAGGCGTTTCCAGACCTGGAGGACTACACTGGAGAGGTACCCGGACACTCTCCTGGGCAGCACGGAGAAGGAGTTCTTCTTCAACGAAGACACCAAGGAGTACTTCTTTGACCGGGACCCCGAGGTCTTCAGATGCATCCTCAATTTTTATAGAACTGGCAAGCTGCACTACCCCAGGTACGAGTGCATCTCTGCCTACGACGAAGAGCTCGCCTTCTACGGGATCCTCCCCGAGATCATCGGGGACTGCTGCTACGAAGAGTACAAGGACAGGAAGCGGGAGAACGCGGAGCGGCTGATGGACGACAACGACTCGGAGAACAACCAGGAGGGCTCCATGCCCTCGCTGAGCTTCCGGCAGACCATGTGGCGAGCCTTTGAGAACCCCCACACCAGCACCTTAGCCTTAGTCTTTTACTACGTCACCGGGTTCTTTATCGCCGTCTCTGTGATCACCAACGTGGTGGAAACCGTGCCCTGCGGCAGCGTGCCGGGGAGCAAGGAGCTGCCCTGCGGGGAGCGCTACGCCGTGGCTTTCTTTTGCCTGGACACGGCGTGCGTGATGATCTTCACCGTCGAGTACCTGCTGAGACTCTTCGCGGCGCCGAGCCGCTACCGCTTCATCCGCAGCGTGATGAGCATCATCGACGTGGTGGCCATCATGCCCTACTACATCGGCCTGGTGATGACCAACAACGAGGACGTCAGCGGAGCCTTTGTCACGCTAAGGGTTTTTAGGGTTTTCAGGATTTTCAAGTTCTCCCGCCATTCCCAAGGCCTGAGAATCTTGGGCTACACTTTGAAGAGCTGTGCCTCCGAGCTTGGCTTTCTCCTCTTTTCCCTCACTATGGCAATCATCATCTTTGCAACTGTGATGTTTTATGCGGAGAAAGGGTCCTCGGCAAGCAAATTCACCAGTATTCCTGCTTCCTTTTGGTACACTATTGTAACCATGACAACACTGGGGTGAGTATTACTTTTCCTTTTCCTGAGCAGCAGGCAAGCATGTACTGGGAGCTTGACTTCAGCTCCTCCTCAGCATTTTCCTGGGTGCATGTTCGAGAAGGGGCTGGAAGTGTTCAGGGCTTGATTATTCTTTGCCTTACAACTTCTGCAATTTGTGTGCAGTTGTATAAACCAGAAAAAGCACTTACACCCACTTGACAAATGCTCGGCACCACGGTAAACGAGTGCAGGAGGAGCAGAGTGCTGGAGTAGCAGGTTCTGATTCATTCCTGCAGGAGGGAAAAGCTGACCCGAGTGCAAGGGGCTGCAGATAGAGCTCTGCTCTCGCTGACATTGGCTCCAGCCATGCGTCTCACACAAAGCTGCTGATGTATCTCTTGTGTCTCGTTGCAATGTCAGTCGTTGTTTCTCCCCTCGACTTGCCAGGAATTACAGATTTGCTGAATTCAAGTGGATGTTGTGGGTCACTGTACTGAATACTCAGTGATGGCCAGGATGTGATCTGGTTTTTACTTAATTGAGCAGGGTAGGGGCTTCTTGTCTGTGTTTAGCTGTGAGTTGGAGAACCGAGCGTGCTGTGGCGGTTGCAGTAGAATTTCAAACATTCCCGTGGACAGGTACAAAGATAATGAAATCAAAGCAAGGGGAATGTGGCCTGGAGGGCTCTTTTCCCCCTTGTATTTCATTTCTGTCTCACAGATGTTGCGACAGATTATAGATTTGCACTTCTGCTGCTCTGAACTAAAACCTCTGGGAGCAGCATGGCCAAACCCTGACCCTGACAAGGTTATGTAGAGGAAAGTGGGCATTGCAGGCTGCTGCTTCGGGCACACACAAAGCCAGGATCGAGTGCAATCTCCTCATCCCACAAATCACAACAGTGTAGGAAATCTAGAGTTACTTTGCAAAGAGTTTTCCCGCTGGAGAGTTCTCACAGTTTAATACTCAGATGTAGACAATTCTCCTCCTTGTAATGCAGTGACCACTTTTTCTCTAAACTGCTTTTGATTTTAAACACTTCTCTGTGCCTATTATACATGAACAGGCTCACAGTAGCACTTTTAAATTATTAAAATCATAATTCAGCTGTCAGAAAGGCGCCGAATCTGGGCATATGACAACTGAAAGCTGAATTTCTTCATTAAGTGCAAATGTAGAACCTGTTTGTCATAGTCACCTAAAGATCTCTTATTCTTCCTTTTTAATAGCTAAGCAAAGTGTGCAAGTTTATGGCAAAAGCTGTTCCTTCCCCTGGGAAAGGTAAAGCTTAGAAATCAAAGCTGGGCTTTGCATCCCAGCCCTGCCCCACGCTGCAGCTCAGCTTTCCATGTTCTGACTGGTCCATACTGGTCAATTCCCCCCTCCAGTCCCCAGCACGGTATCTGATAAGCTTCAGAGGGACACCTGCCTTGGGTGGCTCCTTCACGTGTCCCTGCACAAGGGGAGAGGCGTGAAAATCCTGCTCTATTTCCAGATTCCCGTTTAATAATGATCACACCCGTTGCAGGGACACAGCCTGCACCCATTCACACTTGTGCTGTTACATCTTTGTGACAGGAGCCTTGGGGTCAGGGGCCAGCCTGCGTGGGTTGGGAACAGCCCCAGGACGTGCAGAATGTTCTGGAGAGCAGCTGGGGCTCTGCTCCTGCCGGGGCTGTGCTCGGTCTGGGTCCCTTCCCTCCCTTTCTGAAGGCAGGGACAAACCCAGCGCTCCCAAGGACCTCTCAGAGCGTTCTCAATTTGTTGTAATCACAGAAATCATAGAGGAACAAGTGCTGGAAATGAGCTGACATGGATTTAAGAAATTAGACATTTAAACATGGCTTTGTAAGGGTTCACTGGGAAGGGACCTATAAAATGCTGTCAAAGTCTTAAAACTGAGGCTTCTGGGACTTTAGGTTGTTTCCACCTTCCTGACTCCCCCTGGGTGGGGTGGGGGTTAACCCTCCTGGGGGAGTTCACCATCCAGGGCCAACCCTCCTGGCCCCCTTCATCTCCCAAAAAATCCTTCCAGTTCTGACAAACTGGCACTTTCAGACAACATTTCATATACATCCCTCTTCAGAAGTCTTTTCAATCTGTTTGGAAGGATCTTGTTGCTAATGAGAGTCCTGGCAATTCCTCCTGCAGAAAATGCAGCCAAGGTCTCTAACGTGCTCCCCAATCCATCAGACCTGCCCTCCTCAGTGCTGGCCACTTCACTGCTTGGATTTCAGCAGCACTCAGAGCTTTTATCCAGATCTTAAATATTTCCTGCCTTTTGCCCTTAATAATTCAGCCAGCATTTAAAACAAGAAACTATGAAGCACAACAGTTTTTAACTCAAAACCATATATATATATATAAAGTTTGTTTCCACCACCAATACTTTTAAACCCAGGTGAGTGAAGGTTTCCCTGAGGCTGGAATGCCACCATTGCTTTGACAGAGTGCCTTAGAGGAGTGATCTGGAAGGTGCAGGATAACTTTTTCCCTGTTAGTAAGATAAGCTCCATTTGTGTAAAACCAAAGTTTACTTACAACAAACAAACAAAGCCAACAGTAGGAGACCATTCACCCTCCCACTGCACTGTGCATCAGCTGCTCTCCCAGATTCCCAAGTATCTTTGGGATACAATCACATCTCCAGACTGACTCATAAATAAAAGGCAATAGAAATGCATTTCTTGTTGAAGGGGAAGCCCTGCATCAATAAATAACCAGTAGTTTTGGTGGGGTTACCATGCAAATCAGTTTAGAGAAATTCAGGATGGCTTGCAGGCTCCTTAGGCAGTTAACAACCCAGGGAGACAGGTACAGCAGCTTTTCTGGAGTGGGAAACAAAGCAAAGGAATTAAATTATACTGACCCTGCATCTCTGATCCCTCTGCTGTGCTCATCAGCCCTGCTTTAACAGAGGCTGGTTTTAATTCAACACAATTTAAATTTTGCTCAGGAGGCTTTATAATGAAAGCATTATTCTTGGGTGCATCTTAAATCAATCTGAATTACTGAAACAACTATTCAAAATTAATTCAAAATCAGCTCTCCAATTCATGCAGAAACATTTTTCTCAAGAGGCCAACAGCTCCCATCTCCTCTCTCATCCCTCTCACAAGCCCCAGTGCTCTGAGCTCTGCCCCTGCCAGACCCTTCCTGTGTCCTGCAGGAGGTTCTGACCCCTGGCCCCCAGCTCAGGAATGCAAGTGCTGCCAAGAGCAGCAGAGCAGCAGTGCCAGGCCCATCCCAGCACCACGTCCCTGTCCTGGCTTTTAGCTAATTCAAATGCAATCACTATATGCTAATTCCATATGCAGTGGCCTTACATCTCTGCAGAAATGTGTTAATTAGAGTGAATTTGGTTCCCTTGGTACAGTGCATTGGTTTTCATGGAATCACAGAATGGTTGGGGTGGGAAGGGACTGTAAAGCCCAACTCATTCCAACCCCTGCCATGGGCAGGGACACTTCCCACTGGCCCAGGTTGCTCCTAGCCTCACCCAACATTCAGTTTTATTCACTTTTAGGGAGCAGTACGGATGGGGAAGCCTCAGGTTCTGCTGCTTCCCCTCATGTGCAGCACAAACACAAAACCTCTGTCACCCCACTAAACCCCACGCCAGTTCTGCCCAGAGAAAGTGTTTTTCTAAGGTTTTTACAGCTGTTTCCATTTCACCTGACAGCAGCAGTATGTTTCAGACTCCTAGGCAGTGCCTATGACCTGCAGCAGAGGCATCAAACTGTAGCTGTGAAAACCTGAGTGCCACATCTTCCTGCAGGCCTGCGGGCACGGCAGCCAGGCTGAGAGGGAGGAGAGTCCTGGCATGGGTTGGGCTGGAAGGGACCTCAAAGCCCATCCAGTGCCATGGCAGGGACACCTCCCACTGTCCCAGGTGCTCTCAGCCCCATCCAGCCTGGCCTTGGGCACTGCCAGGGATCCAGGAGCAGCCACAGCTGCTCTGTGCCAGGGAACCCTCCCAGGGAACAATTCCTGCCCAATATCCCACCTAGCCCTGCCCTCTGGCAGTGGGAAGCCTTTTCCCCTTGCCCTGTCAGTCCATGCCCGTGTAGATTGTCCTGTATTTAAATTTTAGCTCGCTTAAATGAGCTCTCTTGGAGCTCCTTCAGGCACTGGAAGGTGCTATAAGGAGGGGATATTCCTGGGGGGAATTGTCACCAAGACCTTTGGGCCATTTTTGCCAAGAAAGCAGCAGTACCACAGTGGGAGGAGCAGAGGCTGGTGCTGGGTTTGGTTTGTCCTGAGGGACACACGGTGCAGCTTTCTCCTGCCTGGAAAGGCTGAGCTCCCACAGCCTCAGGGCGCTCTGTGGAGAAGCTCTCTGGCTGACTGTCACCCTCACAATTTGCAAGACCATAATGGCTTTGAGAGCACAATCCCCCCTTCAGGGTCGGCTGCTCTGGTCAATGAGTTTGAAAGCCACAGCTCAGTGCACTTGGACAACACAGGCCCGTCTGTAGGATTCATTTAAGGAACCAGCTTAACACAGGGAAGTCGATAAAACAGCCCTGCTGGCCTGGTTATGTCAACAGCCTGACTGGAGCAGGAGCTGGGATTTCTGAGAGGGTTTATTAGCTGGGTGTGTGGAGAGCAGGGGTTTGGGGTTGGGTCTGTTTTGGTTTGTCTTGGCTCAGCTTTGCCTCTGCCAAATGTGGATCAGAGGGAAAGGAGCGAACGGGTGCCTGAGCAACCGCCCTGAAAGAACATCAGTTTCTGTTCTGCTTATTTCTTGGGTTTTCTCTTTTTAGTTCTGCTTATTCCTTGGGTTTTCTCTTTTTATTGGTGTTCAGTCGTGGCCAGGAGAGGGGACAGAGTGTGAGCAGGGCCGTGGCACGTGGGGGCCGTGGTGCCAAAGCGCTGCCAGCTGGGCTGAGCCCCGAGCACGCTGCCAGCACCGCCAGAGCAGCTCTGATTTCTGCACAGCAAAACCACTCAGGCTGATAGTAACCTTCATTCACCCTCCTTCACGCACACCACGAGCAGTTTGCAAAGTAAGGAAAATAATAAATCATCTCTGGAGCGCTGCCATTCCCGGCTCCTCGGGAGAGATTGTTGTTTGGGCCAGGAGTCACGCTGTGCGTGTCAGGACTTTGGGAGCTGCCATTAAACTGAATCAGGAAAAACTTCTTGAACAGAAACACCACTTTGCATATTTAACATCACCAGTGGGAAGATGGATGAGATGTGGGGTGTTTCCTTTTGAAGGAATGTGCTGGAATTTCATCGCTCTCACCATTTCCCACACAGTCAATAATTCCTTATATCCACGGGCCAAAGAGCTGCTTCAATTTAATACACAGAAAGTCCAATCAAACCATGAGTTGATGGAGCTACACAAAGAGGCCATTTCCTTGAGCTTTCATTCTCTTCACTCCAGCTTCATCTTATACAAAATGTGTATCAGTTTTCTTCTCCTAATGGATTTACAGATATTGTGTGCGAAATGTCTTTGTATCAGGAACTACAGATGGAACCTTTTCCCTTCACTATCTTGACATAAATCTCAGGCAAACATCTCATTTTTGAGCTATTTGTATTCACCAGAACCCCAGAAGTATTAAAATACCTTTATTCATTCTTAAAGCAAGTGGAATTCACTGGATTTTTTTTTTTCCTCTCTTAAAAAAAAATTATCCATCCTCACGCTTTTTGTGGCTTTGGATATTTGTAACAGTTGCACGTATGTGCAAACGCACCATTTTTAATGTGCAAGACAAAATAACTTGCCTTTAGGGTAACTCATTGTGTGAGAAGTGAATTATTTTGAATAAGGCTAAGAAATGGTGCTGACTAAAATTGTAACGTGACTGCTAAATTTACCAGTGGAAGCCTTGGCAGGGATGCATCTATAGCAACTGATTTACAGATTTTTTTTTTTTTTTTGATCTCCTCTTTCTTTTTTCCCCCTCTTTTCTTTCTAACCTGCCTCACAGTAAGTGCCTGAGAAATACAGATTAAAGATAACATTGCATTTTCATTGGAGATGAAGGGAAGTGATTGGCGTGCTGACTGGATCTGGGCTATTTTTAGTCTCATAAAACGATAATTTCATAACAGAGCTGACCCAGTAAAAGTAATCAGTTTACAGACATCAGCTGAAAATAAGGGACAGAGTAGCCACTGTCAGTCAGAGAGCAGGGAGAGGGGAAGAGAAGGCAGAGGCTCTGAAACAAATTAGCCAAAACTAATTAGGTTCCTCAGCTGATTACAGCCCATGGGTGTGTACAGGGAGAGGAGCACAGGGAGCTGCTGAGTGCCCGAGTCTGGGCAGCCCCTCTGGCAGGAGCCTGGTGCTGCCAGCACCCATCTTCATCCTCACAGGGACTTCTGGGCACCTCATCCTCACCCAGCCCTGCTCCCTTGGCACGGGTTTGGCACAGGCCCCCAGCCTGAGATAAACCCACACCTCGTTTTAATGGCAGGAAAATAACAGGAGATGTTTTTACTGCAATTTCCTAAGGGATCTGTGCTTTCAAGGGCAGGGAGTGACAGGACAAGGGGGAATGGCTTCAGAATGCAAGCGAGCAGGTTTAGATTGGACATTGGGAAGAAATCCTTCCCTGTGAGGGTGGGGAGGCCCTGGCAGCTGTGGCTGCCCCTGGATCCCTGGAAGTGTCCAAGGCCAGGTTGGGGCTTGGAGCCACCTGGAATAGTGGAAGGTATCCCTGCCCATGGCAGAGGATTAAATCAAGATGATCTTTAAAGTCTTTTCCACCCCAAAGCAATCTGTGATTCTGGGTGTGGGGATAGCTGTGACCAAACCCAGCCTGCTTCCAGGCCATGCTGCAGGCACCGTAATGGAAGGGCCTCATTAAGGAAAAAAAAATACAGAAAAGTGTAAGATAAAGAGAGAAACTTTTCCTGAGCAGGACCCAGCGTGGTTCCCTGGCCATCCCATGCCCAGCCCCGTGCTGCTTTGGATTCAGGGCAGCAAGGAGCCTCTTGCACAGGACACAGGCCGTGGCTCCCTGCCCTTGTCCCCAGTGCCTGCAGGGACACGGGAGCAGCCCCAGCTCGCTGCAGAGGACATGGCAGGGTTATTTATCCTTCCTGTGGCACGAGTGGCCAGAGCTGGCACTGCCCGTGGGCACAGGGCAGCCCCAGCAGCTGCCAGGCCAGGCCAGGCTGTGGCAGGGATATCCCACCCAGATATCCCATCACTGCTGCAGGGACATCCTACCTGGATATCCCATCACTGCTGGCAGGGATGTCCCACTCAATATCCCATCACTGCTGCAGGGATGTCCCACCTGATATCCCACCTGATATTCCATCACTGCTGGCAGGGATGTCCCCCCCAATATCCCACCCGATGTCCCATCACTGCTGGCAGGGATGTCCCACTCAATATCCCACTCAATATCCCATCACTGCTGCAGGGATGTCCCACCCGATATCCCCCCCGATATCCCATCGCTGCTCTGTAGAAGCAGAAGCAGAAGCTGAAGAAGAAAAGAGCTGTGATTTGGTCATTTACCGACTGCTTCCCCCTCTCGCTGCTTCACCACCGAGCACGGAAATTTTTTTCCGCCAAATCCCACCACATCCATCGTGAATTTGTTAATATTTTCCTCCAGCAAAGGCAGACTGATGAATGTTTTTCCTGCAGACCAGGAGACAGGCAGCGTTCAGCCAAGCTCTGCCTTCTCCTGGACACACAGTGCCCGCAGAAACAGGTTGTGTCTATTTAGCTATTTACCCCTGCTACATTAGAACACACTCAAGGGCTGTAATTCACCTCCTAAAGTTACAAGTAAGTGTGGAAGAGTTATTTTAAAATCAATATCTAACAGAATGCCATTGTTCCAACATTTAAACCTGCTAGGAAATTACTAGGAGGCATGTGGCAAGTCAAATCACTGCCTGCCAGAGGAGGAAACAATTCATTACTGCTTCTAAAGGTGCAAGCCTTCACTGCCTTTCCATCCTGCTTCAGAAATGACGCTGGGCAGGCTCGGAGCCCTTCCTAGGCAGGCTCAGAGCCATTCCTTGGTAAGCTCAGAGTCATTCCTGGGTAAGCTAAGAGCTGTTCTTAGGCAGGCTCAGAGCCGCTCCTGGGTAAGCTCAGAGTCGTTCCTGGGTAAGCTCAGGGTCATTCCTGGGTAAGCTCAGAGCTGTTCTTAGGCAGGCTCAGAGCCGTTCCTGGGTAAGCTCAGAGCTGTTCCTGGGTAAGCTCAGAGCTGCTCCTGGCTAAGCTCAGAGCCGTTCCTGGGTAAGCTCAGAGCTGCTCCTGGGTAAGCTCGGAGCTGTTCCTGGCTAAGCTCAGAGCTGTTCCTGGGTAAGCTCGGAGCTGCTCCTGGCTAAGCTCAGAGCTGCTCCTGGCTAAGCTCAGAGCTGCTCCTAGGGTTCCCAGCTGCCCTCCCCGCCCCGCTCCGGCAGCGCTGGGCAGCATCGCCTGGGGATCTGCTGCTTTCATCTCGGGCTGCCATCTGCAGCAGAATTAAAACACAGATCAGCTTTAGCATTTTGCCTTCAGGACGTTGTGAAATTTGGCTGATGTACGTGCCCAGAAAGCCCTTGAGAAGGGTTGTTTGGAGTCCTGTGCAATGAGGCTACGGGCCCCTGAAAGCTGAGCTGGAACAGGGCTCTGAGCTCTCTCTGAGGTGGATCTGTGCTGTGGAGCCTCCTCAGCAAAAGGTCAAATAATTCAAGTAATAAGTCCTGAACACACAGGGGGAGGCAGCTGCTGCTGCTGAATGTGCTGCACGTTGGGGTTTGCTGAATGCTCCCTGGCAGTGACACCCTGGCACCCCCAAAGCCCCCAGCCCCACCAGCCTGCTGGGTCACTCTGAGCAGCTCCTGGCAGCCAAACCACCATCCCCAGCACTGTGAGGAGCCCTGAGCTCTGTGTTCCAGGCCATTGTCCTTCACATGCTCCTCATTGTGTTCTCGGTGGCCCTGTGACTCCCTTTGCCATCCAAAAGTCACCAACTGCTGCTGTTTTTCTCATCCTGCCTGTAGATACAGGGTTCCACATCAGATGTGAAAACAGCAGATGATAAAATCTTGAGTCATTTTCAGCCTTTAATATGCAAATGTGCAGCCTTGATAACAAGATTGCACCCCACCACCAGGCAGTCCTTTTTTCCCCTTGTTTACACCAAGGAAAACACTTCTTACTATTATTTAATTTTGCTTATTTTCTCATGTAGTTAGAATCACGGAATCCCAGAATGGTTTAGGTTGGAAAAATCTCATCAGTTCCCACCCCCTGCCATGGGCAGGGACACCTTCCACTATCCCAGGTTCCTCAGAGCCCCATCCAACCTGGCCTTGGACACTTCCAGGAGTGGGGCCACAATGCTCAGTTCATGTCTGTATGCTCCACGTCCACTTTTGGGGTGTGATTTGGAGACAACAAGTGAACATTTTCCTCTATATTTGTATGATCTGGAGCACAAGGGAGCCATCCTCCTCAAATATTAATTACAGTCACTGTGGTAAGAACAAAAATAGCACTTTATTTTTCAATGGGAAAGGATTGTGCAAGCCAGCTCTTCTCACAACCTGGGCAGAAATAAGCTGCCTTCAAAGGGAAAGCTAAAGTGAGAGAAAGCTGCTCTGAGCTGCTTTCTCCTGAGTCCATCGACTTTGGTGCCTTAGTTTGGATCAGGAATGCTCTGTGGAAGCAAAGCCAGCCCTGTGTCCCTGCTGCAGTTTGGCTCCCAGTGCAGAGCATGAGGACTGATCCCTTCTGGATGAAATCCCCTGGCAGAGGCACTCCAGGGCACCCAGTGTGCTCTCGCTGCTGCTGGGCATCCAGGCCCTGGGTGAAACTGGCCTGCAGTGACTCCCCCCAGGGCTGTGCAGGGGGTGCCTGCTCCTCTGCTCCAGCTCCTGCTGGCCTGGCAGTGCAGGTAGAAACTCATCCTTTCCTGCCACTGAGCTCAAAACTCATTCTCAATCATAATCCTGTTTTAGGGGGGCTTTTTTGATGTTTACATCACTTCTTGGGCTTTGTCGTCAATATTAATGTGAGAAAAGCTCAGCTTGCTTCTTTCTGCCTCTTGTGAGGGAAGATGGAACGGGCTCTGACACCTCCTTACTCCACTGCAGCAGAGCCTTTTTCTAGTAATCAGTGTCTGAAATGAGTAGAAACAGCCCCTAAATTTACCACGTTGAGCACGAATCAATGAAGCATTATTGCCAACACACATTCTTCACTGTCACACATCTCAGTTGAGCTGCTGCTTCAGTAAGATTTAAAACCCTGTCTCCCACCCAGCTTTGCACCTGAGGTACCCTTTTTACCAACCTCACTCTCTTATCCCTGCATAATTAACCAAAATATGAAATTCCCAGCTTCTGCCATGCCTGTGTGTGCTTCAAACCTTCCCCCAAGACCACAGGATTGTGTGCAGATGGGCAAGCACGGGCAGCTCGCAGGAGGCAATCACAACTTTTACTTGGTGCCTCTTTCGTTTTCCTGCCTACTTACATCTGCCCAACCGTCTGTTCATCAATCCTGGGAACATCCATCACGGCACAGGATGAGCCCTACTGAGTCAGACACTCTGCTTCAGTTCATGAAATGAGCTGGCAAGATATTCTAGCCTTGGCACACTCGATACAGAAGATTTCAGCCCTCTTAGATATTTTTCTGCTAGAGAGGAATAGCAGGACAGATTAAATAATAGAAACAGTCATTCAGCAAAGCAGCTGTTGAATGAAAACATGGGAAATGGATGAAATTAGGTAAAAGTCATCCCTCTAGCTAAGGGTCAGGACGAGTAGTAAGCTGGGCTGAAGGGACACAAGATTTTGGGCTGCAGAGGGCTGAGCAGGATGAATTCCACCACTAATGAGCTTAGTGAATAAGCTCATTACCTAATGAGCTCTATTGAACAAGCTTGAATTCGTGCCTGGGGAAAGCCCTGCCGTAGATCCAACGTAGGTAAACAGCTCCATCAATTTACACACACAGGCATCTGAAGCTCAGCAGCAAACTCAGGGTTGTGGCAGAGCCTTTCCCCAAGGTGTGGATGTCAGGAAGGATCAGAAGAGCAGCAAAGAGCAGAGGCTCTTTTCCAGTTCTGTCCTTTCTGCACGATTTGAGATCCGGACGAGGCTGCACCGACACGACTCGTTACCTCTCACACGTCCTGGTAACTTTCCTTCACCATTTACATCAGACCCTTCCACCCTGCTCCTGAGGCACTGCAGAGCTGGACTGGGAAACCTCCAGAGGACCAAAACCCTATCAAAAAACGCTCCTGAAATGGTTCATCTCTGTGAATCTCCATCTAAAACCCCAGCCTTGCTTTGGTGCCTGGGGAGATGTGTCAGAGCAGATGCCAATTCCGAGGGTTTGGAAAAGACCCAAAGGAAATCTCACATCCACAGTGCCTCGTGGGCAATTTATTACCCAGAAAGGCAGGAGTCTTGGGGTGCCTGTAAGGAATGGCCCATCATCCCCACCCGCTGCTTGGTGCAGCTTTCCATTCTCGTGACTTGGAAGTGAAAAGGGAAAATGAGATTTCAGAAAAGGAGAAGAGATCTACAGATGAAATCTGCATTTTGACTTGACATAGCAACATTTACATTTATTTTTACCGTTTCTTCCTAGATTTTCAGCACATACTGAAATATTGTCTAAAGTACTCATTTCCTATAGTTGTGCTACTCCAAAACCCTGGCACTGTCCATCATTTGTCTGTTACCATCTGAGCAGGGCTAAAAAACGTTGGAGGAAGAAAAGGGAAGGAAAATACCTGAACTTTCCAGTAACATATAATGGCTAGTTCAGTGGGAGATAAAGATTTTGAGTAGAAAATCGGTGTTCAGGCTTTAAAAATGTATCTTTAAAGCTCTGCATGCATGCCCTGAAGTGCACAGCCCAGGGTAAACAAACGCAGGCAGCTCGTTGTATGTGTCAGGATATATTCACATGATTGCAGCAGGAAAGTCTGGCACCAAATCTACTGTGAACTGAAAATGAATTTCAGCAGCTTTTATGGTTCATTTTTTGTCAGAAACAATGGCTGTGGCTGGAGCTGCTCGTGTGCCATGTCCAGGGGTTCCTGCAGTGCAGACCCTGCACTCAGGAAAGGCTGTGGCTGTGTGTCATGGGTTGAGCGCTGGCGCAATGCCGGTGCACCCATGAGTATATATCCTTCCTGAAAAAACTCATTTCCCCCTCAAACTACGACACTGTGTGTCCCTCCAGGGGGTTCTGGCAGCTTGGACACCCCCCTGGGATGCCATCTGTGGGACTCGTTTCTGCTGGTGCTGCCCGCTGTGATGCCGAGGTGCCGGGAGTCACTGCACGAGCCCTGAGGGACAGCAGGGACAGCGAGGGCTGCTGGCAGCAGAGCTGCCCTGCAGCGGGCCAGGGTGGCCCTGGGGACACTGTGCGCTGTTCTCATGGGACAGCCAGCGTGGCAGGAGCTGCCTCCTGGGACAGGTCCTCTCAGAGCCCCATCTCATCACTCCTGCTTGCCAGGGCCTCCCTGGTCCATCCCCAGCTCCCCGGTTCAGCTGCACCACTGCTGAGGCACTTAAGAAAACGGCTGGACAGAATTTCTGTGCCATTAATAACTGCTTCCCTGGCAATATCAAAACAGAGTGGGCAGCCAGCACATCCAGCACCTATAGCACTTGAGTTACAGCAAATTAAATCCGCCCTTTAAATCACCACAAACTGAGAGAAAGGGCATTTAGCCCAACATCCCTGGGTGTCGAGTGCTCTGTCTGCGAGGTGAAATACCCAGGATGAAAACAACTGGGGACTAAAAGCAAGTCAGACAAGGATTTCACAGAATCACAGAGTATCCTGAGCTGGAGGGGACCCAGGAGGAACATCGAGTCCCTGCACCCATGGCAGGAGGGCTGGAATGAGAGGAGCTTTTAAGACCCCTTCCAACCCAAAGCGTTCCATGATTGTGGGAATTCCCAGCTCTCTGGAGCTGATCAGGGAGCCATGCACAGCCAGCTGTCCCTCTCACCCCACACCCGGGTTGCTGCAGTTACAGTTCTGCTGCCAGGCAGGCGCTGTCCTCAGCACACAGCTCAGAGTGGCTGGGACGTGGTCACCCCGTGAGCAGGACAGGAACCAGCTCCAGGGGCTCCCTCCCAAACCTGTGTGCAGCCTAAATAAAATAGCAAAGAACTCCACCTCCCCTCACAGACAAAGGAGAGAATAGTGAGAAAAATGACACGGTGTTTCAGAGGGCAGGAGGAAGGATGTTCCACAGGTCTGAGCTCTGCAGGGAACAGGATTTAGCAGATGCAAACAGGAGTCGTTTCTCTCCCAGACGCTGATTTATTATTTAATACTAAAATACTGTAAATAACAAATCTGCAGAATCATGCAGCCAAGGAAAGGAGGGATGCATGGGAGAGCACCACGGATCTCAGAGGCTGTGCCAGGAGGGTGCCAGGCGATCCAGTGTGGCACAGGGGGTCTGTCCCACACCTGCCCTGTGCTCCCAGGTGCTTCTGTCACTCTGCTGCCCTTTCCTCAGACCCAGCCTCGCCTCTGGGCAATTTTAATTTGATTAAAAAATTAAAATTTTTAATAAAAAAATTTAACAGATTCTAGCCACACTTCTAGGCAGAAGGGAGGCCAGCCCATCTGGGCACCAGGCTGTTTTGGGTTCGAGTCAGACTCTGCCTGGCCCAGGCACCCTTCAGTATTTTACCCAGCAACTTCTCCAAGTGGAATAGCTGCACTTTGTGACAGTGCTGCCACACAGGATGGAAACTGCTAAATAACAGCAAAACCAGCTCGTTTAAGTTACACTATAATGGAAGGCTTGGGCTTTTATTATATAATCCATTTTAAAGTACTCTTAGATATGTTGCTCTACGGTAAAATTGGATTTTTAGCGAAAATATAGCCCAAATGCTCAGCACAACAAATTGTAATCACAGCAGTCAGTTTGCCGTGGAAGATGCAATGCATCCTCTAGATCTTTTTTTTTCCACTTATCTTTTAAATGCAATTTTCTCTCCCACTCTGTTGAAGACCAGGTTAAATCAATGAAATAAGAACAGTGTTGTAATATTATATCCTATAGCAAAAGACTAACGTCACCTCTAGTCAGGAACTGTAAACCAGATGCCCAAACCAGATTTTATGGAACTCTGCAGGTCTTTGAGTGTTTTTCTCTCTGCTTGTCAGAGGAACCAGGCACTGAACCCCTCTGACACCACCCCCAACTTCCAGTTGTTCCAGATCCCTTGTCCACAGAAAAAAAACCCCTTTATCAAGAGCAGCCACATCTAGAGGTACAGAATAATGACTTCAAGGCTTTTTAATTGCATTTGCTTCCATTTCAGAAGAGTTTCTTGGTTTTCTTAAGTAACCTGACCTTTCACAGGACCCCCACACAGGGTGAGGTGTTCCAGCCCCAGGAGAGCAGAGAACACAGGACTCACAGCAGCTCTGAACATGCAGTCCTGAAGTCCCATGAACAGAGTGAGTGTATCCACAGCCCTACAGGGATTCACTTGGGAGTAAATCAGATTGAGAGGATATGAAAAGGCTTCTTGAGGATTATGTGTGAGATGTGAAAAGCAATCACACCGCCAGATATGGTAAAACATAACCATAAAATAAAGCACTGAAAGCCTGAATAGTTTGGCATTGAAGCACAAGGATTTTTAAATTCTACCATTCAGATGTGATAGAAAATGATATCCCTCTTGCAAACAACCCTCCAGTAGTGAGTGGTAGGAAAAAACCACAGACCTGAGGAAAGACACAGCAGAGGGACAGGTCTCCTCTGCCCTGCCCATTTTTCCAAATTCTTTTCCTTTCTTGGTATTCAAACTTGTACATAATTCAAGAGGAGCTCAGTCTGTGCTGCTAGAGCAGGGGAAGCAACAGGACCTGTGTACAGTTTGCTTATCATTTGTTTCTGAAAAGTATCACACGTGGGAACTTTACAACAAAATCATCATCAGTGCTTAGGACACGGACAAAAAGTTTCTCTTGAAGTGCTGACACACTCCAAGTTTGATCGGAGATGGTCAGCCCTCAAGTGCTGGCACACTCCAAGCTTGATCTGAGGTGGTCAGCCCTCAAGAGGAATCCAGCCCCTCTTGCAGGCACCTGTGCCTGGCTGGGCTGCTGTGAATGGACCAGGCTGGATCCTGCCCTGAGGAGGCACTTGGAACACATCAAACCCCACAAGGAGCAGCAGGAAATGAAGCCTGATTTCCCAGAGATTTGGCTGATGAAGAGATTGCATTCAGCTGTCAGTGAAAGGCCTTTTCCTTCCCCCCACGTGCCCCCCGTGCTCACAGATCACTCACAGCAGTGTGGCAGGAGGGCTCTGAACCAAAGGGATATTGGCTTTTTGCCCACTGTGAGTAATAGGCTTTGTCAGGAATGATCTATTTGAAAACCAAGCCCTGCTCAGGGCTGTCTTTCAGACAGACACAACCGTTCTCGAGGCATCACTGTGGGGCTGGTCCCCCCACCTGTGTGTGGGACCAGGGCTGCCCACGGATCCTCAGGGCCAGCCCTGCACATTCCCACGCTGGCATCAGCATTCCAGGGACACAGTGAGAGCACAGAGGTTAAGGATAAATTGCTCATTTCCTTCCCCAAATCCTGTCACTACAGGAGGAGCATCTCCTGCTCACTCCTCACCCGTCCTGTCCTTAGCTCAGAACCAGAGGTGCCCAGCCAGGAGGGGCAGGGGAGCACAGCTCAAAACCCCTCTCCCACTCTGGTGTTCGTGCCAGTGCAAGCTCAGAGGGTTCGTTCCTAAGGCTAAAAGATTCATTTTTAGGGAGTTAGGGAAGGAAGGAGCTGCTCCAGAAAGAGAAGAGCTTCCAAGGGCTGGTCATTTCTGCTGCCTCTCCTGCTGCTTCTTTTCATGATACACACCCTCCCAAAACGCCATTTGCTCCTCCAAGGCACACAGTGGTTTTGTGGTGCTGTTTTGGGACTGGTTTCGAGGGGAAGTGCCTGTGCTGAGTGGGGTGGGGTCCCCAAGCAGGGAGCTGGCCCAGCAGCTGCCAAGGCTGTGCCCTGGGACGGCTCCGGCCGCAGCCGCTGGAGGAGGCGATCCCAGAGACTGATGTTCTCCCAGCTCACTATTGACACGTGGGATGGGCAAATGAGATTTGCTTTGGCATCTCATTCCCTTCTCAATCCATCTTCTCGAGTGCTTTTCTCACCTCCAGCCTGCACATGGAAAGGTCAATCAGTTTAATTACAGATGTGGGACACATCAGCACCATTTGCAACCCGAAGTGAGCTCATGCAGCTGGAACTCCTGCACGCTCCCACTCACTTTTGCACCAGATATAAGAGCAACAGGTTCCTTTGCAGTCAAGAAACCTCTCCACGTATCACTGGACTGATAACAAAAGGAATAAATAACTCCAGAGAAGTGAATTTTAATGACATTTCTGTACCAAGTCTGTCAGAGTACGCTACAACCATTTACTCAAGTTCACTGCCTTCCCAGATAAACACTGACATCTCTATTTTGCAGGTGTAAAATCCAAGTCAGAGAAAGGCTGAACTTCTCCTACACAACCCACACATCAAAGAATTCCTGCTGCCGCTTTGGGGCAGCAGCACATCTCTCAGTGGAGCAGGGGACCCTGTGCACTCCCTCAGGCCAGCAGCTGCACCAGAACCACGGCCTGAGGCAGCTCTGATCAAAGCATCCCCTGCTTCCATAAAGACCTTGATGTCCACAGAAGGTGACCAGAGCAGGTCACCTCCTGCAGACAGGCGAGGGGTGGCACTGAGATCTTCTGATGTGTGTTCAGAGACTCAGTCTGGCACCTCTCCAGCTGTAATTTTCTTGCTAATCCCTGGAGCATCTGTAAGTTCTGCTGCCCAGGTGGGTCATTCTGACACTGCTCATTTCAGCTCTGCTCTCCCACACTCACGACCCTTTGAAGAGCAGAGGCACAAATCCATTCAGGAGCTATTTACTGGGCTCGACTGAGACTGGTGTGTTGTTTCTATCCCTTTAGAGAAACCCACAAAATTCTACAGGGGTCAAAACAAACACGAATACACAAACAGCAGCTGCCTCAGCCTTCCAGAAGGATTTTGTAGCATTCCAGGAACTCGCACTGCAGTATAAACTTCACTTTGAAATAAAGGACACTGTGATTTTTAATTGCCTCCTAACCTTTCATTAATTGGGCTTTATGCAGGGAGCATCATCACAATAATAGGTCTGCAACCTCTGTGCAGAATGCAAATGGGCCACAATGAGGGGAAGGCACCTGAGTGTGCCAAGCCCCAGCCACAGCGGGAGCTCGTGGTCTCACCCAGCACAACAGAGACTTCCTAATTATCCAGTGGCCTTTGTTTCACTGGAATTACTTTCAGAACAAGCAACATCTGAGAAGCATTCCCGACACGCCACAGATTTTGGCATTTGCTCGTTGGAGAGGCACAGAACAGCTCTACAAAGTGATGGCTTTCGGCAGCTCTGAAAAGTCACATTTGAAATTTATTTCCATAATAATGAGTCTAGTGAACAATTTTGTCAGAAAGACTTATTTGCATACCTCACATTTATGTTTTCACGTAGTTTCTGAACTTCCCATAAACAACGGGCTCTGTGGTGATGAAAGCAATAGTCCCAAGGGCAGGAATTTGTTTATGGCCTCGAGGGGCTCTGTCTGTGCTGCAGCTCCCGAGGGGCCCCTCCTGCAGGAGCTCAGCACGGCCCTGGCCCAGGGATGCCAGGTGGGACTGCTGGGGGGTCTGTGCAGGGACAAGGGTGGCACTTTGATGGTCCTTGAGGGTCCCTTCAGCTCAGGGCATTCTGTGACTCTGACTCCATGAACCCCAGCTAGAGGAACACAACTCCCCTTCCTTTGTGGCCATCTCATCCTGCCCTTCCCGTGCCTCCCTGAGGCAGCTGTGGGATCCCCTGGGTGTCGGGATCCCCTTGGGACCAGGATCCCCTCAGTGTTGGGATCCCCTCAGGACCAGGATCCCCTCGGTGTCAGGAGCCCCTCAGGACTGGGATCCCCTCAGGAGGAGGATCCCCTTGGGACCAGGATCCCCTCAGTGTTGGGATCCCCTCGGTGTCGGGATCCCCTCTGTGTCGGGATCCCCCAGCCCAGCCCTGGGCTCCGGGGGCAGCTGGACCCTGCCAGCCCCAAGCCCTGCCCTGCAGAGGGGACAGCGGCCCCTGTGCCCAGCAGCAGGTTCAGCTGGCCAGCTGTGGGGCCAGCTGTGGGGCTGAGGGTCCCAGAGCCCCCCGGGAGCCCAGGTGAAGCTCCCCACCAAGGGGCTCCGGGAGCAGCCAGCAGCACCTGAGACCTCTCCCTGCTCTCCCCGCAGGGCCTGGCTGGAAACGTTTCCCAGCAGAAACCTGGTGCCTCTGGGGGCTCACAGTGCCATTTGTTCTAATTCCTGTTGACATTTCATTTCACACGCTATTAAATGACCCCCGTCAGAAAGATGAAACAGAAATTTCCTTTAGAAGAGAGAAAAAATGTGAGCTTTAGGACAAAACAAGCTCCTGATTTATTTTCCTGCTGAAGTTAACACATCTGGTGCAGAGCAGCCAGCCAGCCTTACCCAGTGCTGCTGTGTTGCCATAATTCTGTATTTGGGGACTGTGGCAGCAAGGTCTGTAATGTCACAGCACATGCTCCTGTGACTATTGGCACTTTCAGGCCATCAAACTGTTCCTACCCAAACCAATGTCTCCGTTTGTTTGTGGGCAGAGCTTTTCAGCTCTCTGCAAACAGCCAGGGTGGCACCTGCAATTCCACAGTGCTGGATAACGGAAGGACAAGTGCAAGGGAACTCCTCTGAATCATTTTTTATGTGAGCAGTTTAGCAGTGACATATTCTATCAATCACCTCTGTGCGGCTCCGGAGGCAGGCAGCTCTCCTGACACCTTTTATACCTTCCTTTGAGCCCTATAAAATGACCTCAGGACATGGAACAAGGCACTCAAGGTGGCTGTGAATCTTTTCATGGGTGAGGAGGGAGAGTTGGTGGGGTCCTGGCAGTCTGGGGACACGTGGGGACAATGGCTCCAAGGACGATGGCTCCGATGTTGCAGGGAAAAATGCAGGTGAACCTGAGATGGGAAGAGATGATGCTGACTCCAGTTCAGAAGGCTGAATGATTTCTTTATTATAACTATATTACAATACATTAATATACTAGTTTCAAGAGGGATACTAAAACTATGTACTACATTTCTAACTACTGTATCTAACTACTCACTCTAACTTCGCTCGTGACTCCCTCCCCAGAGTCCAGACACAGGTGGATACAATTGGCCATCACAGCCAAGCAATGCTCAGCAGTATCTAATCAACCAATCACTTCAGGTAAACAATTCTCCAATGCATTCCACATAGGAGAAACAAGGGGCAGAAATAGAAATTGTTTTCTTTTTCTTCCCTCTCTGCTCTTCTATGAAAATTTCTTGAGAGAGAGAAGAATGTGCTTGCCACACTCTGAGAGCTGCACACTCAGAGCACCCCTGAGCTGGTGTGAGCAGAGCTGGAGCACACAGGGACAGAGAGAGGAGGGCTCCTGTAAAACACAGCTTCCCCTGGCTGTCCATGGGTTCAGCTCCCAGCGTGCTACATCCATCTTTTATGGTGATTGAAGCTCAGCAAAGTCATTAATACTGACACTTCCCTCACTAGATCACACTCAAAAATAGACTTTTTCACTTGTTTAAGGAAAATAACCCCCCTTTCCCCTTCCAAAGAGGCTTTCCTAGGGGAAATGCAATACTGAAAGCCTTGTGGAGGAGCCCATTGGTTTATGGCCAATCAACAATTTAATGAGTGCTAGAGAAATACAGTTCATGGGGATAAACAAAGACAGTTATTGGCAGAAATCCCACAAGATCATGATGGGATGCACTGAAGCAGCTGCAGGGGATGTCCCTCAGCACCAGCCTGGGGCTGCATGGGGGATGGAGGGGGTGGTGCTGTCCCCAGCCACACCTGAGCACAGGGACAAAAGGACACAGGCCAAGCTGGACTCTCACTCCCCCAGCTGCCAAAAAACCCTAAAAACTAACCTTGGGAAAAATTCTTTTGAAGAATTTTGAGGATGATGTGAACTTCAACTTTCTCAATTTTTAAACTAGGATTATGTCATATAATATCCTTAAAGATATTCCCCAAGGCCAGTCACTTTGAATAATATCTAATTGAATAATATCTAAGTGAATAATATCTAATCACCCATTTCTTCCCATATAATATACTACTGCCTTCTAAATTTGCCAATCTAATTAGCCCTTTCCCCTAACACTCAGTATGATTAAATCTGTATTAAAACTTTCTGTGCACCACAAGAGGAGACACACCTGAGTATTTTCTAAATTTAGCAGAGGACAATATTTAATGGGTTATTTATGGATGCTGGAGTTGCTGCATAAATGAATTCTGATTTGATTTCTTCAGCCTTCTTATTTTTTCCTCAACTCCCTCAAACTGTGTATCAGGCAGATTAGAAAAAAGAATGGAGAAACTTACCTGGAACCATCTATCAAGGATCTTTCAGAACTAAATGAGCACTTGATGCAAAAAGAGGAGGAAAAACTGGATTTCTTTATACTTCAGCTTCATCATTCTCTGAGCTGTGTCAGACCAGAGACACTTGGACTCATCTCACAGTTCCCATGTGTTTTAAAAAGGGACAGCTTGAGAGCTGGATGCAGTTCCTGAGGGTTGTCATGGCTTGCACATAACTTTGATCTGAGTTTTAGGAAGATCTGTGCTATTTGGGGTGGTCAGAGGGCTGTTTGTGTGCTCTGCAGCAGTGACCTGCCCCAGGGGATGCTGCAGCTCTCCCCAAAGCCCCGGGCTCAGGTGCCACAATCACCCCTGGCCAAAGGACAGAGCCACCCCCAGAGCAGAGTCACTCTGCAAAACCCAGCCAGGCTCAGGTTTGACCTCCAGACAAATGAAGTTGTCAGGACTAATTAAAATGCACTTTTTCTTTCTCTTCTCTCTGCTGGTCAATAAGATAAACACAGGCCAGAGGAGCACAAAGAACAGGCTCTGTGCACTCTGGACTCCCAAAGATGCTTTACAGCATTAGACAGCAAGCACAAAAGCTGAGCTGACGGTTTTTATTTCTGGGTGAATGTGTGTCCTTCTGGTGTTACTTTTGGCATGGAAGAAAATAAATATGCTTCTGCCTAAAGGTTTCAGAATGGCCACAGGACTTAAAGCAGGTCCTCAGGAAAAGATTTGTAATCCTGGCAGGAAGCCATGCCCTGAAACCTCTTTGGGGAGGCAGCAGAGTTGTTCTCTGGAGTGAAACTTGGAATGCTGGAAGCTGGGGTTGCTCTGCTCATGAGAACAAGGTGCCAGCTCTCTCCATGCTGGATCCACCTGGGTGGGTTTAAATCCTGCTGCCCCCAGCAGAGCCCCTCCCCAGCAGGCTGTGGGACAGCTCTGCTGAGCTCTGCCTCCAGCTCTGCCCTGGTACCTGCCCAGGCACCACCCCAGGAGCCAGGCAGGGGAAGCTGCTCAAGGCAGTGTCGTGTCCTCCCCCAGGAAATCCAAGAGCTCTTGTTGGAGGCAGTTTCTGCCATGGAGAATGAGAGATGCTGCATTCCCAGTGAAGTGTAAGACACTGTGAAATATGGCTGTGCTTTTGCAGCTCCTGCCCAAGCTGAAGCTCTGTCTTAGCTCAGGGTAACCTCCCAGTCTGCTCCTACGTTTGCTTTGCAAAGAAAAGGAGAACATAAAAAAAATAATGAAAAAGGCCCTTTTCCCCCTTTACTTAAGTATCACCTGAAGGTTTAAATGTAGTAATTAAAAGTCCCTCTATGCTTCTGCATGAATTTTTAAATATAGTCATTAAAAATAAAATAAACCCTTAGCATGATCTGCCTTACATAACTTCCTCCACAATTTAAAAATAACTTGTACAACTTTCTAGTACTCAGTGTGCATCAGAGCAATTAGAGAGAGGCAGGTAACAGCAAGCTCCAGATCTGCCTTCAGCAGGAGAGCAGGGTCCCACAGGGAGGGGCTGGGGCAGCTTTTGGGGAGAGACCCCAACCCCCAGCCCAGCCCAGCCCTGGCCCCACGGAGCTGGGGGTGCTCCTGGTGCCGAGCTCTGCAGCTCCCAGGGCTCAGGGCTGGCCAGGAGGCAGCTGCAGCTGCACATCTGGACTGTGGGACCCCCTCCCTTCCTGCAGGCACAGGCTGGGCAGAGCTGCTGAGCCCTGCACCACAGCCTGGCTGCTGCCCCCTGAATTACCAGGGAACCCGAGATCCTCTGTTGTTCTGCTCCAGCACAGAGTGAAGTCCTGGGAAAAGCTGATTAAAAGCCCCAGGAGTGTAAATACAAAAGGGAGCTCTCTCTGTTTGTGCTGGAACCACACAACATGTGTGTTATAGTGATTATAGCACCCTGTAAAACCTCCCTGCCTCACCCATCCAGCTCTGAGTCCTCTGCTCTGAACCAGGGCAGGACACAGTCTGAAGGTTCTTCTGCTCCAGATAAAGTTCCTGAGAAACCCTCAGGAGCAGCAAAAAGCTGGAAGCCACTAAGAATTGCAGAGTGGAAAGGAATGACCGTGTGAGGATGATAAATGCTTTGGAAAATAAGGAGAGCGAGGATATAGATCAACACAGGTCCATAAATCATGGCTCACATGATGAATTTGTTATGCCAGCTCTGCCTGTTGAACTGTTAAAGCAATGCTAAAATATGATTGAGGCACATGTGAGAAACTCTAGGCAAGTCTGCCAGGCCTTCATCCCTGTAAGTTATTACAGCTGTACTCACCTAAGTTTACATTAAATTAGGATCCAGCCAGTTTTAGCTACAGAGAGAATTATTACTGAGCATACATCAGGCACAGCATCATCAGAGACTCAGGCACGCAGTTATTCTCCATTTCCCAGCTGCATTCCATCCCTAATTCATCCACTACCACAAGCTTGCTGCCCCTAAACACACACACAGCCCTGCCCTGGGCGTGCAGGAGAAGCCCAGCTGAATTCCCTGTGGTGCTGAACGGGACCAGCAGGAGCAGGGAGCAGCCCCAGAGGGCACAGGGCAAGGTGGGAGCCCAGTCCCCCAGGGCTGGCACAGCCTTCCTGAGCAGCCCCAGCCCTGTGCCCTGCTGGAGGGGACCCAGGGATGCTCTGGGGTTCTCCCGGGGCTCCCCCAGCCTGCTGCTGTCCCCAGGCCAGTTTGCTGTGTCACTGCAGGGCTATTTATAGAGCCCCAGCCCATCCAGGGAACTGGGGATGTTGACTAGTATTGGTCCATGAATAAAACATGGATATTTTCCTGGCTGCAGGAGCTAAGAGCTGCTTTAGATTTAATGTTTCACTCTGTGATCGGCCTCAGCTGCTGAGGCAGCTCCTGGTGCTTCAGACACAAAGTGGGATTTGAGACTTGGACTGAGAGAAAACCTCACAGAAAACAAACACATTTGTCAGGCAGCATCAGGCCTGGCAGACACTTCGTTCTTGTAGATTTAAATCAGAGATTAGGAAGGAATTCCTGGCTGTGAGGGTGGGCAGGCCCTGGCACAGAGCAGCTCTGGCTGCCCCTGGATCCCTGGCAGTGCCCAAGGCCAGGCTGGACACTGGGGTGGAGCAGCCTGGGACAGGGGAAGGTGTCCCTGCCATGGCAGGGCTGGGATGAGCTGAGCTTTAGGGTGCCACCAGCCCCAAACCAGTCTGGGATTCTGTAGAGTTAAGGGCATTAAAGCAATAATCTATCAAGGGCTCCTAGAGCAGCTCCATGGGCAGGCAGAGAGAGCAGGCAGGAGGTTCAGCAGCCTGGGCACAGCATCTCTTTTTGCTGATCAGTACAAACACACATCCTGTTACCTGCACAGTTCCACATCCGACCCAATCCCTCCCTCTCCCATGAAAAATGAATGCCCAGTTTCCTGCAGTGACACCTGAGCTGTGACATGGCAAAAGGAAGGTCAGTGTGCTGGCTACACTGCTCCATCCAGCTCTGAAGTAGGTCAGGTAATATAGGACTTGGCATCACTCTCAAAGTAATCATAACTGGAATTAAATTTAGATTTCAATAATGAAGGTGCTTGAAAAAGCCAAAACTCCAGGCCTGTTTTTGTGGCCCCCCTTTCCCTCCTGCAGGAGCCACTCTGTGGCCCTGGAGTCCCCTCCAAGGAGCAGTAACACACAGATGGTGCCAGTTCACCCAGGAGGCTTTTCAGCTTTGTGCCAGTGGTTTTGTCAGCTCCCCTGGACAAATCGTCCTGTGGTTATGCAGAACACTTTCATGGCAACTTTCACTGTCAAATTTCAGATTATTTATAGCAAACATCACCTCAGGAGTGCCTCTGCAAAAGGAATAAACACCAGCAGCCTCTGCTGCTGCAGCTGGGAAGGGAGAGAAGTGCCCAGCTCTGCTCCAGAGTGACTCAACAACGCAGAGAAAGCTCAGGTTCTCCTGGTGTTTACATCTTCATTACTTGGAATATTTCCTTCTCAGTTCAGAAGGGCTTAGGTTTAATGTATATTTGTCATAGCTCACAGAATGGTTTGGTTTCAGTTGGATTCACAAGAAAAAAATAACAAAACAGTGCAAGAAGTTCATTTCCCAGAGTTTCAACCCATCCTACATCAGAAAACCTGAGAGCAGAAAGCCTGGCCTAATGAGATTAGCCAGGTTACTATTTCAGAGCTAACTGCTCTTGGGAAGAACAGAAAGAAAGCCCATTACTGACTGATAAATAAAATAAAACTCATTTTTCCAATGTATTCTGTAAATCAAAACACTCAAAGAACCTCTAAGGCTATATTAAAGCCGAGAAAAACGCAACATGAAATCAATGTTAAAGGCCATCTCAACATCCTTTTATCTAACCAAAATTGTAAACACACTGCTCCATTCCCAAAGCACAAAATCCATTTACACTTTGCATTCTTGAAAAGAAGTCTAATGCATTTTGAAAACCACAGACTTAACTGCATGTTTCTCCCATTTAATACAACGCAGCTTAATAAGATTTGCAGGAGGCACAAAAGGCAAATTGAGCCCTAGAGTTGAACACACAATCTCAGGTTCCCAGCAGAGAGGCAAACCTGGTGATGGGGAAAATGTAACACCAGAGGGATCAAAGCAGGATAAAGGATGACCAGAAAAAGGAGGGAAAAGTCAGGGAACAGGTTCAGCACCCGACTTCTTGCAATGCTCCTCTGAACACTTGGCAGATGATTTGTGGCAATGACAGAGTCAGATTCAAAAGCAGCTCCCAGGAGGGTTTTGTTCCGTGTGGAGAACTGCATTCCAGAGCCACGCAGGTCAGCTTTGGGTAACACAGCAGGCAGGCAGCCTGAGGAGAGGCTCTGGCTGCACAGGTCAGGGCTGCTCTCCCAGCCCACCCCTCCTCAGGGAGATCTCCACCTGCCCCTCCTCAGGGAGATCTCCACCTCTCCCTCCTGCTCTGGCCACCAACAGCAGGTCAGCACTCTCACCCAAGTACTGCAGGCTGATATTTCTGGATATGGCAAGAGAAAAACCACCCAGGCAAGAGCTTAGAAAGACAGGTCTGACACATCTAAGACTTGCAGCTGTTTGAAGTCACCCTGGACCTGGCCATGCACCATCCATGGACATGTCCCTTACAGTGATCCCGTGCCTTTTGATCTCTTCTCTGGCATCTGTGTGTCCTGCAAGGCTGCAGAAGCACTGAACAGTGAGTTTATCATCTTAAAATCCTCCTCAAACTCTGCCCTGTTGCCAGCACTCACACTCCACAGCCTCTGTGAAGCCCCTGATGCTGAAGCACAAACCCAGAGAACATTTTTCCCTCTGCTCACAATTAGAGAGGCAGACATTAAGCTTGGTTTAAAGTGGTGTGTACACAGCAGAAGGCTGAGAGCTTATCCACAAGTGGTCTGAGGCATGGCACAAACCCAAATGACTCAACACAACAGATGCTCTCTGTACCTGTCTGACTCTCTGCACAATGAGTGCTTTGATCCAAAGCTTTTATGGCAAAGCTTGAGCCAAAGCTCACGGGGAAAGCAGAGTCCTGTGGACTCGAGGAAGCCTGGATCAGGCTGTCAGCTGAGGAGCTGAGCACTGCTTTTGGGGTCAGGGATGTGAAGTGTGCATGATCAAAATTAAAAATACCCCTCCTGTGCAGTCACTGTGATGACTGATGTGAATTCTCCCCCCAAAAAACACCTCCTAGCACTGGGCTGGGAGCAGAGAACCCCCTGGGGAATCACTGCACGTGGTTCTGGCCCCCTCTGGACATCCCATGTTGCCAAGATGTGGCAGGGAAAAATGCAGGTGAACCCGAGATGGGAAGAGATGATGCTGACTCCAGTTCAGAAGGCTGAATAGTTTCTTTATTATAACCATATTTCAATACATTAATATATTATTTAAAGAGGAGATACTAAAACTACATCCTAACTTCTAACTATCATATCTAACTACTCACTGTAACTTTAACTCGTGACTCCCTCCCCAGAGCGAGTCCAGACCCAGGTGCATCCATTGGCCATCAGGGCCAAACAATGCCCACCAATATCCAATCACCCAATGATTCCAGGTAAACAATTCTCCAATGCATTGCACATGGAAAAACAAGGGACAGAAATAGAAATTGTTTCCTTTTCCTTCCCTCTCTGCTCCTCTACGAAAATCTCCCAAGGGAGCAGAAAATGTGGGTACTACACCAAGACACTCCACAAGGAATGAGCCCTGCTCTGGCTGCACAGAGCATCAGTGCCCGAGGAAAGGGGAAGGGGTCGAGCAGGCTGGGAGCAGATTTCCATGAAAAAAAAATCAGACAGAGACTTTGGAGGAGGCAAGGAAATGACCAGGGATAACATTTGTCCTTTTCTTCCTTACTGCAGAGTGCCCACTCCCTGGTTCTGACACAAAGTCCTGCACTGAGCAAATAAATCCACAAAAATCTGGGATCCCTGCTGAGGACAGGAACCTGGTGGGGCTCCTGCTCTCTGCCTTTCCAGTCTCCCGAGCATTTCCTTCTCTCACCCATCTCCATCCCGTACCCAGCAGGTGTTCCCATGGCAACGCCGTGTAAAGCCATCCTTCGCTCTGCCAGGGGAGACATGGTGAATGGCTGAAAAGAACCGGCTTGGGAAAACCTGGAAATTCAGCTAAAAATAGCAAAGGCAATAATGGGAGGTGAAGGTGGGAAACTGCCCGGGGGCTCCAAAGCCTTGCAGGGCTCCCGCTGCAGCCAAGTGCAATTTGCAGTTTCTCCTTCCTCGGGTGAGAGGGAAGCAGGAGCTTTGTTCCCTTGTCACATGTGGAGCAGCTCTGTCCCTTCATCCAAGCCTCCTCTGAGCAGTAATTCTCCTAATTCTATTTTATCACATCGAAATGATTCTAAGGGACCCAGAGAGCAAGGACTGAGCAGCAGAGCCCCAGATTCCCCCTGAAGGAATGGCTGCACTTGAAAGCTTATAACTCTTCCAGTAAATCAGTGTAATTTGTGCTCTGATGTCCTGCACAGCTTTACAAGTGACAAATCAATCATTATCCAAACACCCTTTGATAATCAGTGTGGTTCCATTAATTATGATAAATGCTTTCTGCAGCTACAGTATGTGGATGCAATGTGTAATTGCTTGGGAATTGTATTACCCTACTTTTCTGCTCACGTCCTCAAGTACAAAGTGTCTGAGAAAGTGCCACACTCCAGCAGCTGAAGGCAGAGTTTACACAATCCACCCTTCCAAGTGTTTAATTGGAGCAAATGCACAGTCCATTAGTATTGCTGTTATTAAATATTAAGTAATATTCCTTGAAAAAGACCCATTACGGCTTTACAAATTACAAATATGCAGGAGGAGTGTCTGAGTCTCCTGACCCTGGGGATTAATTGCAGCAGTTGTTGCACAGCAACGCAGCACAGGCGATCAGGACCTCACCTAATGAGCAGCCCTGCATCCAATTGGAATTGCAGGGAAATTTAGCCTGGCAGGAGGCAATTAGCCAGCTCCAGAGCTGGCTGGGCTGCAGGGCTGCTGTGTGCTTAGCAAGTGCATCTGGAGGGAGTGGCAAAGGGCAGTGCAAGAGGAAGGTGGAATTCCCATTGGTCTTAAAGAACGACAGGGGAGGGGGCTGAGAGGCTTCGAATCCAAGTGACAAATTCAACAAACAGATCCATGGGAGCATCCCCACAAACAGGACAAACCTGGGGATTCGGTGCCACAGCACCTCCCTGGGAGAAAGAGCTCAGCTGCCCTTTCTGAAAGAGCCAACCTTTCTATAAAAACCAGGAGCTGTTGTCAAAGTAAGGCAACAGGAATTCAGAAAAGGTTATAATTCTTTTGAATTCCTAGAGAAATGGCCCTGCTGGCAGGTTTTCCCCTTGCTCAGGGTCTCTTTTCTGGAGCAATTCCCATTTGGCACTGGGAGTGACAGGATGCTGAACTGGGCGGATTTTCGGAGCTGCTCACGAGGTGCCTGTGTTTACATCCCCCCGTCCTCATGATCACAAGGAGTCAGATCTTGGATTTACAAGCTTTAAGGGAGTTTTCCCGGGGATTTTGGTAAAGCAGAACAGCATCATTAATTGTCTGGGAAACCAAAGGCACATGTCTGAGAGCTTGTACAGCATCTGTGCTATTCCTGCAGGAACTGTTGCAGGGGAAAGGATCTGAAGGTCAGTCTTAAGCTAGAAAGGTCTTGTTTGTTGGAAGAGTAAAAAAAAGTGGGCATGAAATAAATATTTGGACAGGCTAAAGCAGCAGAGAGGAAGGAAGGGAGGTGTGCAGGAGCAGTGCTGGGGAGGGCTGCTCGCTGCTCCTCACCTGGCACGGACAGAGAGCAGAGACGATGGAGCAGCTTCACAAGAGCCCGGAGATTTCAGCATCGCGGG
>VXBC01011486.1:127703-151204 GCA_013399945.1 Ploceus nigricollis
TAATCAATATACAATGTATATATAGTATTCATTTTAGTATTTGCGAAAAGCCAATCTCTTAATCTGCATTTTTCACAGCAGGACTCCCTCCTTTGTCTCACCCACCCCATGCCCCCTGATCTCACCTCTCCTGCTCCTGGCTCATCTCAGTGCCTTTCCCACCTCTGCCAGCACCAGCAGCTCCGGCTGCCCCCAGAGCCACTTGTCCCAGCAGCCTGCCCATGGCATTGCCGTTCTGGGGGCCCTGCTGACAGCACAGGGACCCCACAGGGACCCCCGGGAGAGGCTCCCTCCCCGAGGAGGATTGGTGCTGCTCGGTCTGAGCGGCTCATTAACAGGAGCTGCAAGGCTCTGTGCTAATCACCCTGCGGAGCTGCACCTCTTTGTTCCTGCACTGCCATCAATCAGCCAAATAAAAGTTAATGGGAAATAGATAAAGAAGGTCATAAACAGCAACAGCAGAGATTCATTTTAAACCTCACTACAATATCCACAAGGACCCGAGAGCAATTTTCCCCCAGCACAGGCTTTGATTGCAGATTCTGGCACCAAGGGCTGCTGCTGCTGCTGCGTGTTCCACCAGCACACAGCTCCTTCTAGGAACAGCTAACAGCCCTGAAACAAATCCCAAACACATCCCGCTCCTTGAGGGTGTAATAAATGCCAATCACTTGNGCAGCAGGTGACTGAAAACACCACCAGAGAGTACTGGGCAGCTCAGGAAACACCCCAGGGCATCTCACCTCGGGCACACCAGATGTCAAAGCAACTGCACAGAAACATCTTTACATTAGGATTTCTTGGCTCCCATGCAGTCAGAAATGTGCATTCCTGGGTGTTGGGGCTGATCTCGTGTCCCTTTCTTTGCCATCAGTTCAGGGTCCAAGAGGCAGTAACTCCCCTCTCTGCAGTATGTGTTTCATCAACACCTCGCTCCCATCCCCTCTCAGGCACCTGCTCCATGTGTGGGCTCACATCAATTTTTAGATTCTAATGACTGACACGTGTTAAAAATACATTTCAGCTGCACGTTTACAGCAGCTGCAGGTACAGATCTGCACGTGCAGGTGGGAACAGCCCCGAGCCTCTGTCCCACACTGCCAGGCAGAGCCTGGCTGCAGGGAGCCCATCCTGAGCTGGGAGCAGGGCAGGCTCCACCAGCCCTGCAGCAGCCCCTGGGCCACTGGAGCTGCCTCCTGCTCCCAGCCAGCCTCAGAGCCTTGGAGTGGAGCACAGAAAGGGTGGGAGAGCCCCCCAAGCTGATCCAGCCCCACCTGTGACCGAGTGCCCCCATGCCCAGGACAGCCCAGGACAGAGAGCCCAGGGCAGCAGCTCCAGGCAGCAGAGCAGAGCTCAGCTGGGCACAGAGGCACAGAGAGAACACTCCCTCCAAGGAGGGATGAGGAGCTTCGTGTTCACCCAGGCTGGTGTATGAGAGATGTTAATGCCACTGGTCGTTAGTAAACACTGACAAATGTGACAGAACGTGGAGCTGATCCTCGGAGCCTGCTGGAACCACTCAGTCTGATCTGGTAACAAGCACAGATAGAAACATGCTCCCTGGCCTCCGTGCAGGCATATGAAATATTTAAAGTTACTTACTGAACACACACAGGCTCTGAACTTCCAGCTGATCGCTGGAGCAGGCAGGGTCTGGGGCAGAGTGTGGAAAGGCAGCCATGCCAGCAGCTCCAGCTGGGTGTGAGCGACTGGGAGCTGCCCTGCAGCTGGAAAGTGAGACAAATGAGACTGGATTAGAGCATCAGATAAGAAAAGATGTTCCCTTTATTAAAAAATAGCAGTACATTCTTTACATTTAGCATAAAACCTGCTGTAATTACCTAGCAGTTGGAAAGCAATTTGCAACAGGCTTTATTGTTCAGCATCTGAACCAAATTCTCAGGGAAACATCCACCAGGGAATAAAGGAAAATGAGATGTGCCACAGTAACTACAACATTCAAACGCTTGCACAATGGAAATTTCAGGGAGGCTTAAACGAGCTCCAGTGCAATTCTACTTCTGTGCTTCTGTTTTTGTTTTGTTACTTAAAGGGCTCTGGGTTTGACTCCAGCTTTTTCTGCCCTGTGTACACACACCCACCAGGACTGCCAGAATCCACACAGAGCCAGTGGGGTTGTACTACAAAAGAAATAGAATTGTCAAAAGAAAAGCCAAGTCTTTGAAGGCATAGAACAAGAAACATTCTGGCAGCACCACCCCAGGACCTCACTACTGATCAAGCATGCTCCTCTTTGGGTTAAATCTCTACATTAAGGGGAAAAGGTAATGACTGATGGCCTGCAAATTCACCACAGCATCCCACAGTAACTGCTCAGCCAGGGGAGAAAACTGGAGCTCACACAAAGTTTTGGGGATGAAGGAAGGTACATTTCACTCCTGCTTAGCCTGGAATAAATCTGGCTTCACTTCCCCACAAGTGAGACAGTCGGGAGAGCTGTGATGGAAATAAATCACTTCAAGTTTGTACCAGTTTTTTTAAAAAAAGATAGAAAAAGTTCTAGTTCTGCATGTCCCCGAGGCAGGAGCTCACATGGAGCTCACACCTGGCCCTGCAGGGGGGACAGGAGCCCCATGCTCTCCAAGCACCTTCCCAGGGGACCTCCCACACCACACAGTGAGAACCAGGAATTGATCAGATGCCTGGTTATTCCTTCTTTCTTTCCTTTCTCCCTGATTAAATAACATCCCTCCTGATTTAATTGCAGACCATCAAATAAGACAGGAATGTGTCTTTGCAAGGAAATGTATCTTCTGGTTTGTTCCAGCCCAAAGCTGAAGAGCAGAAGCAAACCCATCCCTTTGGTCAGAGGAGTGAGCAGAGTGCTGGGGATCAGGACAATTAACACAATTCCCTGTGTTCTGCTCCCATGCAGGGTGTCAGAGCTCTGCCTTGCTGCCTGCCCTGCTCTCCCTGAGCCCTGGAGCCCCAGGCAGGTTTTTATTCCCTCCAGTGCTCAGGATTGGACGTGCACATCCTCCAGCTCCCCAGGATGAATTTTGCTCCCCAGGTGTGATTGCTGGGTGCAGGTGAGAGCAGGGCTGACCCGGTGCTGACAGGAGCCTGCAGCTTGCTTCAGCTGCCTTCTGATGGGAGGTGGTTCCACACCCGGGGAGTGAAGGGCTGTGTCCCCTCTCATCAGAGCAAAGTAGGGAAATCAGAGCCAAATGATTCCCCCGTTCAAGGGAAAAAAGGGAAAATTAAAGTGATGTTCAAAGCAATGGCAGGATCAGTGAGTGAAGGGAGGCAGAGTAGATGTGATGACAGGAGGGATGAGCTCTGAGCTCTATGGGCTGGTACGAAAGCCAGGAATAATAAAGAGCAAGGAGAATCAGACAGCCATTTACAAAAATGCTAGACTTTATTCAATGAATTATTTAAAATCTATTTCTGATCTGGCACAGAGGTCACTCGATCTCCAGGCAGGAGCAACAGGAGCCCCATCACTTCTGCCCCTCAGAACTCTGATGAGCAGAGCCAGGAAACGCAGGGCCACGGTCCCACACAGAATTCCAGGGGTAATTTGGGAACACTGGGGTCCCAGCCCAGTCCTCCAGCCCCAGGATCATCCTTCCTGCTGTGCTCCAGCAAGCACTGACAGAGGAATGGGAGCCACATCTCCTCCCACACACCCTGAGAGCTTCCCAGAGCTGACAGCTCCAGCAGGGCCCAGTTCCCAGGGTCTGAGGGAGGGCAGGGCACCTGCACCAAATGGAAAGTGCATTTCAGGAGCGAGGTGAACACCTGCAGCCCAGTTTTCTTGGTCCTCTGGGTGAGGAGGGATTGGCCCCCAGCTTTCCTGAAGTCGTGGAGGTGTTGGTTCATTCTCTGTCCATCCTCTCTTTGCATCCCTGTCCTACAAACACCCTTGATCACAGAGCTTGTTGTCAGAGAGAGATCTAAAAGCTTCCACTGCTTTGCCTTGTTCAGCACAGTCCCCGTGGCTGGGGCTGCCCAGGAGTGCCCAAAGTGCCAGAGGAGATGATGGGCAGTGTGAGATGGGGGCACACAGCCAGACACTGGGCCAAGCTCAGCAGCAGAGCTCTCCCACTCCCGCTCAATGGCAGCAATTCAGGGCTCTGGCAAGAAGGGAACAAGCTCCAAGCATGAGATTACTACATTTTGTACATTACACCCTGATAGGAGCTAAAAATAGACTCTGACGGTTGCTAAGTGCGTTTCAAATGGCTTTCCTTAGAGGTAAAAATGGGATTTATTTGAGACAGCAGAAGGTGGGGTTTGTAACATCACATCTTGGGAAAGAGCTGAACAGAAAATTGCCAGCTGTGGGAAGGGAAGGAGCTTTGCCATTCCTTTTCTCCTGGGGAGAGGAGGCAGGAGGGGCTGACAGTGTCCATGAAGAACACCTGAAAACTCCTGGCACTCCTCATCCGCTCCCTTTACACAAAACCTCAGAGTTCCTCCTGCCCCTGCCACAGCACAGGACCAAGTGAAAATGCCTGCAGTGTCTGCAGAGCTTCCCTTAGGGCAGGGGAAGGGAGCACAGAGCCCCCCAGGAGCTCAGGTGAGCCTGAACCAGGGCTCAGGGCCAGGTAACCCAGCACAGCGAGGGTGGGAACAGCTCTTCAGCTTCCACCCAGACCAGCTCCAGCCCAGAATTCCCTCCTGGCTGTCCCTTGGCATCACGGGCTGGGCACTGCAGCTGGCACAGCCTGGGCAGGTGGAGCCTCCTTGCCTTTCTTCAGGGTCTGAAATACTGAACTATTTCAGAACACTGCCACTCTCATTAGAGCACTGTGCTTATCATTTTCTAATTAAGAAAATGAACTGTTTTTATAAAGATTAACAGTTGTAATGAAAGACATCTGATGTCAGAACAATTTTTGAGACACACTCCAGGTATTAAGAGAGCCATTTCCTGCAGTAGGACTGAGCACTTGCTAACAAACCTACTGGAGGAAAATAGCCTCGAGATAATTAGAATTACAGCCCTACAAACAGCACCAACACACTGCTGCAAAGGTTTGGATGCTGCTAAAGCTTGTGCAGAAACAGGCACAGGCAGGCAGAGATGAGGTGGGGAAGGACAATAACCAGAAGCCTGAGCATCCCAAGCACACTTTGGAGCATCAGATTTCTCTGAGAGCTCACAGCTCCTAAAAATGAGAATTACTATCCAAGGGAGATTAGCGTGTGGAGAAAAGTAAAATAATGGTTCAAAGAAAACAGGTGTTAAATTAATAGTTACTTATGCATTGATGTGAGAGCACATGTGCTGGAGGAGAAAGGAAAAGATTAGCAACCTCATTTATTTTCCCAAATAACTTTTCCATTCCAAACTCACTGTGTCCTTATCAAGACGATTTGAGAAAAAAAAAAAAAAAGAAGCCCATTATCATGGCTTAGAAAGAAAGACTATTTTTAATCAATTCTGTCCAGGGAGAGAAACTCAGACACGTTTTGTGCAGGTGTTGGCAGCCCTCAGCTCTGGAGTGGCCAGTGAAGGGGTTAGAGGGGTCAGAGGGGCTCTGGGCTGCTCTGTGCCCCCATGCCAGCAGGGCCAGTGCTGATATCCAGGGTGGCACCTGTGGCCAGCAGTGGTTTGTGTTTCACTTGTGAAAGAACAGCATGAGGGAACTCTGGGGGGGTCTGGGTGCACACCCAGCCCCTGCCCGTGTGGGACAGGCTCTCTCCCTGTGCCAGGTGTAACAATCAGAGCTGGCCCTGCAGAGGCCAGGGGGGGCCCCTTCTGCTCAGGAACCTGGCAGAACATTCCCTTCTCAGCTCCCTGCACCCTCACTGTGAGTTCAGGGCAATCCCCCTCCCACTGGATCCGAAACACAATGGGGAAAGATGGAGACAAATCTATTGCAACAAAATGAATTTGCCTCTAAACCTTCCATTATCAGATCAGGTTTATAAAAGAAAAGCAGGCAATTAAACCCAACTGAATGTTTCACAAGCAAAATCACCCAGGTTTAGAATTTGCTTTAAAATGACAAAACCCAGGAAATTACAAACTTGTGAGTGACAATTTATCCCGAGCACCTCTGCACAGAGGCCTCTCAGCATCATTAATGACCCACTTTGGCAGCAACTTCCTTAACTTTAACACACTTTCCTCTTTTGCTGTAGAATTTGGGACATTTTCTATGGAGCAGCAGCTAAATCTCATCAGGAGGAAGGTCAGGACGTTTAGGGGAGGGCAGTGATGTTTTTGTGACCTGTGACAGGTCCTGCTCCCCTGGGCTCCAAGGGCTCCAGGAAAACCTCCCTGCAGCAGAGCCCAGGTAGCCTGAGAAACAGCCACTGATATTTATTTTTTTATTTAAAAAGAAAAGCCCTGTTACTTTTCATTCCTGACAGAATTCTCCATTTGCTATGCAAGTCAGCAAATGATAAAATAGCAGAATATTCACCAGTGTCAAACAGAGGATTCAGCAATAAGCTTCAGTGCAATGTGAAATATTGTAACAATTATTCCTTGTGATCAGGATGTTAATCTTCCTTTTTCAAACCAAATCTGAGGTTATCCAGTATGATCTTGCCAGATCTTCTCCAAAATTTCCTATTTTGTGAGTCCCTGTGTTCACTGTGATCCAAAATCAGTGACATCATTTAGCTCAGAGCCTCCCATTTCCACTCTGTGCAGCTTTCTGACTAAACAAAATCTAAATTTGTGTCTAAAGATGCCTAAGCAATATATACACATACATACATACAAATATATATATTTTTTTTTAATGTGTTTGTGTCTGTATGAATATATACAAGCTTACATCTAGAATCATGCAACAGTTTGGGTTGCAAGGGACCTTAAAGCTCATCTCATTCCACCCTCTGCCACAGCAGAAACACCTTCTGAATAGACAACAAATGCAAATTTCATTTAAAAATGCCATGGAACACATCCCCAGTTCTAGTTCCTTAACTGCAGATACTTGAGGACAGTGACCAGACTCCTGCGTAAGCCCAAAGCCGTAAAAAAATAAAAATTTTTCAAACACATCCAGAAATAAACACAGATGAAGAGTATTTTTACTGCTAGTACCTCATGCATCTGGATTTAAGAGTCTGGATAATGTGATGAATTATTAACATGCTAATGTAAATGTAATCAAATCTCCTGACTCGAGTGTACAGAGATCACCACAGGGAAATAAATAATGAAATGTTTCATCTCCTCTGCTCTCAAGTACCTGCTCTGCTGGTGGGGGTGTGGATTGGGGGGTGGACAGGAAACTCACTCTGCCACAGCTCAAGCTGGGATGTGGAGAAACAGAGAGAGACCAACGTGCTCAGCCTCAGTTTCCCAGCCTGCAACACTGCCCAGTGCTCCAGAGAGCACAGAATGGACAGGAGTGTCCCCAGAGCCTGGAGCCACCCTGCTGCCCCCACCCCATCCATCCCACCCCATCCATCCCATCCCACCAGAACACAGCAATATCTGCTTTCTGGAGCCTTTGATGACCCGTTTCACTGCACTTGAGAAGTTTTGGCACAGAAGCAGCATTAAGGAGCTCATCAGAACTCGTTACTCCTCACATCCCTTTAATTCCATGAACAGTGTGGAGCAGATCCGATCCCAGCCGTGCTGGGAATGTCCAGGGCCGCAGGGAAAGGATGCTGGGCCAGCAGCTCCTGGGGCACAGAGCCTTTCCTGAGGTGACACAGCCCCACAGGAACTCCTGGCAGAGCTTATTGAGAGCCTCAGAGTCACCCCAAGCACAGAAATCCTGCTCAGTGAGGAAGGGCAAGGAAAACTCTGTTTGTGGCAGAGCTGGGGAGATGTTTATGTTTTCCCCTGAACTTTGAGCACTGCCAGACACTGGTGACTCTCCTTGCACAGACAATGGATGGAGGAAGGGGGGAGCTGGAGAGAGCCCAAAAGATTTCACATCTCTCAGTAAATCCCTGCATGAAGTGGTGACATCCGACTGCTGTGTCAGCCTCCGTCCTGTCAGCACTCTGTGCTGCTTGCCTGGCACAGGGAGGGAGCTGGGGGCTCTCTGTGAGTGCCACCCCTGCCCAGACAGGGACTGCAGCTAGAGGAGTGGGAGGTCCCTTCCAACACAGACCATTCTGTGATTCTGGGCTGTGGGAGATTAATCCTATGCAATCCCCCTGTCTGGCTGAGAAACCCCCGTGGTCACAGGCACTGCTGCCTCTGTGTGTGCCCTTCATGGCCAAATCAAACTGCAGGATTGGAAGGTTATGAAAACACACACAGACAGAAATGCAGAGTTTCCAACACCCCCAAGTAATCCCCAGTGCTGCCTGGCTGCAGACTCAGTGAGACACAGCAGGACACACGTTCTCACAGACTGCTCCCTCCCTGAAGGACAGAGATTTGGTACACCTCGCAAGGGAGGTGCAGCAGAGCTTTAAATAACCACTTACAAACTTTCCTTCCAAAGAAAATTACAAGGCAGTTAATGCCAAGATATCCCAGGCTAAGACTGATAAACTAGGACTGCCTTCTGCACTTGTGTGGCAGGAATTGAGGAGTCGTGAAAGTTTTTGGCAGCCAGGAGGAGAGGGAATTCTCACTCTTGCTTCTACTGAAACTGTTCCCAAAGCAAGAGCCCTGGCTGGGTCCTGGGCTAAGACATGGTTTGCTTAGGGTCACCTTATCCATGTGCAACAGGAAGAATTCAGCACAGGAACTTCAGAGCCAAAGGCTTCACCTGAACTCCTGGGGGAGGTGAATTTTCCTGCTGGGTTACAGCAAGGCTGGAGGACGTCAGGGTTCAAATCAGGTACCCACAGCCTGCCAAGACATTTCACCTCTCTTTGGCCAGTTAATTTAAAACAGGATTAATAATTCCAGCATGATTAGAATTTTATGAAGCTTAATTAATTAAAGGTCATAAAACACAATGAGAGCAGCATATGACAGAGCCCAGATAAATCCAGACTCTTAGTGTGGAAGTTCTGCTGTGTTTGAGATGTATAAGCAGCTCTGCAGGGCTGCAGTAGGGGTGGGGGCTCAGCCAGGAGCTGAGAACCCCAAAATAATCCAGAGGGGAGAAGGGGAAACCCACAGAACCAAAGTGAGGATTCCCAGTGGGAATGAGCACAAAACAGGGACCGGTGTGATTCCTGAGGAGTCACCCAGCACCACATGTGGATGTGGCCTCTGGGGACAGGGTTTAGGGGTGAGCAGGGCACTGCTGGGGTCAGGGCTGGATTTCATGGTTTTACAGGGCTTTTCCATCCCAGTGAGTCCAGGATTCTGTGAGTGTGTGGGCACAAGGAGCTGTGCACAGCCGGCCCGAGCGTGCACACACATCATTCCCTTCAAAGGAACTCACTGTTCTCCAGGACCTTTAATTACTAAAAACTGCAGCAAATCCCCTTCAATATTCCAAATTAGGGTGGGCAGAAGGGGCTGTTCGGGATTGAAGGAGGATAAAGAGAATAAAATGCAAATCTCCCTGCAGTTTATCCTTATGACTAATACCTATCACAACAGATTCGTTTGGGAACACGCCTGTGACGTTAAACTTGTCAATCCTCCCCACCTCTCCCAGCTCTGCTCAGGGACGTGCCTGTGCAGCTTCTCCAGCTCTGCCCAGCACTGCCTCAGGAGCTGCTGCATCTCCCAAGCTTTAGATCCTGCTCTTGGAAGTCAGAGAATCATGGAATTGTTTAGGCTGGAAAAGACCTTTGAGGTCACCCAGTCCCACCATCAGCCCAGCACCACCACGGTCACCACTGAACCAACTCCTCAAGTGCTACATCCACACGTTTTGTGAACACTTCCCGAGATGGTGACCCCACCACTGCCCAGAGCAGACTGTTCCAATGCTTCAGAACCCCTTCTGTGAGGAATTTTTCCTTTAAATCCAATCTAAACTTCCCCTGGTCCCCTTGAGGCACGAGGTCCCGCTCTGCTCCGCAGAGGGGCTCCGGCTCTGGCTCAGCCCCTCTCCTGTTTAAAGAAGCTCCTTGGTTGGGAAAGGCTCCAAACCTCTTAACAGACCACTTGTGTCTCAGCGAAATTATCAGGAAGGATAAGAGTGCAATTTATAACTATGAAACCAGCCTGCATTTGAATAAAGCCAAGGTAAATCCATGGATGTCTGGACTCCCTTCCCCAGGCCAGGTAGCAGTGGGCATTTGGGCATCTGCTTCACTGCCAACCCCTAAAAAAAGCTTCAGTCCTGTGAATCTCTCTAAGTACATTAGACAGGGAATGAAAACCATTGAGATTAGATTTCCATCTCTCGGCGTCCACGCACACGGCAGCTGGGATTAGTAAATGAACAGACCACTGAAGGAAGCAGGAGGATTAACAGTGGGAAATAGGAAAGGTCGATAATCACTGGCAGCTCTTTGGGAAAGAGACTTAGGACAAATGGCACAGGCGGCTCCCACTGATTGCCTTGGGCGAATGAGAGCTGCAGAATGTGAAATGAAAGAACAATCTTGCCCTAATCTGGGGGGGCAGCAGGGCTGGGGCGGGCCAGGACAGCCTCCCCTAACGAGGGGAGCCCTCTGCAGCAGCCCTGCCAGCTCCAATCAGCCCAGGGCCCCCAGGCTCAGAATCCAATTCCAGCTCCAGCCATTATTGCAGAAGTTTTAATCTCCGTTCTTATGCAAACAACTGGAGGGAATGATGGAGAGATAAATAAAGAAACAAATGAATAAAAGGCAGGCTGACGCACAGGAGCAGCCCCTGGCCGGGACGAGCAGCACACGCCTGTGTGAGCCCGTGAATGGCAGTGCTGGGGACAGGGACACGACAGAGGTCAGCCCTGCTCTGACCACTGCAGATCGGCTCCAATCTGATATTCCACACACAGCAGCACAGAGGCAACGGCTGCTGTAACAGTGAGCACAAATGTAGGGAAAAAATCAAAAAGGAGCTGTTCTTCATTTATGTCCAGACAAAGGAGAACTGACCCCTGAAGTCAAAACTTCAGCTGGAGATTCCCAGCACAGCACTGGAGAGAGGGACAAGTTCACCTCACCCCGAAGTCACTGAGCAGGGATTAAAATCCGTGTTCAGTCTCCCATGTAACTCCTGCACTAATCTGAATTCTGTTGGAAGGAGATCCATCTTCCCCCCTCCCCAAATACCCACTGAAGGCCTCTTTTGGAACAGCCCCCCTGTAATAAACGCCAATCACTTGTTTGAAAAATTTATAAAAGTTTAATGAAAATAAAATGGTTATAAAAATAATAATACAAGTATAGTAATAAAGGTTAGACAATTAGAGTTAGGACAATNGCGAAAAGCCAATCTTTTAATCTGCATTTTTCACACCCCCCTAAACTGCCACAGCACTGACAGAACAGACAATGCTTGGTTTGCTCAACTCATGGAAGGTGCTTCCAGGCTGTCAGGCTGGTACCTTACTCGTATTAAATCATTTCCCTGCACCAAAAGGAAATTAAAGATTATTTTATGCTATTAGCTTTTAGTCCATTTACAACTTTCTGCATTAATATTAAGATATACAATCTCATTTTTGTTCAGGCTGTAAAAACTACATGAATACAAGATATTTGAAAATTATTTAAGAACTGTGCCCTCCGAGCAGCTCCCTCAGAAGGTGAACTATGAGGTCTTGGCCTCCCATTTGGAGCCCAGTCGAAAACACATTTGCTGCTTGTTAGCAGATTAACAGATGAGACAGAGGGGAGTTAAACATAGCCAAGGTGTGAAAACTAATTATAGGCTGCTGCATCAGGCTGGCAATAAGAAAAGCCAGTGTTAAGTGCCTGTCCTAAGAGGTGATATCCATCTCTACCGCAGGAGAAACCAGGCAGAGCTGAAGCTGGTTTTATCTCCAGGAGTTCACCTGAATCTCCTTCTGTGTCTGCACTGAGCAGTGCTCACACGGGCTGCACTCAGATCACCTTCACTGCCCTCAAAGTCGCCTTTTTTGGAGGCAAAATGTACAGCCAGCTGCAGCAAGAGCTGCTGAAATGTGAGTCCAAATCACAAAAAACAACCCCCACCAATTTACTATCAACAAGTTGCCCACTCTTCAAGCCATGTGAAGCCTTGAGCCTTTTGAGTAGTTTGAGCAAGAGGAGGGAGCTCTGCCCGTGGCTGCTGCACACCCAGGAACAGCCTGGCAGGATCCTGGGGAATCAGGAAAAAAATCCATGGGAAACGGGTTCCAGCTGTCCTGGAGCTGCTGCCTGCTCCTCCTCTTGTGTCTCCTCCTGTATTTCGCTTGTGCTGTGCCTGAGGCAGCAGCTGGAGCTTTGTCTGGGTGAAATCCAGGTGCCCTCACAGTCAGAGGGGTTTGTCCCATCCAGAGGCAGCTTCTCCTCACCTGTGATGGTGCTCCTTGTCCCTCTCTAGGATCCCTGGGCACCCAGCCCTGCTGACAGTCAGTGCTGCTATCCTGCACAGGTAACAGTCACTGATGGAATATTACAGGCCCTACTGCTGGTGTTTTCTTCATTCTTTACTGACTGGGACAGAATTTTGCTGTTGTGACCCTTGTGCATCATGGTGCAGATGCAGAGCAGGAATGGGAGTGTCTGTGTCAGCCAGGAACACTGTACAGAAATCCTGCATCTGTTTTAAACCTGCATAAAGACCTGCACAAACTGCAGAGTGGTGGGAGATCATTCCCTCTGGGGCTGTCTTTCTTTCCCTGAGCCACTCAAGCTCTAATGTGGGAGCTGTGCTCCAAAGGAGAGCAGAAATAGAAGAAAATAGGATATTTCTCTTTCTTTTGAACAGCCCAAGCTCAGCAGCATTTCAGGGATGAGAAAACCACTTCTGCCACGGAGCTGCAGGAGTTTAGCACCAGCAATTCCACCTCTCAGAGGTCAGCACTTGTGCATTTTTGGAGTTCAGGGCTGATTCTTTCTGCATGCACAAGAGCTAATTGCATCCAAGAGAGCTCTGTGCCTGTTGGTCTGGAGGTGTATTGCCATATGTTTGGTGTACACTCAATTAACACCGTGCAGCTGCACTGCTTCCATCTGTATCACAGATCAGATTCCTGTTACAGAGCTAGGCAGGAGCCCCACAGTTCATATTTATAAAATAACTGCCCCAAGATTTAGGTGGTTGGAAATACTCAGTCAAGCAGCCCAGCATTGCTTGGCAGAGGGAAAATTATCCAGCCAGGAAGCCAAAGGGAGTGGGCTGAGGGCGTGCAGAGCTCAGCCTGCAGACAGAGGTCACAGCAGAGCCCGCTGAGCATTTCTTCCAGGGCCTGCTTCTCCTGCTCTGAAGTTTATTGAAGTGTGACTTGCTGGTGTATTCATATTCACCATCAGATTCAGGGCTTTTTTTAGCTCCCTGCGATCTTTTTCTCTAGGCATCGGAAATTTAATTTTAAAATTCGATTTGTGTAATGCGTGCCTTGGTCTGGAGTGTCTGATTCTGAAGCACCTGTGTTCAAAATTCATCTGCCTGTGAAAATCATTACAGGTGTAGGAGCTGAGTAAAGGTGCAAACTGCACATATGGATTTCAGTCAAGTTTCACTGCCAGGATCTCTTCTCCTGCTGTACAAAACCAGCTTGCAGAAAAACACACCAAAAATACCCCGAGGTACAAGAACAGAGTGATTGCAGAACACAAATACACAAATCAGGTGTGACCTAATGGCAATGTTTGGATCCAGGACTAATTACAATCTCTCAGGAGACAAGTACAAGGACCCAGAGGTGTGGGCTGGGTTGGATAAGGAGAGGACATTTGGCTTTTTCTGTCAATGTTCTTGCCTTGTCCAGCCCTGAGCTGAGGAAGCAATCTGACTAATTACAAATCTGGGCAATTATAGACAGCAACGCATGGCTGAGGAATAATCAGATTTACTTTTCCTGTCCATTCATAAAGCCATCAGTAGAACTGTGCAGGGCTGGCTCAGATCTGAAGGAAGGAGAAGGTTTCCAGAGCAGGAGAGCACCGAGGGCAGGGCCAGCAGCCTGATGTGCTGCCTGTCCCAGCCAGGGCTCTGCTGGAGCAGAGCTGGCATTTCCAACCTCTGCAGCCAGGCTGAGCTGGCACCAGCTGGCACTGACACTGGCAGAGGCACTGATGAGAGAGACCCTGGGGGCTCAGCTTCCCCATGGAGGGATCAGGATGGAGTCACCAACCCAAACCATGCTGGGGTTCTCAGTGCCAGGTGTCCCACAGGCAGATTTATGGTAAATGTGGGGTCTCTGCTCTTTCCACTGTGTGACTGCCCAGGGAGGAGCAGGCAGCAGCACACGAGCATTCCCTGTTTTCCTGTGCACCATCTGGGATCCTGCACTGACAAAACATCCCGAGGTGCTGAGGGGAGGGTGTTGGTGCCCAGCTGTGCTCCCAGCAGATCCATGGCATCCATGGGATCCAGCAGATCCATGGCATCCAGCAGATCCAGCAGATCCATGGCGTCCAGCAGGTGCCCCAGTGCCATTGCTGTGCCAGGACAGACAAACAGACAAACATCCTCTTGGCCTGGCTGTGCCTGCCTGGCAGGGGCAGAGCCCAGGCTGAGGGGATCCCTGGAGCTTTGTCTGACCCAGGAGCAGCAGCTGGGGGGACAAGCAAACCCCCTGGGCACCAGGTGTGCAGGGCCAAATGTCACCAGAGCTGGGAATCTGGGAGACTGGGGGTACTGGTGGGGAACTGAGGGTCCCTTTGAACCAGCTGCTGCCACAGCCCTTCTGTGCTCCTTAGCACAGACATTTCAAACTTTCCAGCTGAAGAACTTGGCTGGTTTATGTCTAGATTTGAATTATAATAGCCTTGCTATGATAAGGAGGGCAGAGAAAGGGAGAGGTCTAGGAAATGTGCTTGAAGAGCTCATGGCTTTTTCTTCTTAGGGGGTTTTTGCCTGCTTTAAGGGGGCTCTTGCTGGAAAACAAGTGAGCACAGCAGCAGTATTATCAAACATTAAATAGAAACTCCAGGAGAGGATGCAAGAGGAGGAACGTGGCAGATTTTGTTTGAAAAGTTAAATGCAGTTGCATTGATCCATCCAGCAGCCACAGCTCAGAGGCTGCTTTGTGCATTTGGGCTTTACAAAAATCCCCAAATCCTCAGGAGCAGGCTTAAGGGACTTGATCCATGTGTCAAATCCCCAAACTGAAGCAACACCCTGACAGGCCTCAGTTATCCTAAACAGCACAGACGGTGCTTACTGTCACCCCAGAGGGCAAAGCAGATTTTGAAGGAATAATAATTTCAATGTTTTCTCTTGTTTTGCATTCCCTCCTCTGCTCTGTGCAATGACATCAGACAGCAGCATCAGAAGCAGCACGGTTTTGGGGCACAGGAGTGAGTGCTGCTGTCTGGAGCAGTGCTGTGACAAAGGAGCCGCTGGGAGATCCAGAGCATTCCTGGGCTCCTGGCACAGTCCCTGTCCTCTGAAGCAGCTCTTTGGGGTGGATTTTTTGGGTTTTATCTTTGCTCTCATGTAATTCAATGCACATCAGCAGCAGAGCAGTAGAAACCACGAGCCTGCTGTGCCAAAGGAACTCGAGTAATTTAAAGTGCAAACCAAACCCTCCCCTTTGGTGCAGGGCTCTGCTCTCAGGGGTCCCACAGACGAGCAAACAGAGCAGGCTGGTTTACACTTGTCGTTAACTTGCCATTTTAATGAACTTTTCAGTCTTTAACCATCCTGGTGCTTGTACTTGTGCATTGGCAGGAGAAGTAGAATCACATCTCACAGCAGCAAACAGAGTTTTGCAAATGAACCTAATCCTTTCACAGCTCTCAGCACATGGACACACATTTTCTTGCTGGCCAGTGGTTTGGTTTTATACCTGAATTCCCAGGCAACTCAGAATCCTGGTAGGAAATTTCATGCTGCACAAAGCTGCTTATCAGCATCAAAAGAACTGAATTAAGATGGCTGGGAGAGGGAAAAAAAAAAAAAAAGATTTTTCAAGTAATGCTTATGTTCCACTAAAGGAGCATAGGAGGTGGGTTTGCTTTTCAACTTCAGGAGAAACTGTTCCCCCTTTCCTGGCCCCTTTGAAGTGCACCCGAGTCTCAAAGGCTGTGCAGGAATCACTTGGCTGTTTGTACACAAAGAGGTGCCAGGGAAAGTTTATAGCAGCAATCAGCAGCTCCTGCAGGATCCTCAGCAGAGGAACATTAATAAACATTAAAGAGGAGTGTAAGCTCGGCATCTTTCTAATTAAGAGTGGAAGAGCCTGGCAGATGAGGTCAGTGCCCAGATGGGGTTGAAGGGCAGTGTAAGCATGAGAGAATAAATTCAATGTAAAGGTCATCTATATGGATTAAATGATCTGAACAGTCCATTCCAGAGCCATCTTCTGCAATTAATATTTAATTAAAAATAGAAACACTATAAAGTTTAGCTTTTAACCAGCAAAATTATTTCATGTCCCATAAAACCTTTAAATACAAGACCATGCATCCTCTGTGTCCCCTGTACAGAGCAGGCTGCTGTGGCTGAGTCAGAGAGAGGGCATTCCAAGGGCAGCAGCCTCTGCACCTGTGAAACACTTGGAATCTGTTCCCAGTGACCAGAGACAGTCTTTAACAGCTGAAGGGTTCCTTCCTTTCCATTCCATTGAGAATGGAATGCAATTTCTAATCAAATATTCATCCTAACACAGAATGAATTAAAGAACTGGATTGAGCCCAGCAGCAATTTCAAGTTTCAGAGGGGAAGGGGATGGAGAAGAGGCACCTGGGGGTGCTCCAAGGGCAATGTGCTGATCTGCAGCCCCAGCCAGGCCCTCCCCAGGAGCTGCAAACCAGCCCAGCACCAGCAGCTCCCCAAGAGCCAGTGGTACTTTTCACTTTGCTTCTCTCCCTGGAGCTCTCCTGAAAGTGCCTCCAGCATTTGTTTAGTGTGATTTGAAATGTTCTGTCTCCTCTGACTTTGCTGGCCCAGAACTAGGCCACCAAGAAGTCACCAGAGGAATATTTGTTCTTCAGCACTCGAGTCCTTTGTAACCTACTTCTGAGGGTTTAACCTACACCACCAGAAAGGAGCTGGAAAAGGAGGTTCAGGCTCATCATGTGAATTCTCACCTTTGGAGAATGCAAGAAAAAGTCACTTTGTTTCTACAAGGTCCTTTCAGTGGGCTGAAGTGGAGAAATTTAGGTCTCTAAACAGGTTCCGAACTCTGTCACCCATTTCCTGCTTGGTTTTCCAAAGGCTCACACTCTCCAAGCTTCAGTGCCCTGGAAGTGGAGATAATACTGACTTGTTTTCATATGAGCTGGAGATATTTTCTACAGTGCTAAGAAAATAAGAAGTAATCCAGTTCAAAGACTTGGTTTTGCTTCCCTCAAAGTCAACCATAAAATTCCCTCTGCTTCAGCAGTGCAGGATCAATGGGTTCTTCTCTAAATGTTTGATAGAGATTCCTCCCTTTATTCTTGGGACTTGGGGTCCTCCTGTTTATTTTTACTCATTACAGGAGATTTGTTGTTGTTTCCAAGGGTACAGAGGTGTGAGTGGAGGGTCTGATTGCCTGGAGCTCTGTGCCTCCCTCCCTGCTTTGGAACAACATTCCTGGGAGCCGTGACCTTCCCCAGGCAGATTTTCTGGTTCACCCACAGCTTTGCTCAGGGACACTTCTCAGAGGAGCCTTTGCCACTGCAGTGGTTACTCCCTGGCTTTGGAAAGCTGCTGTTAAAGCTCTCTGAACCTGCAGCAGCAGCCTGGGTAATCCTCTGTGGAAGGAGGCAGAATCCTCCACTCACAGGAGCATGCATCCATCCATCCATCCATCCATCCATCCATCCATCCATCCATCCATCCATCCATCCACCAGGAGTGAGAGCAGGCAGGCAAAGGCAATCAGCTCTCCTGATTCTAATAAGGCAGCACAATTAATCTCTTCACTTCTTACCCAAGCCCTGCTGCATATATAAATTAAATCAGCAGCCATTATACAGAGATATTTATATATACACACACAGGTATGTGAAACAGCCCCTGCCTTGAATGGCTCTTCTGACCTGGAGATAGAAGGTAAGAGGTGAAAGTGCTGAAAATCTCAGCAAACAGCACGTTCTCCATCATTCCTCCTGTGACCCAGGCATGATTCCCATGCAATCACATGCATGTAAAAAACCCTGTTGAAGTCTCTCATACTTTTGTTACTAATTCTGATTTGCAAACAGCTGCCTGGTGTTCCTGCTGAAATATGTCAGAGCTGTTAAATGCTTGTATAAATAATAAATGGGAGGGCTTGTAGCAGGAATAAGGTCTCTCTGCATCAAGACATAGACAGTGTTATGTTTTATTAATAACAATTTGAAAACCACAGTGAAGTAGGGAAATGGCTGCTGTGCCAGGCTTTTAAACCCCTGCTTCACAACCAGCCCAGCCCAGAGGGTTCTCTGCATGATCTTCACACCCTGAACCCCTCCCTGAGGTAGGCAAGGTGCAATCCCTCCCCGGGGAGCAGCACCACGGTGGTGCCAACCCCTCTGCTGGGGCTTTGCCACCTCACCAGGGCGCTGGCCCGAGCTGGCACTCCTGTCCCAGCTCGATGTTCTGATTCTGCAGAGCTGAACAAAGCTTCTGCCTCTGAAATACCAACTTGCCATTTTATCTCTAGGACAGCTGTAAGAATCATCCTTGATTTCTATCCGTGGGTAATTGTGCTACAATTATGGAAAACAGCACTGTGTCATGGAAGTGCTTACGGTGGTTATTTCAGCAGAAATAGCCTCGTGCATTTCTAAAAAAGCATTTTCCAGCCCCTTTACGTACAATAGGCAGTGACAGACGGAGCCCGATTTACATAAAACCACACAAGCATCGAGTTCTTTTCAAGGCAGTCAAGGACTCCAAAATAGCTCCAAAGCAGCACCATGGGCAGCGCCCAGCCGGGATGGGTGAGTGACCCCTGCAGGGGCAGGGTCCTGCACCTCTGCCCCTCCCAGGTGGGTCCTGAGCTCACAGCCCTGCCCAGATGGGCATGAAGAACAGTCAGGTTCCTAAAAACAAAAGTTACAGCATGGTCCAGCTGGTCTGAGCCCAGATGGGCCTGAAGAAAAATCGGGTTCTTTAAAACAGCTACAGCATGGTCCACCTGGTCTGAGCTCACAGGAACAGTCAGGTTCTTTAAAACAACAGCTATAGCTTGGTCCAGCTGGTCTGAGCTCAGAGCCCTGCCCAGATGGGCCTGAAGAACATCTTTTAAAACAAAAGCTACAGCATGGTCCACCTGGTCTGAGCCTAGATGGGCCTGAAGAACAATCAGGTTCTTTAAAATAACAGCTACAGCTTGGTCCACCCGGTCCAGAACACCTGGAGTTGGGGACAACTTTTTTTTTTTTTTTCAACTTCAGAATTCAAAGATTCCCTCCCACACAACAAATCTGCTGCAGAGCAGGTGGAGGAACAGATTTTACAGCTTAGGAAGGTTCTGGGATTGTCCTGCCATCCTGCCCTGCACACTTCTGCCCAGGAGGGCATCTCCACGTGCACAGAGCTCAGCAGAGGCACCCCCGGCACCCAGCAAAGCACCCTGAGCACAGATGTGACTCACAGCAGCACCAAGGCCAGACCCTGAGCCTTGCTCCACATCCATCCCCTCTCTGTAAATCTAAACCCCTCCTGTGGCTGTGAAATAGTGACTGCCAGACAGCTCATGAATATAAATGCACTTGAAAATTGCCCAGCTGAAGGCCAGCCTTACTTATCTGCAGAGTTGGTTATGTGTGAAAAATCACTGAAAGTCACACGAGCCCATTTACTCGCCCAGAGGACCTTACAGGAGTCTACACCTGAAACAGCAGTGAACTAACACCTTATGAATATTAAAGAGCTCCCCAAACAACTTCTTCTGCCCTGCTGTAAACTGGAGGAGTGAAACATCAAAGCAGCCTCCAGGGAATGAATTTTGTTGACATTTTACTTTGATTAAAAACCTGATCTTTGTTAAGCCACACCTAATGTTGAAATACCAGCAAGTGTGAAGGCAGGGAACGTTACACTGGCATGCAGGAAGAAAAGAAAAAATGGAGGGAAAAACTCTCACAGAGATTTGAGCTCGGTCTAACTTGCCCCCAGCCCTTCAGTGGAGCTCACTCAGGTGAGACCCTGTGCTGCACCTGGATCCCAGCACAGGCTGGATCCAAAGGGAAACCTGCAGCTCCTGCAGGGGTGAGGGGCTCTGTCCCTGCAGCTCCTGCAGGACAAACCCCCTGCACACTGCTCTGGTTTGCATCCCAGCCAAACAGGTGGCTCGGGAGGAATGAGGGGATATTAAATTAAGCTCAGGTGAACCTTCTGGGGAAATTCAAGGGAACTTAATTGCAGAGTATTTGCTTTTACCTATTTCTCCCTTTTTATTTGGGAAATGCTTATGAGCAAACTCCGTGTTTAATGAGGAGGAAAGCACTGATGAAAAGATACATATTTTTTTAACATCTTTAATCTGAATTCCTGCTGGTGCTGCACATTTTCCCAGTAGAATGTTTACAGGTGATGAGGTTGTCCTGCAATTTTTTACTGATTACACCCCAGACTAAATCAGATGCAGGAGACAGATGTATAGCTATGTATGGATAAAAACTTCCAGATAAACACAAAACTTTAAGCTCAGCAAGCAGAGCCTCAGTTCCTCTGTGATTTGAGAGGGCGAATGTGTGTGTCATGTGCAATGGACACAGATTTATTGCAGCAAGAAGAGAGGGGCCTTGCTTCCAGGGGCACTGATCCCCTGCCAGCCTTGCTTGGGCTCTGAATTTGTCAGGGTCCAGGGAGGTGTCCCTGCAGCAGGACTGGCATGGAATCAAGGCTCTGCCTGAGCCAGCTCAGGGATGAAGCTGTGTTCTGAGCAGGGAATTGCTGTCACCTTGACAGTGGCACTGGGGAGGAACAGCCCCTCCTGTGACAGAGTGTCCTGGCCACGGGCTGCCAAAGAATTCTGGGGCTGGGGCCTCTCATCTGCAGGCTTCTTCTTTGAATCTAAACAGGAATTACCTGAAATCTTGGTGCAGAGTAAGAGTCACCCTCTCCTGACAGGAACTGGTTGTGTGAGAAACACATCTCAGGATCTGTGTGAGCCATGACCAGGCAGGTAACCCCAGCAGCTGATATCAGCACTGATAAATATAGACACTTCTTATATAAAAGGGACAGTCAGGTCACTGACTTTTTAGGAAGATGTTCTCATTGATTTCCAATAGGAAATTCTGATCTTAAAAACTGTATAAAATGGCATTTTGATATTATTAATGCCACGTACCGAATGATATGAATGCTTAATCTAAGTGTAAATAATGATTGTGGAAACAGTGACTGGACACTGTCAGTGCAAAGAGCAGAGGCCCTCAGACAAAGAGCAGGAGGAAACTCTGGGGATCAGGGCAGGAAAGGATTGCTCCTCACTTATAGGTGAGACTGGAGGAGAAAAGAGCTGCCCAAGGTCACACAAAGAACTCGAGTGCCATCCCTCAGAGCCTCTCACTTTACCAGTGCAGGTGACACCTCCAGGGCTCCTGTGCCAATAAATCTCCAGGCAGAAGGAAAGAGCAGGGGATGGGAATCTGCCCTGGGGCTAAATCCCCTGCTAGAAATGACAAGTGAAGGACAAACATGTAAAGTTTATCAACTGAATAAATATTAAAATAAAAGGATTTGGGAGCACTGTCATGATCTCAGTGCTTACATCAGGCACAGGCTGTGCATATCTTCATATTACAGTTACTGGTAGGAAAACAAACTGGATTACCAGGGCTTAGTGCTTAAGCAGTCTGTTCCACCAGCAAGGCAAGGAACTTTGCCTGTTCTGGCATTACAGATGAGATTTAGACAGGACAGAGAAAAGACAAGGATCAGACTGTTTTCCTGTTCAAAGCACAGCGATTATACTGAATAAATAAAATAAAAATCACAAAACCTTCCCAGCTCATACCCAGAAATGCCAGCAAGGCTGGAGGTACATGAGCTCTGTGAAGTCAGCCCAGTTTCACCCTCATTTTCCTGCCACTCTCACTGATGGGCAGGGGAGCTCTGCCTCTGTTTTCAGGGGACAGAGTTCCTACAGGAGATAAAATTATTAAGCACAATGATGGGAATAAGGCTCATTTTCCTGGGAAAACTCTGGTTCCATTAAAGCCTGAACCCACCCATTCATTTTAACAGGAAATGATTTCATTTTAAAAATAAAAACAGCAAGAAAACTTTGCTGAGCAGTCAGGATGCACTGCCCGGGTTCCTGCAGCAGCCAGAACCAAACACAGGGCATCATAAAGGTTGGAAAAGACCTCAAAACCCAACCTTTTAGGGACAAACAGCTGTAACTGTTTGGATCCAAGCTCCCTGTATTTAAGGCCCCTTCCAGCCCAAACCATTCTGGGATTCTGTCCTGGGCTTCAGCAGCTCCTCAGTTTGGGGAAGGATGTCTCCTGTTCTTTTCCTGTCTTCCTCAAAATGAGGAAAAGGTGATTCCCCTGAGACCTGCTCAAATGGGAGATATTTTTAGAAGGCATTTTTGATCTAGCACTGGATAAAAGAGGGTTTAGACTTGCAGGGGCTTAACTGCCCCCGGGATACAAAAGGCACAAAATGTGCTGAAATCAGAGGAAATCTGCACTGAATCCAGCAGCTTAAAGCTCAGCCCCTGCTTTTCCTAAACCAGGAGCAGTGAGAAATCTGCTCTGTTTCCCATTTATTCCCATCAGTCTCTCCTCCCAGGTAAGAGGCCACAGGACAAGAGGAAACAGCCTCGAGTTTAGCCAGGGGAGGTTCAGGTTGGACATTAGGAAAAATTCCTGCAGGGAAAGGGTTGTCAAGCACTGGCAGAGCTGCCCAGGGCAGGGCTGGGGCCACCGTGCCTGGAAGTGTTGAAAATGTGTGGATGTGGCCCTGGAGGAGCAGGGTTAGTGCTGGACATGGGGGTGGTGCTGGCTGGGGCATTACAGATCTCTCCAGCCTTAACCAGCCAGGACTCTGTAAGGAAACCCCCAAACAGCCAGAGACACAAACCTCTGGCACTCAGCCCTCCCTGCCTGCCTGGCCAGCCTGGCAGGGGCTGCTGGTGGCTTGTGTCAGTCTGTGGGGTCTCAGAGCTGTCACAAACCTGCAGGGAGAGGGATGGGAGCCCCTGTGCCTGCCAGGACAGAAATCCCTGCCAGGGCCAGCTGGGGAAGGTGCCCAGCTCCTGCAGGACACGCTGCCAGGCACCTGGATCCTGGCACCCCTCCTGCCTCCACAGCAAGGGCAAGAAGAAAAAAGCCTGCTGCAGACCTGGCTGTTTGTTTCAGGGCTTTTATGCTTTGCTTTGACTTGGGTTTTGTTGGCTTGTTTATTCCAAAATCACCTTGGGAAATGAGGCTGCTGCTGCACATCAGTGCCATCCATAAATTCCACTGAAAGTGTCTGTGGTGGTTGGTACCTGCAGGGAGGATGGGCAGTCAGCAATTGCCAGGGCAGGAATCCACAGGCAGGTGTTTTATGGAGTCAGACTCAGCATCCCAAGTGTCCCATCTGCAGGGAAAGTTCAGCTTCCCAAATAAATAGCATCAGGAAGGGAAGGACAGCTCAGGAATGCTCACCCCCCTCTGTGGTAGGGAAGGAAGCTGGTGAACCCGAGATGGGAAGA
>VXBC01011486.1:158096-182070 GCA_013399945.1 Ploceus nigricollis
GCAGCAGCCCGAGAAGAAAATCTTTTAGATAACATGCAATAAACTACCTTGAGACCAGACAACAGAAGACTACTGAGTCCTTCTTGAAAGTGTGGGTTGGAGGAGAGACTTTTCCACCACAAGGAGCCATCCCTGACCCAGAGGTGTGTTCCGACAAGCTCTGACCCTGGGAATGCTGCACTGGAAAGGCAGGGCAGGAATGCAGCAGTTCCCCCCCCAGAGGAGGGAATGCCCAGCAGCAGCGTGGGGCAGGGAGAGCAGCATGCAGGGATCAGCTGGGGTGTGCCCAGGGCACAGGGGGAGCATCACTGGCACTGCCCAAAAGCTCCTTGGGTCAGCCAGCAGGAGCCAGGGAGAGCCTGGAGCACAGCTGGGACAGCCAGCTGCACTGGGAGCACTGGGGCAGCTGGGACAGGCTCTCCCTTTGCTCTGGGTAATTCCTGTCAGCTCCAGCAAAGAAAGGTTTCAGCAGCTGGCACACGTTTGGGAAGGATGGAGAGCAAAGAGAGCCCTGACAGTCTCAGCTTTGTGCCAGTGCCAGGCTGCAGAGGCACAAATCCCAGAGCCTGAGCAGGGATGGCAGCATGAGAGGGGATGAGGGCAGGGGTTATAGGGCACTGGCAGAGAGGCTCCTCTCAGCCCTCCTGTGCCTGAAGCACAAGGTAAAGTTGTTATGTCCCCATGGAGAGCACATTGTCACCCTGCCGTGCCCCAGGCCAGCCTGCAGGACTGGGGAGTCAATGCCCATGGCCATCCCCTCTCCCCAGCCCAGGGTCCATTCCCATCCCCATCTCCCCAGCCCAGGGTCCATTCCCATCCCCTCTCCCCCAGCCAGGGCTGCAGGCACAGGCCCCTGCAGGGAGCAGGACTCTCACACTCCCCTTGCCATCCCTTCTGCAGAGGTCTCTAATGATATTTCTTCCCCTGCTCTGTTTAATGAATGGTAATAGGGAGCACTTGATTAGGAGCCTTTCATCATTTTAGGACTAGGGGCTTTAGCTTTCTGACCTACTTTTCTTGCCAATGAAATTCCTTTTTTAGCTTCAACTCAAGGTCTGAATGTTACCCAAATTCAGACCATCTGTTTTAACTGCCTACAGGCTGAGAAGTTGATCCAAGCCAGGAGGAATAAATGGAACCAGTGTGCTAATATATGAAGTATTCTCCACCCTCTGTGTATTCAATAACCTACTTAGTTTATTCCTGAGCCTCACAAACATTCCTGTTTCCTTGGGCAGGGCCTGCTGTTGTTGGAAGGAATATTCCTGCCACCAGTTGCTCTCAGGTCACCTTTCCTGTACAGCTGGAGCAATGAGCAACCTACAGCTGGCTCCAAGTTCAGCTTATCCCTTGATCTGGCTTTGGTGAGGGTTGGTACAGGCTACCCTGGGAAATCCATCAGGGAATAACCTTCCTCTCTTCCTAATGCTCACCATTACAGAAGCAACAGAACTTGCTTCTCCTCAGAGGAGGACAATTCTGAATACATCTCTGTCCTTTTTTCAAACAAAACTCAGTAAGAAATATAAATTTATAAACCAGAGCAATATCAAAAAGGCAACTTTACCTGGAAAATCCCTGCTAAGCAACTGCTGACCACAGCTTTGCTAAAAATCAAAGTGAATCCAAGTGCTGAAGATAAGCTGCTGCTGCTAGAGCTGATAGGCATCTCCAGCCCTCATCCCTCACAGCTTGGCTGAGGCTTGGAATTGCAGCAGAATTTCTAGAGCATCCATGAAAACATCACCAAATGAATTATGCCAGGGAAAAAGAAAACAGTAGTGTGAAACCATGCCAGATCTCACAGTTGAATACCCAGCTGGGGAAGTGCCCAGCTCCAAACAAGGCAGAAAATAAGTATATTTAATGTAAAAGAATCCTAGCATGAAATAGGCTCTGTACTTCCCTGGCCACGGCTGATTTACTGCTCAAGGCTCTCATTTGACAGCCTGTTTGCAGATTCTCTTGCTTCAAAGCCATCGTGGCTCTGTTTACAGCCCAGCCCTGCAGGAGGCACCGGGGCCCCCCAGCCCAAACCAGTCTGTGCTTCTGGGATTCTATAAAGCACAGCTGGACACCCCTGGAGACATTGGAGGTGGAGAGGATGGGGCTCTGAGCAAGCTGAGGCAGTGGAAAATGTCCCTGCTCACTGCAGGGAACAAATGGCTTTTCAAAGGTCCCTCCCAACCCAAAGCATTCGGTGGCAGAGCAGCACAGGTGAGCTCTGGGGGCTCATTCCAGCAGGGTGGATGAGGAGTGCTGGATTAAATACCCCATTCCAGCAGGGTGGATGAGCAGTGCTGAATTAAATACCCCATTCCAGCAGGGTGGATGAGGAGTGCTGGATTAAATACCCCAGCCCCTGGCATAGCTGGTAATTCCCTGCTCTTTCACCATGGAGAGGAGTGAGCAATGTCTGCTCCTGTTTCCCTTGGATCATTGGAAGTGACACAATCATTATTTCACTGGGGGCTCAAAGCAACATTAGCAAGATTACCTCGGACTTGCACCTATGAAATGGAGGGACAGAGCTGCCACGTGCAATATTCACAGTCTGGCAATGCCACTGAAACCTTTGAGCTCAATTCTGGCCATTTCCCTCTCCTTTGTGTGAACCACAACATTGCTGAGTGAATTACTTGCAGTACAAAAAGGGATCTCTTGCACCTGGAAAGCCACATGCTAATTCCATGCTTTATTCCAGCTCTTTCATGCAAAAGGCTTTCAAAATCATGCTCTATTGTACAGTACATAATGATATTATTCTGTCCCCATTGTCCTAAAAGCAGACACTTACAGGCTGGAGCAAAATCTTCTTTTGCCTCTCCTGTCCTGGGCAAAAGGTTAGAGAGATAAAGCAGCTCCCCAAGAGCTGTTAGTGCTGTGTGAGGCAGAAATTCTGAAGCAGGGAGAGCCGTGGGGCTGCTCCCAGCTCCAGGAGCTGCTCCAGCTTCCCTGGGTGTGAAAAGCACATGGATCTGCACCACTGGGCAGCCAATGTCCCCTGACTGAAACTTTCTCCCCCTTCCAGCCCCCTGAACTGTTCAGCTAGCTCAGCCTTGGGGGATCTGCAGAGGAGAGAGGTTCACAGAGGCTCAGTTTCCAGATGTTTATTCTCTGGGGAGAAGGAGGAAAAAGAGAAAGAGTGTGGGGTTTTGTCTGGGAGGTGGGAGTTATCTGGCCCCAGGCCAATGGGGTACACATAGGTGTAAGGGTCATTCTAACAGTCACAGCTATAGGGGGTCTCAGGGAGATCTCAGAAAGGGTGACACCATTCTCCAGGGAAATGCAGCACCTGACCACTTAAACACTGTGACAGGGAAAAGCTCATCCTGACTGGGGTGGATGAACCACTGTCCCCTGTGCTGGCCCTGGGACCTCCCCCAGAGCACCAGGGACACCGGGACCCTCTGGGGGCTGCTCTGAGGGGCTGAGCACCCCCCGAGGCAGGGGAGGAGGGCTGGGGCTGCTGCTCTGCCCCAGGGCAGCTCTGCTGGGAGCAGGAAGGTGCTGTCCCCCCACACTGCTCCTGGGGGACCCCAGAGCTGCAGGACTCAGGCAGAGGAGAGCTGGGAGTGCTCACCTGGAGGAGAGAAGGCTCCAGGGAGAGCTCAGAGCCCTTCCCCTGCCCAGAGGAACCCATGGAGCCAGCAGCTCCACGCTGATGGCAATTCATGAGCAGCAGCCCCTCCCCAGCTCTCTCTGTGCCTCATGCAGGATGAAAAGCTGGCACAACAGAGAGGCACAACAGAAGGGAAAGAGCATCCTCTGCGAGGCTGCTCCACTGCCAGCACAGCGCTGTCACCGTGCTGCTGATGTCCCCATGGCACATCTTCCAGCTGTTTTACTGCAGCTGCCTGTTTGCAGGATGCTGCAGAGAAGCAGGATCAGCAGAGAGCTGCGAGGGCTATTTTTAGAGCAGCCGTTTGATGAGCTCCTCAGCACCTTATTTATTGCTGTCTCCAGCTGGGGACCTGAGCAGTGCCCAGACACCTCTGTGGCCAAAGCCAGGCCTGGGAGCAGTGACCTCTGTTTGATGACACTCCTCTGCTGGCAGGGAGAAAAACAACAGCACATTATGTTGTCAAGACTAATAGCTGCTAATTAGGGTGAGTGACATACGACCCCTTTTCTAGCCAAAGAACACAGAAGTCACACAAGAAATAAAAGAAAAATAAAACTGAAGTTCTGCATGCAGTGCTTTCCAGTCTAAAGAGAGACCACCTGAAAGTCATTTCTGATTTTTTCCCCTCTTTAGGGATTTTTTTGCCTGTGTAGGGATTTAGTTGAAGTTTATGTTGTGTGTACAGTGAATCAGTCCTGGGGTTCAGAGTGTTCCCTCGGTAGGAAATGGAGCTGAGGGGACAGCAGGAGTGGAAAGGGGGACAAACCAAAGCTGTGCCTCTGGGAACATGGGATGCACCTGTGTGGGGGCTCTGGAGCTGCTGCCAGCGTGCAGGGAGCACTGAAGGGGTGTGGCTGCAAGGGCAGCTCCCCTGGCACTGGCACACCTCCACAGGTGAGTGCACCTCACCTGGCACAGCCAGGGAGCACAGCAAGGAGCCCTGCAATGTTCCAGCTTGGCAGGACCTTAAATCCCATCTCGTTCCACCTTCCACCAGATGAACCTTGCACTGAATTCAGCAGCTGAAAATGGGCTCACTCTGTTGTGATCCGGGTGGATTCCTGGCAGAATCATCAGGGAATGAGGGAATGTGGGAATGAGGGAATGTGGGAATGTGTTTCCCTGCAGGCTGCTCTGCCCCTCAGCAGAGGGTCGAGGCTGTGGCAGCCCAGACCCTGCACTGATAATCTGCATGACCAGAGCTCGCCCTGCTCACACAGGGGCCACTGCTGCCTGCTGGGGACACCCGGGGCAGGGGCAGCTCCTGCCCTGCAGGACCCAGCACCCCTCAGCCGAGCAGAGTGAGTAATTAACAGCTCCTCCTCAGTGGGGAGCCCAGGCACAGGGAGCTGCAGTGATTTACTGCAGGTCACATCAAACCCTGGGGAACTCACAGCCTCCTGTTGTGTTTGTGCAGCTCAAACACCCCCCAGACCCTCTGCCTGTTCATCATTACCCAACTCCTCCATCTTCTCCCTGCTCTAATGAGATTATTGATGAATTGCTTAAAATGCACTTTCTGTAGAAGGTTTTTAGATGACAAGTCACCTTTTACTAAATAAATTAATGGGAAAGTTGAGTTCTCTCATTCCAGTCTGGGGAAAAGAAGTTTTGGGTTTGAAGTGCCTAATTAGCACTAACTGAAATCCAATAGCTGAGTTTATTTGGCACTGTACCTGATAGAAATATGCCACGGGGCCATTAGTACCTTGTGGTAGCACCAGGACAGAAATAGTCTCTCCAGCCATTAATATTGCAGGAGCTGGGGATGTCAATAGAGGAGCAGAACAATTGCAGCTGCAGAGGCCCTGGCAAAGTCAAAGGAGGCTCTCAGTCAGTGCAAGGGGATGGACACCGAGCTCTGGCTGCCTTTGCCTCTGCTAAACAAAGCTGAGACATTCCCAAACCTCAGGGATGACATTTCCAGCCTGTGGGAATCCAGGGCATCCCTCTGGCTGCCCTGGAAGGTCTGGGACCCTGGCAGGGGTCAGGAACCCCCCTGTACAGAGCCCTGAGAGACACTGTCTGTGATCCCTGTCCATGGAAAAGAGTTTCCAACCCTACAAGATGAATTATAAGCCCTGAGTATCTNCCCACAGGTCAGCCCAGTGAGGCCACAGAAGATGTTCCCAAGTTGTCCCAGGCAGCAGATCCCCAGAGGAGGAATCCAGGACAATCCTCCATGGAGAGCTGCAATGGGCCCAGTGTCAGCAGTGCCAGGCCCTGTCCCTGAGCCACCAGCCCCAGCCCCTGCAGAGTTCCTCAGGGCAGCACCTCTCACAGGAGTTTTGCAAATGAAGCTCTCCATCTCCCCACAAAGCCCTTCCTGCTCCAAGGGTTTGATCTGTCCTGGTGGTGTTCTAAGGCATCTTCTCTGAAGTCCCCAGTAATGAGGTAACTCTCAGTCTGCATGTAAGAACAAAACTCCCTGAGACAGACTGTGAGCCAGACACTTATTATTATACTCTCTGCAAATGCACAGAAGGGCTTTTTCTCCATGCTCCAGGTCACTGAGATCATGTTTGAGGCATATGATTAATTTTCAGCCTTATTGTGTTAGGGGCCAGCAGGAGAAGTGTGAGATTTTTTTTTTTTTGAGCAGTGTTAAATGAGGTAGAAGAACTTGTCACTTAGCAAGAGCTTTGAAATGATCTTTGCATAAAGCAGCAGCTAAGAAGTTAATAGACATGAAGAGCAATCTATTGATTTGAGGTATTCTGAGGGGTTTTGGTGTGGGTGAAGGCAGGAGAAGGATTCTGCTTGGGATAAATAAGCCTTGGCTAATGGTGCCTGAAGCATTTAACATGCAAAGAGTCCTGCTCTTATTCAGCCCCTCATACCAACAAGTTCTTGCATGGGGACAAGAAGCTCAGCTGAGAAAAAAGGTGGTTTGAAGTGTTTGTTTTTCCTCTTGGGTGTAAATTATTCTTAGCTCAACTCTATTCCCCTCAAAGCTCTTTGTTGGTCATAGACTGATATCAAATGTAAAAATAAAACCTCAACTGAAATAAATAATTTCTCTTTTCAACATTTGCTGCACCAAGCACCAGAACATCTCAAAGATAACCACAGAAATCCCTAATACCATCTGATAGCAACCAGGGGCTTGTCTAGATTTTAATTTTCAGATTTTCTCCAGAGCAGAGGGGCTCCAGCCCTCAGAGCATCTCCATGGCCTCCTCTGCACTTGCTCCAGCAGCTCCACATGCAACACAAATTACAGCAACACAAATTACAGCAGAAGATTGTTGGGTCCAACCCAGTGCAGAGCTTTGTGTGAATATTTTTCAGCTGGTCTCATATCCCTGAGAATTACCTTTCACTGAATACAGACTTTGAACAACCCCCAAATTTCTGACTGTGCAGATGGCAGGGAAACTGCTGGGGTTTGAAATGGAAGTGTAAATCAGTCCTCATTTGCACCTGGGTACCAGGGAATGAAAATATATGAACCTGCTCCCCAGCAGACGCAGAGTTTGAAGTTTGCTGGAGCTCATCTGCATGGAGAGGTGGGTGCAGAGGAGTGAGGATGTGAATTTAAACACCCAGCAGCTGCCTGAGCAGCACTTCTGCTCTGCCACAGAGGTGCCTTGCTGTGGTGAACTGAGCTGCCAGGCAGGGCAGGGCAGGGTGGCTGTGGCCAGCTCAGGGTGGCAGGAGCAGGGTGGCTGTGGCCAGCCCAGGGTGCCAGGAGCAGGAGCAGGGTGGTTGTGGCCAGCCCAGGGTGGCCGTGGCCAGCCCAGGGTGGTTGTGGCCAGCCCAGGGTGGCAGAAGCAGGGTGGCCGTGGCCAGCCCGGGGTGGCAGCAGCAGGGTGGCCGTGGCCAGCCCGGGGTGGCAGCAGCAGGGTGGCCGTGGCCAGCCCAGGGTGGCAGCAGCAGCAGCAGCAGGAGCTGTCCCTGGCCCGGGGCTCTGAGCGCCGGTGCCACCGCAGGGAGCTGTCCAGGAGCTGCCGAGGCTCGGGCTCTGAAGGAGGGGCTGCTCTGTGTTTGTGCCCGCAGTTACGGTGACATGGTGCCCAAGACCATCGCGGGGAAGATCTTTGGCTCCATCTGCTCGCTGAGCGGGGTGCTGGTCATCGCCCTGCCCGTGCCCGTCATCGTCTCCAACTTCAGCCGCATCTACCACCAGAACCAGCGCGCGGACAAGCGCCGGGCACAGAAGGTGAGTGACCCTGCCTGCCTGTCCCCTCCTGCCCCTGCGGGCACCTCCCACCCTCACAGCCTCTGCAGGCCCTGCTCAGTCCCTGCACGCTCAGTAATGCCCTCAGAACCAGCCCCAAACCAGTCCCACACCGTGGCCAAAACCTGCCAATATCCCCAAAGCTCTGGGAGAGGGACACGGAGCAGACAAACCCCCCCCAGCCTCAGAACCAGCCCCAAACCAGTCCCACACCGTGGCCAAAACCTGCCAATGTCCCCAGGGCTCTGGGGAAGGGACATGGAGCAGACAAACCACCCCAGCCCCAAATACAGCACAAACAGCACAAAGGAAGTGCCCAAACTCACCCCCTGCAACAGACACTGATGGAAACCCACTGCCCCAGAACAAGGGGACAGACTGAACTGCCAGGCCCCCCAAACAAAACACACACCCCAAAATAGAACAAGATATGCCACAGTGATTCCTGCTTGGCTTTTCTCCAGGACTTGTGGTCTGAAAAACCATTGTTGTCAAATTTCAGCTGCAGAACCCCCCACACGTGTTTCAATGTTCCAATGGCATCCAACTCTGAGCCATTTCACACCAGGTTAATGTGGAAACCTCACACACAACTGGATGGATCCCTGTACAAAATTCTCCTATTATTTGTCATAAAATTGCACCCAGGTAATAACTGATCTAGCCACATTTCTAGCACGAGGAAAACAAACTCCTATGACCCCACCAGATTTATTTGAGCACTGGTTGACCCAAAGTCCCACCAGGATAATTTATACTTCCTACCCTGGGAACAGAAATGCCCCCATGGAAATGCAGCCCCTCAGTCCTCACTCCTGCACACACTGCTGTATTTTCAGCAGCAGGAGCAACAGGGCTGCTATTACTCACCTTTCCCACATACTTGTCTGAAGCAAACAGATAGCTGTGTGCACATATCCCTGAAATCATCCCCAGGAGCTGTTTATCCTCCTGGCTGCCTCGCTCCTTGTTGTCTCTCTGTAGTTTCAAACACACCCATCCAGCAACGTGCACTTATCAGCACACATACTCCTCAAAGCTGTGACTGGAACACTGGGAATACACAAAAGCCCCTGGAAATGTGAAGGGATTACTGAATATTCCAAATTCTGAACAGTTTTTGCCAGTGGAAGCTCACTGAGTCACTAAGAGAGTATAACAGATTTACTAGATCTCTATTTCAATCTGCTAAATTACACCACAGCCAGAATCAGGTTTTTACAACAACTGCAAACCAAAGGCCTGAGGTTCTTTTTCTCCCTATGGAATGCTGTCTGCCAGAAATTCAAGACTCAGGGGACCTGATGGAGAACAGTAGTAGGAAAATGTGTTATTTCTGCTTCAGGCAAGCATCTGGGCCGTGCCTATTCTTGCATCTCAGGGAGCTGACAGCAGAGAGCTCAGATACAAGACCTACAAAACCACAAAATTTGGCAGTCAAAACACAAAAGGGGAGTAGCAGAGAGACAGAGTTGTGCAGGAATCAGCTGCAGCCTCAGCAAGTCACTGCTGGGTTGTACAAACCCCTGCCTGAGGTTTGACACGGCACATGTGAGACAGGGAGGTGCTTTGGAGGGAGAGTTGTGGATTTGATCACACACAACACAGCAGAGATGAAAGAAGGGTACAGGTGAAGGTAAAAGGACACAGGTATGGCAAAGGCCACTCTGTGCCATGCTCTGCTCTGCAGCAGCGGGCAGTGGGATCCAGAGTGCATCAGTGCACTCATTCAGTGAATTTCAGTCCTTGCAGAGGGAATTGTCTAAGGTGAGGCTGCACCCAGGCACGAGGAGTTGGGGTTTCACCTGGGACAGGAACAGGTGAGGTGTTGAAGCAGGGGAAGGACAGGGATGCTCAGGGAGGGGTTTATGGGGACAATGCCCAACAGCCCATTTCAAGAACTGAAGACTTTGAAAGAAAGCTCTTGTTCTGCTGCAACAGCATCAAAACAGAGACAGGAGCTGCTCCAGAGCCCAGCCCAGGCACAGAGCAATGGGCCAGGCAATGGGTCACAATCAGAGAGGCTCCAGAGTTGGCTGCAGGTCTGTGCTCCTGGACAGGGCAGCCCCTCTCTCCAGGCAGCAAGCCAAGGTTTATTCCCCTAATTCAGCTTTTCCTTTTATTCCCTGGCCTGTGATCCACTTGGTAACAGGGAGAAGTCCCACCACCTTTGATGCCAATATGATTGATTGCAGCTTTTATACAGGTTTGCTGTATTGACACACACAGTGTATAATTTCCCCCCATTTGAATTTCTAATTCCCTTGATATTGGTGGAATTTCTCAGTTAAGAAACTTTTCTCAAGTCAGAAGTGTGAGTAATTTTCACATGATCAGCACTGCATGAATACTAAAAAGCATGAAAGAGAGAGAAGCACATTAATGACAGTCCCTCTGGAGCTGGTCAGGATCTACAGAGGGACATTAAGGATCTGCTTTGATACCACACTTGTTCCAGCATCATCCCACACTGAACTGAATCCCATTTCAGAAACAGTTAAAACTCTGCCCCCATCTCATTAAATCACAAAGACATTTACTTGGCTTTTTCAAGAAGGTTGGAAAAATCTCTTTGCTCTCTCAGTCCTCGAATAAGAAGAACCCACCAGCAGAAGCTCCTTATAACAGAGCTGAGGAGACAGCTCTGAACCAACACAATGCCTTCCTCCAGCAACCAGGAACTTCTCTTTGAATGGAAGAGCAGTTTCTTGGGCACCTATTGGGATAAATGCTTTGAAAGTTCTGTTTAGTTTGAGAATCAGAACTTTCCTGATGTACAGGTAGATTTCAAGACAAGGCTATAGAGCTCATTAATTTTTTTCTATGAACTCAGAGTGAGATTTTCCAGTGACCAGTACCAAAGGCAGAAGTGCTGTAGGAACACCAGGCTGGCTGCATTGACATTCCCAGGCTGGCAGGCTGGGCTGTGAGAGGAGCTGGGCTCTCCAGCCTGGGGTTTCTGAGGGGCTGCACTCCAAAATCCAGAACACAGCCCAGCCCCTCTGGCTCTGCTGTGCTCAGTCCTAACTTTGCCTCTCAACTGTTGAGGGGGCTCTGGTCTAGCAGGAAGAGGTATTAAAAAACATGAATACAATGCCAGGAGGTGGCTGTTACTCAGCAGCATCTATTCTTCAACTAACTGAGGAGAAATGTTCCTTAAAAAGAAAAAAACCCACCAAACACAAAACACAACTACCAGTGATCTAATTGCTTTAAAGATAAATTATTCTTTGCCAAACCTGTACTGTGAGACAATTAATTACCAGGAGATCTGGCAAATCTTAATTCATTGGGCTGTGGCATCAATTCTGTCCTCTGGTGTGCAGCGAGGAGCAGGTCAGTGTGAATGGGAGATGAATTGATCATTTGTGACAAGGTTCGTTTTGGCAAAATTGTTGTGTTTTTTTCCTTCTCCAGTGACTTTTTTTTTTCCCCCTTTTTTGACTGATGTGCTAAGAATAGACCTTCCTGACTTTGAAATGATGCTGTTCTTCAGTGAATGTCACAGCCTTGGATTTAAAAGAGAATGTGACACTTAAAAGGCTTGACAATAGAATGACTTTGTAATTCAGATGATGCTGGAGGAGCCCCTCTCGTTGCAGCACGGAGGAGCAGGAGACAGGAGCTGCTGCTGGGTGGAGGACAACACCTCCCACTTGCCCACCCCGGCAAGAAAAGGCAGAGGCAGCTGCTGACAGCTCCTGATATGCTGCTCCTTTAGCAGCAGTGGGGAAGGAGAGCAGCTCATTGTTTGGAAGCTGCAGAAGGGGTGAGCACAGCCCCGAGGCACAGTGTCATTGTCCCCAGTGCAATAACAGGGACAGGCAGGGCTGGGGGTGGCACGGGGGGGACAGGAGAGCCCCCAGGGTGAAAATGGCAGCAGGGTTGTTCTGGATCTCAGCTTGGGGGAAAGCAAAGGTTCAAAGGGTGGCCTCTCACAAAACGGGGTACCCACAACATCAGGAAAAATGGAAATGCTCAGATGCTGTGGGAAAAAAGAAAAAACCAGCCCTGCTTGAAGTGCAATTATCATGGAATAGTTAGATTTGCTAAATGAGCCGAGATGCTGGAACAGCTGATAATCCCAGGGGGATTGGCATGGCCTCAGTGCTGCTGAGGTTCCACAGGGGCTGCACTGAAGCTGCCAACAAATCCAAACCCTGGGTAATCACAGTGCTTGGTTTCAAGCCTGCAGTAAATGTGCTTTTGACGACTACAGCCTCTCAGGGTGTTCAATTTATTTCATTTATTATCTGGTGCCCTTTGGCTCCCTGAGAACAAGCAATGTACTGCTTGAGGCTGACTTCTCATTCCATCCTGCAGGCTGCAAGCTTCCAGGAGAGAACCACACACAGATTTAGGCAAGGCAAGGACTACCAGGACAGAATAATTCTGTAGAGCTGCTCCCACATAAAACTCTAAAATGGAGCTGCAAACTGCATGCCAGGCTGTGAGAGAGCAGAGGGGATAAATGGGGCCAGGCAGGGAAGTGGACACAGTGTCTGGGGGATGAATGAAAGCATCAATCCCAGAGCAGCTCCAGCAGCAGGGAGGGATGCTGGGCACGGGAGGAAGGGGCTCTTCCATCTCCTCAGGAGATGGTGGCACACAGGCAGCTGAGGAAGAGGTAACTATGGAGATGCTTAAAAGGGGCTCCAGCCAAAAGGAAGGAAGAGCAGGGACACAAATGTCTGATTGTTCCTCAGGAGGACAGAGGAACAGCCTGTTCCAGACCCAGGGAAGCTGCAGCAGAGCTCAGAGAGGGAGTGGTGCTGGGAAAGGCTGAACTCTGGGCTTGTGTCATCCCTGTACCCATGAGGAAGACAGCCCACACACCTGCCAATAACCAGGCCATTGTAATCATTGATTTGCCACAGAGCAGGGGAGTCAGCTTTGAAATGTTCTGTTTTTCAGCTGACACCCTAAATTTTGGAGGTGGGTTACTGAACTTCAGAGCGTGGAAAAGAAGGGCCAGAAAGAGTGACTAGAGCTGTCTGAGGAGAGCTCAGCAACAGAACATGACTCAGTGCCAGCAGGGGATGGGGTTGGGAACTTAGGGGGGAGAGAGAAACAATAAGGTTAAAACTGGAGCTGGCTGACATTTAAAGAACAGAATGAATCTGTGTGGAATATGTTTTTGTTGTTGTTGATATTTAACAGTCTTTGACAGGGGAAAAAAAGCTTTTTTATTATTTTCTTAAAAGATATTTCATTTTTGCTGGGCTAGGTACCTCTTTCTCTGTTTGGCACATCCCTTAATAGAGTTCAGGGGAAAAAAACCCAAACAAACAAATTACCCAAGCAGGAATCCTGCCTCTTTTCTTTCATATCATCAAGGAAAGCAAAATAACATTTTCCATCACTTCAGCTATTCCAAATTCCCCGAGTCCCAGATTGTATAAGACAAGGAGCTGTCTCCTCTCTGAAGTCAGTGAGCTCCAGTTTATGGGTTCAGCTCCAAAGCAAAGCCCATGCATCCAAATATGAAAGGCTGCTGTCAACAGTGGCCCAATGCCCAGCTGGAATGCCTTCCACACGTACCCAGAAGCTGCTCCACATTTATTTTCAGTTTCACATCGTGTCTCAGTCATAGCCAGAGCACAGCCTGGAATGTAGAGGCCCCTGAGTGACCCCCAGGGCCCTGCTGGGTCACCCCAGAGCCGGGGTCCCTGTCCTGGTCACTGCATGGCCAGGTCTGGCAGCCTCTGGCCAGGTGTTCTGCAGCCCAGCTGGGAGGATCTGTAATGGCTCTTGTCGCCCACTCCATCCCAGATGTCGAAATAAATGTGGGCTGAAATCGCCTCCTCAAGGAGACCTGGATCAAAGCACTGAGCCCAGAATCGCTGGGAAGCCCTGTCCTGCTTTGGGCTCGGCTTCTGGTGCTCAGATCCTTTGTGTTGCCTTTATCCTGCAGGTAATGCTTTCCCGCCTGCCGAAACACCCAGCCTGGGGGGGCTGAGCCCCTGCAGGTCCCACCCCGCGGGGATGTCTGAATTCAGGGGCACGGATCCATCTCTGGGGCAGGGAAGCTCCCTGAAAGCGGCTGTGAGCTGCAGGCACTGGTCTGTGCCAGGCAGGGACCGCCGGCGACAGGAGCCTGCCCTCCCCCGTGTCCCTGTCCCTGTCCCGACAGACCGATGGCACCGCAGCTCTGCCCTTCCATCCTGCAAAGCGCAATTCCAGCACTGTCCGTGGCACCTCCGGAGGGGAGGAGGGACAGGCGGGAGCCATTCCAGCAGGGGCGATGCTGGGATGCACAAACCGGGGCCAGGAGAGTCAGTAACCATGGCAACGGCAGGCTTGGTGACAGCCGGACAGCTCCAGCCCCAGGACAGCGCCGGGCGGGGTGGTCCAGCCCCAGGAGAGAACACAGGGAGGACTGTCCAGCCCCAGGAGAGCTCCAGACAGGACTGTCCAGCCCCAGGCAGGACTGTCCAGCCCCAGGAGAGAACANTTGTCCAGCCCCAGGACAGCTCCAGGCAGGACTGTCCAGCCCCGGGCAGGACTGTCCAGCCCCAGGACAGCCCCAGGCAGGACTGTCCCTCCACATGTGCCAGCCCAGCTTGCAGCCAGCGTGTTGTGGCTGCCAGCACAGGGGTGTGAGGAGGGACATGAGTTTTTCTGGGGTCTGCACCCAAGCAGCAGCACGGGAGGGGTTTGGGATGGATTTTTCCCCAGTGCAAGAGATCTGTATCACACATCTCAGGGCAGTTCCAGCAGGAAAGGCAGCACTGACATGGCTTTGGTGTCGTGTGAGGGGCTCTGGGCAGCTCTGGCTCCCAGCAAGGAGCTCAGTTAGGGCTGAAATGTCACCCATGGAGAAGGGGATGGAGCTGGGGTCAGCCCCTCACTGCTGCCAGCAGGGACCTGTCCCACAGGGTGACATCCCTGAGCCAGGTGCTGGGCAGCACCACCTGAGCCAGTCCCTCCCTCCTGCAGCTGCCACGGGCTCCACACCATTAATTAGTGCTCATCCATCAGGGCCAGGAGCTGGCATGTGACACCAGATCAAACTCTGTTAATCCTCCAGCCCCTGAATACTTCATAGCTATTAATTAGGGGTGTGAGCTGTGTGAAAGATGTTATAAAAGTGAGCTCTGAAAACACAGATAGGGAAGGACAGACAGATAAATCACAGGCAGACAGCTGCTCATCATGCTTGGCTTCCAGTGAAACACTGAGCCTTATTTGGAGTAATCCTGCAGCATCCCTGTTAATGATGCAGGAAAACATGAGGGACTTTCCTTGTGATTTTTTTAAAGTAATAAGTTTCTAGACAAGTTCTGACACCCTGATTTACACCCCATACCAATGCCAGTTATTCCAGATTATTCCCACTACAACTGGGCACCTCTTTAACTACATCCTTGGAGCAATTCTGACCCAAGCCTTAAAGACCTGTTCCAGCATTCATACCATAAAAAAGTGCACATAGGAATTTCTTTTGTTGTTATTTCAAGAAGGGAGAAGAAGGGAAGAGAGGTGGGTTTGTCACTCAGCTGGGCTGGTGCTGTGGGAACTTCAGCACAAAGGAAGCTTTGAGTTCCAGCCAAGGTGCAGCAACTGTGTAAAGCATAATTCAATCAAGGGAAAAGCATCCTTGAAGTCAGTCCTCACACAGATCAAGGTCTGGCTGGGAGCCTGACTGGGTGCATGAACACACAGACAACACAGGCTGGAAATCAGAAGGAACTTTCTAAACAGAAGAAAGAATTTCTGAAACAAATATCCCATAGGAGTGAGAGCTTCACTAAATCTGAGCTGGGGCTTGTTAATCTCAAGATGAGAATGAACAAAAAGAAGTTTACAGCAGGAGGGGAGCAGGCCCAGTGCTCCAGGGCTGCCTGCCCACCCTGCCAGTTTTGCAGTGTGACCCTTTGAAAGCTCCCTGTTTAATCAGCCAGGGTATCTGTGACTGGTAGAGGCCCAGAGCCATTAAACTCCATATTCTGTGCATTGTTCTATAAATAGCCTGAACATGATGTTCCTCAGCGTTGGGAGAGATTAAACGATAAAGTTCATTGGAAATGATGTTCTGTTGCTTTAATGGTGCCAAGGGTAAGGTAGCATTAAAAGGAGAGGCACAGAGGAGGAGAGGGGAATCTTTCATCTCTGGAAAGTAATGAAGAGGCCCAAAATAAGATCAAGGTCTGACTGCAAGTGGTTCTGTCAAATTATATAGGAATATAATGAGTTCTACACTACCTAATTTCCATATGCAGTTCTAGAACATCCCCCCCAAAGCAAAAGTGACAGAATATTTGAACTTGGCTCAAAAGCCATTTAATGTAAAGGTTTGAGAGGAAGTAAAATCCAAAGGTGCATACTTTGTTTCTTAGAGAAAATAAAAGTGGTGAAAAGAAGAAGAAAGAGTTCCTCTTAGATCCTGTAGCAGTGCTGGGCTCTGTTTAACTCTACAATCTGCTCGTCACCTTTTCCATCTTCCAGAGTCAACCACGTCCTTTCCATCTAGGATTTAAAGTCCAAACCCCAAACAAGCACCAGATGCAGACAAAAGCAGGAAAATCAAGCACTTGCTGAATGGCTGTGATATTTCACCTTGAGAATAAAAACCAGATCCAAAACACTCCACTGATGACTTTGGAGAGCAGCTTCATTCCAGCCTTAAAGGCCCAGTGGTGCTCACCTACTGCAGCAATCACCAATAGCAGTCAAACTATTAATTATTGAGGAATTAACATGTAAAACATGGTTAATTACCTTGAGGAGCTGCACTTTCTGCCAGGAAACCTCGTGGTGTGGCTTCAGCAGTAAAGAGAGATGGGACGTGGACAGAGCACCTCTCACTTGAGGAGAGGCTGAGGAGGGACTGTGGCCTCACAAAAGGACAGCTCAGAGGGAGCTGATGAATGTGTGAATGCCCCCAGGTGTGCAGGGTGGGGAGATACCCAAAACCACCTGGGCACAGGGTGGATGTGGCCCTAGGTCAGGTGTCTTCATTAATGTATAAATACCCCCAGGTGTGCAGGGTGGGGAGCTACCCAAAACCCACCAAAAACCACCTGGACACAGAGTGGAGGTGGCTCTAGAGCAGGTGACCTTGTTAATGTATAAATACCCCCAGGTGTGCAGGGTGGGGAGATACCCAAAACCCACCAAAAACCTCCTGGACACAGAGTGGAGGTGGCTCTAGAGCAGGTGACCTTGTTAATGTATAAATACCCTCAGGTGTGCAGGGTTTGGAGATACCCAAAACCCACCAAAAACTACCTGGACACAGAGTGAAGGTGGCTCTAGAGCAGGTGACCTCATTAATGAGTGAATACCCCCAGGTGTGCAGGGTTTGGAGCAGCCCAAAACCCACCTGGACACAGGGTGGAGGTGGTGCTGCACAGTTAGACCAGCTGATCTGTGATTTGATTCCAGAGGTCCTTTCCAACCTCATCCTGAGAGTGAGAATGCTAAAACAGCTCCCAGAGGGAGAAGGGGCTGCAGGGCCTGCAGAGCTCCTGTCACTCAGGTTCTCCACTCCCTGCTTGCTCAAGAACAGAAGATCTGGAAAGCTGAACTTGTCTGGCAAATATGGAATTGTGTCATAGGCTGTAGCTTAATAGTTTTTTATCCCACATAAATCAAGAGTGAGTGTTATCTCCATAAGAACTGGCTGAAAATCATTAATAAATAATAATTAGCTGTTTCCTGAGCCTGCCATCTGGTAAGCATTTCTCCCAGGCAGCAGCTCCTGCTCCCTGCACTTCTCCAAAAAGCAACAGGATGAGCTCAGGCTCTTCTCTCTCCTCTGCCAGTCCCTTTGGGAAGTGCAGACACCCAGGATGCTGCACCCTCCCCACCTGTGCAGGTCTTCACTGCCCTCCTGCTTATTCTGAGCCTCCAGTTTCTTAAAATGCAGCAAACCCCAGAAGTTACTGAGCCCTGCCTTCCATCCTGCTCTGAGAAACACGTGGGCTCCAAGATAACCAAATTAATCATTCTAACCTGTAAGTGGCTGTCATTAGTATTATTATTTTCATCATATAAATTATCTTCCAGATTAGGTCATATGCATTTTGAGATCCTGTGGTTTCCTAGCAACTCCTCTCCCCATCTCCATGCAGACACAGTGTGCCGTTTGCTTTTCCTTTTTTAGCCTCCTGTGCAGGGGTTATTTCAGTCACAGTGATCTCAGGCCCGGCCCTGGTGACCTTTAGTCTGTCACATTTGGGGGAGAAGATGCAGAAGACAACCATCCCCCCCCAAAATGATGTTTGCAGCAGAAGGCCAGAGAACCACAGGCCTCCACCTGCCCATCTTCTGTGCCCGGGCCAGGAGCGCTGAGCTCTGCAGGACAGGGATGACAAAAACATGCCCACATGTGGTAAAAACTGGCAGAATTTGGAAGATCTGAAACCCTTCTTCACTGTCAGGCTTGATCAAAGTGCCAGAGCCCACAGAGACACAGGACAGGTACCCAAACACCAGGCAGAGCTTGTGCCACCTGACAGAGCCGCTGTCGGAGGATTCACGTTTGCACACAGACAGCACAGAAAAACCTGAGCTGTTGTTTTAAAGTTGGTTCTAGTCCAATGGAGGAAACTGTCTGGAGGGCCAAACCAATTTTAGGCACCAATTTTAATTAACTTCTCTAGCTGAGTTAATCAAGATATCTACCAAATTTAATCACGATGGGGACCCGGAGTTGGGCGCTGTGACGATCCCAGCCAATCCTTTGTGTAAGAGAGCAGGATTAACTTCTGTCCTGCCCCACTGACATTTTTTAAAATAACAACGTCTGTTCTAAACTACAAAAGCTGTGGGGCTTAATTATTCAGATAGCAAGTGGCCCTGTTTCAAAAGGAAAAGGGAACAGACCTCAGAACCATCTCCACTCCACATGGAGTACAGCTATTAATATTTGATCCCCTGCTAGCCTGGAGGCACAGGGAATAATGTTCATTACAACAGCCTGAGACTGAATCCACTTTAACAATTGACTGAACTGGAGATGAGGATGAACCTTCCCTGACACAGGTGAGGTAAGCTGGGCACTGGCAATTCCTCCAGCAAAGGAGCTGATATCTTATCAAGCACAGAGAGAAATGGGAACCTTGGGTGGTGACCATCAGAGCATCCCTGGAAAAACCAAAATCCACTCCTGATTAGAGGAGAGAGATCACTGTGAAAAGTAAGGAACAGGCACACAAAGGCACATACTTGTGTTTAGAAGAAACCATTTAATGGAAATGGAATTATCAGGAGCAGAGGGACAATGCCATGTACCTGGAAAATGAAATATTGCTCAGTCCCTTATCCCTCCCACGGCCCCATTCCACAGCAGCAGTCCCCATGGATTTTGTTCCAGCTTACAGCCTAAGGCCAGTCCTTTGCAGGGCCTAGAGCAACACAGCAGCTTGGGAAAGTGTTCAGAAAAAGTGAAGACCCAATTTCACTTCTCGTTGTGCTCTCGGTCCGTGCCTTGCCCCTCTCCCAGGCAGTGCCTTGGCCCAGCACAGAGATCTCACTCTCACCCTGATCAGGAGCTCAGTGTTAAAATGGGACAAGGAAATCTAGGTGAGGTAAAGAAAATAAAGCCAATTTCAGATGTCCCCATTTTGGGGGGTCAAAAGAAGGCCTATTTTTCAGACTGGTCATAGTCTGTGTCACCCAATTAAATCTGCAAACTTTACCCTGTGCGTGTCTCTGCCTGAGAAATTGTCTGCATGGGCACAAGCTCTTGAGGTTAAACAAATATTTCAAATATTTCCATTACTGAGGGCCAGAGTGGCTCACAGCTGGACAGGGACAGAGCTCCTGAAATGGCTCCTCTCTCTGGACCCACTGCAGATATTTGCCTCCTGCCTTTCCTCTTCCTACAGCATTTACCCATTAGCACCTCTAATTAGAAGGGAAAATCACGAGCTCCATGTTATTTAAGGGATTATGCAGCATTTTAAACTACAGCACAATGTAATTATTTTTTAATAGCTGCAGCTATTTAATGTATTTACTTTTAATGGCATTTGAGTCATAAATTAACAGTAGAAAAGAAAAAAAGGCAAATCACTCGACAGAGAAGCAGGCAGCAATTGAAAAGAAAAGCGAAAATGCTAAAAGGAATTATCAAAAATAATCAAAAAGGAAGAGGTAAGGACTTAGTTTTTCTTGTTGGCATTATTCTGGACTGCTTCTTATCACCTAGCTTGTCCCCCTGGAGGTGTGTGTTTTTGGACAGAGTTATTTTATCAGATGCCACAGTTACTGAAGTAGCAGTGCCACTGCAGGGCCACAGGTCCGGGCTCAGCGAGGGCCCTCTGTCCCTGTGCTGCTGCAGCAGAGCAGAGCAGGGGACAAGGACAGAGCTGAGAGACAAGGAGGGGTTTGAAGGGCCCAGGCTGTGGAGGAAGGTGAGAAATGGAGGCACCTCATGTGCAGAGCACCCACGGCCCTGCGACCCGAGCACGGCCTGGACGAGTCTCAGTGCTCTGCGCCTCACCCAGAAGTGAACCTTGGGAAGCACAAAGGGGCCTGCAGCACCCCGTTCTGCTTCCCCTGTTCCTTACCCCACTGTCCCCGCTGTCCCTGTCCCCGCTCTCCCTGTCCCCGCTCTCCCTGTCCCCGCTGTCCCTGTCCCCGCTGTCCCTAACCCCTCTGTCTCTCCCGCAGAAGGCGCGCCTGGCGCGGATCCGCGTGGCCAAGACGGGCAGCTCCAACGCCTACCTGCACAGCAAGCGCAACGGGCTGCTCAACGAGGCCCTGGAGCTCCCGGTGAGTGCCCAGCACACTGCTGCCCCTGTCCCTGTCCCTGCCCCTTCCCCTGCCCCTTCCCCTGCTCCATCTCCTGCCCCTGTCCCTATCCCTGCCCATGCCAGCTCCTCCCTGGCTCCCAGCTCCCCCTCGTCCCCAGCCTGGCAAGCGGGGTCCCACTCGGGGTCCCACTCGGGGTCCCACTCGGGGTCACACACAGGGTCACACACAGGGTCACACGTGGGGTCACACTCGGGTGTGCAGGCACAGCTGGAATCCAGCTGCTGTGCTGCAGGGCAGGGAGGGTTTCCCTGAGCTCCTCCCTGAGCTGGGGCAGGAGCTGGGGCAGGAGAGCTGGGGGCAGCCAGGAGCAGGTTCACAGCTCCCTCTGATCCTGGCTGTGCTGGAGCTGGGCTGATTCACACAGCCCACACCACAAACATCCACTGCCTTCCCTTTATGTTTTAGGAGTCTAATATGTGCTGTCTGATCATCTCCAGCCAGACAGGGAGATATTCCCTGGCTCCTGTTCCAGGCTGCCTGGTGCTGGGTTTATTTTTAAAGGCCTCCAGAGGCCTCTGGCTGCTCAGGAGGAGGAAAGTTTTAAGTGCTCAGATTGCTCAGCAGAACCAGCAGACACGAGAGGAGGTTATTACATTAAGCCTGATCAACACCAGAGCAGGTATTAGCACATTTCATGGATTTCATTTCAAATAAATCAGCCTTTCATGCACGTGGGGAGCAAAGAGAGAGAGATGAAGAATGATTGAGCCCCAGAGCCACCTAGAACTCATTTGTGCAGCCTCACTTGAGATCTAATCCTCAATTTCACTCTCCCTGGGACACATCCCTGCTTTTGTGCCCAGGGAGGAGCAACAGAGCTGGGACAGGAGCAGAATGAGTTCTCTGAGGAGCAGCTGAGGGAGCTGGGGGGGCTTTTCCAGCCCCACCATTCTGTAAGAGCACAGCTGAGACCCTTGCAGCCCTGTAAAAGCTGCTCCCCAGCACTGAGCCTGCTCCTGCCCCGGGCAGCACCTGGTTCTGGCACGATGTGCTCAGAGCAGCCTGGGACACCAACCTGGCCCTTCCCAGCTGGAATGCTCTCTAAACTCTCCACAGAAGCACTTCTCAGGTTTGGAAGGTTTGGAAGGTGGGAGCCCAGAGAGGCTCTGTTCTCCCTTCCAAAACAAGCTGGCTCCTTCTGACCGCACCTCCAGCGTTGTCTCCTACCCTGCCCATGGCAGCCACGCTCAGGAAATCTGTTCCTTGGACCATCTCCCACTGCTGAGCAGCTCAGGAGGAGTTTCTGCATCAAGCAAAGGCCAGGCCTGGTCACACCTGAGCTTCATCCCCACGCAGGAAAGGCTCAGGACTGAGAAGTCAGCTCTGCTGGGATTCTGCTATCTCATTACCCAGAAACATGCAAAGATTTGACTACAAATTTAAAATTTCCTTTTAAACTTCAGGTTTCTGATCTTTAAAATTGCCAGGATCACTCAGTTTGCACTTGATCTTGCAGCCTGTCATCCCAGCAAAGATCTCCTCACTTCTCTTGTCAAGCAAAACTCCTGCCAAGACCCTCAGGGAAGAGCAGCAGCCACACCAGAGCCTAACTCCAAAATGCACGAGGCTGAGAGAAATATTTGGCTGAATGGGTTCATTTTCTGGCACTTGCCCAAAAAATAAGTGGGAAAAGGATCATTTTGGCTAAAAAGCCATTGTAGACACAGGAAGGAAAACAGAAACATTTCTAAAGAGGTTCTAGAGGATTTTTTCACCCATTAATAACTAAATTTAGCTCTATAGGGGCTCCTACAGCAGGTTTGCACAGGGTTTTCTGGCTGTAACTTCCTTCCTGGTGGGCTTATAGCTCTCAATCATAGAATCCCAGATGGGTTTGGGCCAGAGTCAAGACCCAAGGTGTCTCTCCCTCCCCAGGCAGAGACAGTAATTAATTACAGAAGTGCAGAGCACTCTTCCCTACAGGTGTACATGACCAGTTTAAATCCACGAGGCAAGACTTTATGTCCTTCATTTTATGGCAGAACAACAAACTCTCCCAAAGAGTACAGAATGTGAATGACAGCAAGTCTAGACAGCCAAATTTTGGAAGCTGTAAAAACACAGAGGAGCAGGGCTTGTGTAGCTGTTTAACAGGCACCAAAACATGATCTCCATCCTGTGCATATTTGTCAGTCAAATTAGTGTCAAACTGCTCCCCTGCTCAGTGCAGGGCCTGTTTGACAGCTTGTGTGAGCAGCAAGGGGCTTCCCCAGGGCTGCAATTCCAGCTCAGTCCCTGCCCTCTGCCCTCCCAGTGACCCCACAGGTCACTGCTGGGCACAGAGGGGTGGCACTGAGGGGTCACTTCCAGCTCAGTCCCTGCTCTCTGCCCTCCCCAGTGACCCCACAGGTCACTGCTGGGCACAGAGGGGTGGCACTGAGGGGTCCCTGAGCAGGGCCAGCCCCAGGCTGTGCCTGGCTGGGCTCTGCAGCCCAAGCAATAAATGGAGCCCAGGAGTGCCCAGGATTGCAGAGCTGTGCTCTCAGCAGCAGCACACCCACACCACCTCCCCAGGGAGCAGCTCCTCTCCAGCCTGGAGCCTCCAGCAGAGGGGAGGGGAGGCAAAGGGAAGGATCCATCAAGGACAGCAGCAGGCAGATCAGCTTCCAGCCAGAGTGCAGACTCGTGCTCCACAAACGTGTGGATTTGTGGCATTTGCCATCTACACACGAAGTACTCAGACTGTTTTCTTCTCATTTAGAGGTTTTTTTAGTGGGCTTTATGTCAAAAGTGCTCAAGGGATGGTGAGATCCTTCCCATGGCAGCAGCCTACATATCCTCTTAGCACTAATCTCCTTGTACAGCTGAAATTCCCTTTTAGCTGCAGTGCCAGGAGGTGAATATCCCAGGAACAGAAGGCTGGGAGCTCTGGTGCCTTTTCACAAGCCCCAGATAAGCACTGGGCAGGGCCAGTCCAGCCCCTGAACCAGCTCACCAGGGCCCACTGATGGAGCACTAAAATCAGGGTAAAGTGGAAGAATTTTGGATTTCAGAGCTGACACCACAGTGTGCTGCAGCCTCCCCCCAAGCAACCAGCAGCTCCCTGAATGTCTTCCAAGAGCAAACTGAATGGTAACTGGCATCAAAGCCTTGCCAAACTGGCATCCCTGCTCAAAGAGCAAAGCTCTCCTTCCCCCACCAGCTCTTCACTGCAGCCCAACTCTTCTGCTGAAGACCCAGATTTTGTCTGCCTGCAGTAACCAGGAACCACTGATGGAGAGCCTACATCTGCAGGATCCCTTTCCTCAGCACTGCTCCCAGAATGCCAAATGCCTGGGATGCTGGCCCTGGCCCTGGCCAGCAGTTCTGCAGGTCTCGTGCCCACTCCCCAGCTGGCTCCTGCTCAGAGATAAGGTGAAGGTCCCAGTCCCTGACACTGCAGCTCTGTGGCAGGGAAAAATGCA
>VXBC01011523.1:1598-81484 GCA_013399945.1 Ploceus nigricollis
TTATATAAGGTTTTTTGAGGTTAAGCTATCTAATTAAGAAATTACACTTAAGTTAGTTTTATTTTTAACTTAACTAATTACTCAAAATTCATAATGTGGATTTTTCTGTTTAATTATAACATTCTACTTAAACTCATGAAGAAGGTGAAGAAGAAGGACTAGTTACTGTTCTAAAACTTTTATCTTAGTTCTATATATATTATTATATTATTAAACCTTAAGTTCCAACTTTTCTACTTAGTGATATTACACACTTCTAATGAAACTACACACTTGTAATCTCAGTGTTATCAATTACTTTTGGAAGCTTTCTCTATGTCTTCAGGTTAAATGCAGTGTTCTCCTGGGAATCAGAGTCTCTTAGTACAGAAAGTTTAAAATTCTCAGCATCCAGAACTCCAAAGGTCTTCCTTATGGATTTGGCTTTGATAGAGGGAACCTTTCCTCGCTGATGAGAGCTCTGCTCATGATTACCACAGCAATTCCCATCCTGCCAGCCCTGGAGCAGCAAACAAACCAGCAGCTGCCTCGTGTGCTTCTTATTTTCCCCCTCAGCCTGTCCCATGGACACAGATAAGCTGGGGAGAAAACATGGTAGATTATTTGTCAGGTAGAAAAACAATTTATAATGAGTTTATAATGGGGAATGAGGTGAGAGGAAGGTGGAGCTTTTTTTATTGAGAAGAAGTGCAAGTTTTGCTTTGCCTGTTTCAGGTTTGTTATCAGCACTCTCAGAGGTTTGTCACCAAATGCCACTGGCTTCAAAACCATGTGCTGTTTCCTACAACTGAGAAATAAAATAACCTTTTAAACTGGGCACTGTTGCCTGCTTATGGATGTGTTGGTGATGGAATCTGCTGACTTTTGAATATCTGCCCCTGGTGAGCCCTTCCCATCCTTGCTGAGCTGCACAGGTGGAATTCCAGGTGGAAAGAAACAGTGTGAGTCCCTCATTTGGGGTACAACAGCTTTTCATACCTCATGCAGGGGTCACTGCAGGGTCATATCATGACCTCGGCCAAGCTGCAGTGAAAAATAAATGCTCTGAGCCTTGCAAAAATTTCCTGTTGGTGCTTTTGAGCTCTTTCTCAGCACTGCAGGGTGTATTTGTGCAGAAAAGGTGGATATTATGCCTATGTGATTTTTTTTTTCCATCAATTTTTGAGAATGCATGTAGGAAGTAATCCTATCCTCCAGCTACAAGTCAATGCAGGAGGGAGAGTTCATGCAATAACAGGTTCTTCAGCCTCCAGATGATTGGACTAAAAAAAATGAGGAAAAAACCCCCACTTTTACTAAAATATTCCTCTTTCTGCTCTCCACGAGATTACACAGACATTCACACTTGCTGTAGAGAGATGAATCAGGAGTGGCTTTCAGAATAAAAATAATAGGAATAATTCATTCACCTGACTTGCTTCATGCTCTGCTGAGCCAACAGAGCTAAGCAGGAGGACACTGGGAGGTGCAGGTGCTGCTTTCTTTTCCCTGTTCTGTATAGATTGTGGAATTTTTGGCTCTGTTTATCCCATAAAAAATGGAATAACAGTGCTTTAAGAGCCATTCCTTGCCAAAAAGTCCTCGGTAGCCTTAGCCCTAGAGCTGCTAAATAGGAATTTCTCTGGATCTTACCCAGAGGTTGAAAGTCCTAATAAAACCTCACCTGTGTATGTGTTCTTTCCTCCTGTATTTTAAGTTTTTCACCATAAAATATGCCACAGTTTTGCTGTGATTGAAGTCTGCCACTGCTGTGGGGAGCAGCAGACTCCTGTTTTTTCATTCCAAATCCCAGTAAACCAGTGGAGCTTCAAGCTGGGAACATTTCACCTGGAGCTCAGCAGTCCTGGGTAATTAATTACTCTGTCCATGCTGGATAATGAGGAGGGACAGCCATTCAAAACACCATCTAGTTATTCCATAATGTCTGGCCAGGTTTGCAAATCTTGGTGGAAAATACACCAGAAAATGCTGAGATGAGGTGAATTTCTCTTTTTTTTATCAGTGCTGAAGAGTCAAGGAGTTTCAGTGTGCTGCAGCATGTAAAATCCAGCCAGAATCCCATCTTCCATGGGAAGGAAACATCCCTGGGAGGAAATTACACCCTAAAAAAGAGGCAGAAAACAATCCCTTTGAACACAGTTTGTTACTCCTTCTGTATATTTATCTCTCCTTGCAAACCCTTCCATGGCATTAAATTTATGAGGTGTAATTTATTTAGATTACTGGCCATGTCTCTCTATAGAGGCCACGTCTCTACCAGTAAAGTAAAGGGTGTCAGGGAACATTCTCAGCTGCCATAAATTTTTTTTCCTGTTCAGTACAACTTTTGGAGCAGTCCTTAATATGGTTTCAGTCTCAGACAGATAGGATTCTCCAAACTCTCTTAGTTCCTGATAAATAATATATTTATTGAGAGCCTGAGAGTTCTTTAGGATGAATGTGACTGGTCTCTGCTTTTGGGCCCTGATGACAAAAAATAGTCCTGGGCACTTGAAATTTATCAGCACAGATGTACCAAGTGTTTTACACACACATTTGTTCACCTTTTTCTGGAAAAAGGGCAGAATGAATGTGAACTTTAAATCTCATCTTTGCTCCCAGAAATTGGCAATTTTTGACCAAACTTGCTCTGTGTAGAGTTTGAGCTCTTGCCATTTGTGAAGATGAGAACTGGTTTGTTATCAAAGTGCTTTGAATTTAACGTTGTGTCAGCTTCTCTGGCTTGGGAGTTTGTGTAATCCAGTCCATTTTGATATAAAACAAAGTGAATGCTTTGATAGAAATGGTTCTCTGAGGAGCAGAGCAATGAGGAACCCGAGTCAGGAGCTGTCTTCCTCCACAATGCCCAAACCTTGCCACTGGTTCAAGAAACCTCTTTGTGCATCTTTGGTTTTTACAGAACAGCATCTGCTTAACTTTGGTCTCTGATTGACCAGAGACAAATCCAGACCTTCCTATGAGGGGAATCTTTGCTCCTCACTCACACATATTTCACTTCTCCTCTCTGCCAGAGTCTGCCAGTGCTCTGGGCATTTTAGGCTAAGAGAAGGATTAAATTGGGTTGAGCCTTTACCTCAGCATAGCTGCTGCTTTATGTGACTGCAGTGCCTGTGAGGACATGTCTAAATCCTCACAGGATCCAGCCCTCAGTGTGGGAACCTGGGCAAGACACCCGAATTTCTGTGTTTAGTCAGCTGTGATCAAACTGATTCCTGCTGCACGGATCTTAAAAACATGGCTCATGCTCCAGATAGTCGCACAGCTTTTTAATGGAGACTGAAAACAACAGGGCATTCAGGGGATTATAACACTTTCCTGCAAATCTACCACTCAGAAGCCTGTGGGTTCAACATTAATTACTGGAGAATAATGAGTGAGCAGCAAACAAGAGACAGCTCCATTACTTAGACAGAAATAATCTGTTGGCAACACAAAGTGGATTTGGGAGCAGCACCATAAATATCTGGTCCAGATCATTAGATTAGAGATGGTTCTTTACAGGACAGTGCAGAGGGGTGGATGTTGAAGGGGAAGTTTATGACTTGTTTTTGAGTGAGGTGAATTGTTCTTAGAGCAACACAAATCTTAATAGTGGATTGCTAATTGGGACTGTTTCCCTTTAGGTAAAGATAATATACAATTATGTTTATAAAAGCAGAGGGATTAGCATTTTTTAAGAGTTACACTGAGATTATTTTTGTGAATCTTCTGCCCCCTTTCCCATTTCTGTCTCACAGGGAAGAAGGGGGGAGTTCACTCTCTTTGAGATCTGCAGACTTCCCTCTACATGCAACAAATTTCCTGCTCTGCACTGACATTTATCCTTTTCTTTTCTCAATTTAATCTTTGCAAACCACTAAAATCTCTAGGAATTTTCTAGGAAAATCTCTAGAAATTTGCACCAGGTAGGCCCCATTCCACCCAATTTTTGCCAAGCACCAAATAAGTTTCTAGACCAGGCTGGTGAACTCCCACTGGAGTACACGTCTTAATTAGGTGGAGTTAGTTGCCCCTTGCAGTTCCCTGTCCACGTTGCCTCTGCAGAAGGCAAAGGTCACTCATTTATGCAGTTAATTGGATATTTTAGGTAAGATAAATCCCACCCAGGTGCGGCCTGTGAGGGGAAATTGCCAGCTCGACTTCCTTGCACTTTGTTAGGATGGCTCATGCTTCACATGTCCAAAATAGCCATGGAGCTGTCTGATCTCCAGAGGCAGAAACAGGGATCTGTAAATGAAGGCTGGAGGTTCAGCCCTTTTCAAAATAACTGAATTCTACTTTTCTCTCTATATCCCTTGCATGTGACCCCAAACACAAGCTCTAAGAATAATGAGAACGAAAAAAGAAAGAGATGCTTCAGAAATGTTGGCCTTAACCTCTGTCTGTTCTCTCCATCTACAGTTTCCAGACAGTTAAATTGGGGTTTTTCAGGGAGTTTGAAATCCTGAACGTGTCTGCTACAGCCAGGAGCTTTCATCTTCATTCTCACATCTCTTTGCTGGGCTGGATGAGGAATTGTGTGTCCAGCAGGAGCAGGGCAGGGATTGTCCCTCTGTGCTGGCTCTGAGAGGCCCCTCCAGGGCTGTGTCCAGTTCTGGTCCTGCAGGAGAGACCTGGAGGGGCTGGAGCGTGTCCAGGGCAGGGAACGGAGCTGGGAAGGGGCTGGAGCCCCAGGAGGGGCTGAGGGAGCTGGGAAGGGGCTGAGCCTGGAGCAAAGGAGGCTCAGGGGGGACCTTGTGGCTCTGCACAAGTCCCTGCCAGGAGGGGACAGCCGGGGGGGTCGGGCTCTGCTCCCAGGGAACAGGGACAGGAGGAGAGGGAACGGCCTCAGGCTGGGCCAGGGCAGGCTCAGCTGGCACAGCAGCAGGAATTTCCCCGTGGAAAGGGTTGTCAAGCCATGGAACAGATTTAGAAACCTCTCTTGTTTACAGGTGATGTACTTCATGCAAACCTCATTTTTCTACTCCTAATATCACGAGATGCAAGCAGGAGCTGCTCAGGGAGGGATTTGGCATGGTTGGAACTGTGCACGTTGGGAAGAGCAGCCAGAACATCTGAATTTTTTCCCTCCTGATTTCTCATATCCTGGCCAAGGTCCTCATTACAAGGAATTAGCACAATGTGTGAGAGGTCACTGCTCCTTGCAGGGAAAGTTTGTTCTGACTGTTTAGAAGTTTATTCTCTCTGAGGGTTGAAATCCTTCACCTCCAAAAGAGGGATGGAAATGTAATATCTCAGTGCTTCCCACTTTCACCAATCTGTGGGAAAGCACAACTCTCAGTAAGGAATTTCAACATTTTCATTCCTGGCCATAATCTGAATCAATGATGGAGTAAAAATGATTATTTTTTAACTGACTCTAAGAACTATCAGTCTATGGAAGTACCATTGAACAGTAAAGTACTGTAATTGCTTTCAGGCAACACAAGCTTGAATTCTTAATATGTTTATTCTTGAATATCTGAGCTCTCTGACTTTCATAAGAAATCTTGCCTTGTAGAAACTGTGATACTGATTTCTAAGAATAATTTTTTTAGGGTTTGCCTTTAAAATCAAGCAATTATTACCCAGCAGCCCAGCCTCACTGATTAGTCCAGAGCTGCCTGGTTAAAGCAGCATTTAAAATAATGAATCATCCTACTGTTTCCCTGGTTTTCCAATTAATTATTTGCACTTCTTTAGACAAATGAGATTAGCTGGAAAATTTAAGTGATGAGTATTCTCCATTGTCTCTCTGATTAAAGCTGAGATTATCTCCCTGAGTCTTTGCTATCCAGGCTGTGATTTCACAAGTCATTTAAGCGTGTTGCTAACATTTAAATATGCAAGAAAGCTTTAGTTTTGAGATGGAAGTCCTCACTAATTTTGGGCTCCATACAAGGGGGACTGTTGAAGAATTCTAGCTTTCCTCAAAAGGCCCTAATATATTATTTTCATTCGAATTTATGTGTAAATAATAGTAGAAAAATGGCTAAAAATGAGAATGTTTATTCATCACCCAGAGAAATCATAAACTGTGCATCATTCAGGGATTATTGTTGTGCAACAGCTGAAAGAAAGTTATTTGTAGATCTTGATGAAACAGTGGTATGAAATCCAGGCAAAAAAGTGAGAAAATATTGGAAAGGAAATGATTGCTTCAATGTTTTTCAACAAGAAAAAAAAAGGGGATAAAATTGTAAACAGGTCTTCAGTGCATAAAAATAAGTGCATTTAATAAATTCTTAACTGAGTGAAAGTCACTTCCCTCTTGAAGGGGAATTTTTTGTCCCAATCCATAACTATTCTTAGCAGAGAATGGATAGTTCACAGAGCAAGAGAGCAAACCCTCTTCCTGGTGTGCAGGCAGTAAACAAAGGAAACGCATCTGAAGCTGTGACCCTGGCCCTAAAACCTTGTCTCTCTCTCAGTATCAGCAATCAGGAAATGGGAACGTTTGCTAAAGAGATTTGCACATTACTCAGAATGTGCTCAGGGATAAGAAAGATTCACTGAACATCCAGAAGATGGCATAGATGCAGCAAGGCTGGTGTGGGGAAAGAGGGGGAAAGAAAAAGAAAAAGAAAGAAATAAAGAAAGAGAGAAAGAGAAAGAAAGAAAGAAAGAGAGAGAGAGAAAGAAAAAGAAAAAGAAAGAGAGAGAGAAAGAGAGAAAGAAAGAAAGAGAAAGAAAAAAAGAAAGACAGAAAGAAAAGGAAAGGAAAGGAAAGAAAAGAAAAGAAAAGAAAAGTCACAAATCTTCTCTGGGCTACTCCAGGAAATATCAATACACGGACAAAAAGGATGGAGTAACAAATTTTTGAGGAAAAGTGTGAGGAGCTGGACTTGCAGAGCTGCAGGCAGGGTCAGAGAGGGGATGGAGCCTCTTGGAGAGGCTGGAACCTACAAAAAACGAGGGGCAGAGAGGAGGCTGGGAGAGGCTGCAGGAGGGGAGGGGCAGAACCAAAATTTAGGATATCTGTAGGGAAAACACGGTGGGACAGGCCTGTCTATAGCTCTGATGGACTTGGAAAGGGAAGGCTGTTTCTTTGGATGTTATTGAGATGTTATGAATGTGGATTATTGTAATAGTGTTTTTATTAGGTGTTAATAATGGGTATTATTAAATTGATATATATAAGTGTGCTGCTATTATCCACCTTGGATTGGGGAAGAGGTGGAACAAGTATGGTTTTAGTGCTTGTAGTCTCTGTTATTCCAACAATAATTGAAATACTATTTTAATAATGAAATAATATTAATATAATTATTTAAATGATGTCAATATAAATAATAGAAAACCAAAAAATATATATAATACAACATAAATATGTCTTAACATAATATTATGTTAATAACATAATCATTTAAACACTGTTTTAAAAATTATTGTAGCCAATAGCTCATGGTCAACCACAATGAAATATTTTATTTGGGATGGTCATTTGGAAAATCAGAAAACACTAGGCAGATTAAGCTATCCCCATAAAATATGATGTCAGTAGACAATTCCCAACCAGCTCTCCTGGTACAAAGTGCCAAAGACACTTAGATCCCAATCTTTGATTGACCTGTGGCACTTTCTGTGGTAAATAATTAAATATACTCTTTGGTGGAAGAGGAGCCAGTCTAGTTTAAGGTGAAAACCACAATTTCTGTGAAGAATTAAGATAAAAAGAAGAAAGAAAACAGTGTCTTCTCCTATTTTTGTAGCAAACCTATTGCTCTAAAATATGATTTCCTGCTTGGTGGTTTCTCCAATCATCTTAAAGAATGACAATAGGAGTGTCTTGCACGAAGCACAATTCCATTTTCAGGGTAGGATACCCGACTCCCCTTCCAAAAATCCAACTGTCCTGATCCACCATGAATATGTAAACTTTTAGTATGGGATCTAATTTTTTTGTTACTGAACATGTTCTAGATTGTGAGATTGTGAGGATAAAGAATTGGTAATAATTAGGGCTGTAAAACCTGTTTTTGTATTAAGGAGACAAAGATGTCATGTTTGTTTCATGGAAGAGGAAATAAATTTCAACTTCTTTGTCTGACAGGTATAGAGTTGGCAGTGCTGTAGATATTTAACCATGAGTTATGGAAAAATCCTTCTAATTTTGAGATTACACTGAAATTCTTGCTTTGTCCAGAATTCTTATGTACAAAAGAATCTTCTATTAATTATCTTTCAGCTAGGAGAAAAAGAAATGTCAATGAGTTCATTTAAAGAGATAATTATGAAATAAAACTTAATGAATGGCCATGTTCCAGAAAAACCATACCGTTTCTTCCATGTCAATGTAGCTGGCCTTATAAACATCTGAGGTTTTTCTACAAAATTCCCTGGCACCTTCTGGTTTAGAGCAAGTGCTGTGTGTTCACTACTTTGGTGTTCAGAGTTTGACTGGGAGGGGAGCAGTTCTCCCTCGTGAAACTATGGAATAATTTGGGCTGGAAGGGTGTCTTGGACAGGTGTCTGCTAAGGAAGGCAGGAGCCTCCCTTGAAATGGAAAATGCAAACCCCCTCCCTCNGGAGGGAGGATTGGCTGTGGGAGAGATAAAGAAAAAACTGCCCCATGAACAGCAGATACTGCCCCAGCTCTGACAGATGGCAATAGAATACACACCCCCAGCCACATCCTGCATTTCCAACCCAAGACAAAGGGACATAAAAAATCATCCAGTTCCATAGGCAGGGACCCCTTCCACTGTCCCAGGCTGCTCCAAGCCCCAATGTCCAACCTGGCCTTGGGCACTGCCAGGGATCCAGGGGCAGCCACAGCTGCTCTGGGAAATCTGTTCCATTTCCACTTGGCACAAGCAGGGAGCTGAGAGCTCCTGCTCCCAGTCCCACCTCCCTCTGAGGTCTCTCTGTGGCACTAACGAGGTTCAGTTTTCCAGGCATTAATTGCCTGTTCCATGTTGGCTCTTGGAGCTATCAGGGTGAACTTGCAGAAGCTTAGCCAGCATTTTGTGAGGCACGTAATTATCCCACCTCTCCACCAGCCTTGTGAAATCAAAAATAGCCGTGCCAAAAGATAACAGTTTCGTAAGCACATCTCTCCTTGCTGAACTCAGAGGCCTCAGCACTCAGTTAGTTAATCACAAATCAGGCTGATTGTTTTATTAACATTAACAAAGCTCCTAATTTTGGCTTTCTGCCTTTGTGGCGACTCGGCTGTTCTTTCTGAAATGACACTTGAAGAGGTCTCTTGTCTCATTTGTCTCTTCTTTTGGCTCATGTTTTAAATTTCCCATTTTCTCTTCTTTTGGCTCATGTTTTAAATTTCCCGTTTCTTGTCAGATTTAACCAGTGAGCAGCCCATACAAAAATTTTACTGCTGATTTATCCTTAAACATAGGCTCTGAATTTTAACCTGCCTGGAATTTAAACACCACCTCCTCCTCCTCAAGCAGCCTGTAAGATTAAAACAGTAACTTGACACAGAGTTTTAAAACACAAACATCTTTCCAATCACTTCATTTTTGATGTGTTTTAAACTTTGGCAAAACATAAGAATTTTATGTTTACTGCTTGCCAGAATGCTGCATATACTCCACAGCAAGTGGAATGCTGCTCACCCTCTGAAGTGATTTATTGTTCTAAACCAAACTGCTGACTCTCCATTTCTAAACAGAGGAGGAATCACCAAAATTCAGCCTTTTCAATGGGAAGGGATGGAACAGCAAAGCAACTTCCCTGTGGGATAGTTTGGAGTAAAACTCACTGACTGCATTGTTAGAGACTTCATGTCTTTCTTTTCTCATTCATAATTGGGGTATTTAATTTATTTATTTAATTAATGGGTCACAAGAAGAAAAATTCTACACAGCCAAATAAATTGTGGAAAGCAAAAAATTTGTCAGAGTTTAAGACTGCAACCCATTATAGAGGGGTTCCACCAGCTACAGATTTTTTTGTTGTTGTTGTTGTAAAATCTACATGGAGATTTTCTTCTGTGACAGTAGAGAGAGAAGTTATCAAAAGCTGAAGCAGCAGTAACTGACTCCAACTAAAGATTAAGAATCTCACTGCACAGCCTGGTAAAGACAGTCAATCTAGCCTTGGACAACTTGATCCTAAATATCTGCTGGATTTTTTAGCCTCTGTTGGATTCTCCTGTAATCCTGTAGCTTTGAACAGTGATTACCAGAATCATTCAGGATTTCCTAGGANTCTAGGGAAACATTTATCCCCAAACATGTATTTTTATATATTTTTATATATATATATATATATATATCTCTATCTCCACATTTGGTTTCCATTAAACTTGAAATACACATTTAAATTCACAGCTCTCATTTCTCTTGATTTTAATGCTGGCTGTAAAAGACTCAGGTCTGCAAAGCTGACAAAGTTGCTCTTAAAATCCTGTTTATGGCAAAGTGCACCGCATGTAGCAATAAAGCCATGAATTCACTAAAGTCTTAAGAACATAATCATGACTAGTCCAGACCTAATAGTTACAGAAGAAAATTGATATCTTGAATTCAAATTGAAATCCATGTGATTTTCAGTGGACCCTCAGTGGAAAGGGTCACAAGCTTTTCCTCTTGTTCAACAAGGAGATGCATGAAGTGCACATGAAATACCTGCTCAAATTGGGTGCTGAATCAGGAGCTAAATTGGTTGAAAATCTACACCTCTGCCTTGAGCTTTTCTCTCCACTTTGGCTGGAGTCCCTCAGAGCAGCTCTGCTCATTTGCAGTCCAATAATGTCAAAATCACCAGGTATGAAGGCACAGTTTGCTTCTGGTGAAAGCAGGAACAGTTTGTGATCATTCATGTTCAGAGTTGCACTAGAAAAAAACATAATCAAGTTCAGCTGTGGCTTCCCTGGCCCCACATTTGGCTTCTCCCTGGGGGCTCCCCTAACGGGGGAAACCCTCCTGGAGCAGTTCTGTGTCAGGAAAAGGAGACACATTGGACTTTTTCGGTCTTCAGCTTCTTGTTTTATTGTTATCTTATCAAAACTTCAGCACCCTGTCTGCACCAGACCTTGCATGCAGNGACCCCCCAGAGCAGACAGAGAAACATTCCCCTTGCCCTGGGTTCCAATATTCAGCTTTTTAAGGGGAAAAAATAAAATATGACAGGGCTGGGAGCTGAACCTATGGACTGCAAGGGCCAGAGGAGGATTCCTGGGTAGCAAATACAGCTGAAGAGACACTGCCAGGAGAGTGGCCAGCCCTCAACACTTCTCCAGTCCCAGAAATCAGGGATATCCACCAGAAAAAGCTCTTGAAAATCTCTTTTCTAACTCTTGAGAAGGAATGGACGGACACTTAAAAGGGGGATGCAGAATCAGAGGCTTCTGAGGTGGTTCTGAGTGGCATTCAGGGGCCAAGGTTATTCGACATTTTTGATACCAAATTTTGTTTTGGTTAGGGAAGTATAATTGACCTAATTAAAATTAAGATGTAATGGATTTGGATAGTATTCACATGAATCAGAAAAATGGATTAAGTTTTGAAAGCAAAAGAGGCTGTATTTTGTTAGGGCCATGTACACCTGTTTATACAGTTATAAATGCAGAAACTTTCATCCCTTAGAACAGATGATAGAAAAGGTAGCAGATGTTTCTTTTGAAAAACTTACTTTTAACCTGGCAATGATATTTTTCACCTCACAAGTTGCTGCACTGTGTTCTGTTTTCGTACATTTTTTAAGGATTGTCTTGCTTCTTTCTAGGTTAAATGTTGTGGCAGGAGTGGCTGGAAAAGTGTTGTTAAAAACAGTTAAAAAGATGTTAAAGAGTGTGAAAAGTCTGGTAGCTTCTGTGATCATGGTAGAAGGGCAGTATGACTCTTCCTTCACACTCTGGCAATTTCACACTGAGAAAGGGGAAAAAGCAAATTCTGAATTCAAGAATCCTTTAAAATCTCCAGTGCAATGGAGTTCAGGAAAGCTTTCTGAGTGTGCACAGCTATTTCTTTGGGAAGAAAGCTCCCGAAGCAGCACTGCAGATTGCAGGAAGCTTTTAAACATCTGTGAAATGCAGACTGTAAGTGGAGCTGAAAAGAACCCAAACCTGTGAAAACACCCGGTCAAACCACCCAGACAACTTCATCTGGGTTCCCTCTGGTGCTGCCTGAGGCAAGAAAAACAGAACCCGCAGGCAACTTTATCCAGGCATCACTAAAGAGTGAGTTCGGTGAGTTCCTGTCTAGCATCATTCCCACAGCCTGGGAAAGCATCCTCTGGATGTTTTGGGATTTTTTAAGGTTTGCTGGAGCTTTCACTGAAGTCTCCAACACCCGCTGCTGTTTTTAAAGAGCCTCATCCTCACTAAATGCAGCTGAAATTTCATTTCCTCAGGCTCTGCACAGAGCACCTGAGGTTTCTGCAGTTTCCTTGGCACTCAGGATGTCTGTGGCAGATTTTCCTGGGATAGGCAGGTTGGAAGTTTTTCTCCTGTTCTGTAGAGGCAGACAGCTACTATTGCAAGCAGAGGGAAAAGCCAGATTTGTTCCCAGTTTTCCAAATCCACAGGTTTCCTCTGAAGCTTTACTCCATCTTTTCTGCTCAGCTTCAAGAGTCTCAGCCTGCTGCTTCCTCTCTGTGTTTCTTCCTGCCAGCTTTCCCTCTTTCCAGGATGTTTAAACCTCTCTTGTTTTCCACTAAAAAAAAATGATCATGGGTTGCATTTGTCCCTCTCACAAATTCCAAGTGACCAACGCTGGCATCAAGATTGAAATTCAGCAGGGATTGTCCAACTAAAGAAGGCTCACCAGCCTTGAGTTTCTTATGAATTAGCTCCTGGAAAAAGACCCACAATTCAAAATATCCAAATGGGTTCGTGCTTCCCAGGATTTGGAAGCCCACAGCAGAAGCCCTAAAACACAGCCCCTGGGAGGTAACTAAACACGGACAAGTTCATAATGAAAAAACACACAATTCTCTTTATTTTCCATGTGCTAAGGAGGGAAAAAAGGAGGAAAAAATGTTTCCTTCTGCTTTGCTTTAAATGTCCCAGTGTGTGAACACACACCAGTCACTCCAAGCACGAGTTAAAAGAAGGGCTGAAAATACAAAACCTATAATGGATGTCTAGACTTGGAGTCACTTCCAACACCTTAATATTCCTGCCCATGGGTGAGAACAAGGTGGGTATGTCCACTTTCAATCTGCAGCACATTCCTCCACATTTTCTCCCATTTGTTTTTACTCCACACAAATGAAGCTCAACAGCCACTTTACAGACATTTAATTAGACAATTCCCCTCCCTTTAAAAATTTTACACCGAGTTGTCTCAAAAGGCACAGGACTGAGGCATGATTTTTATAGAGAGGAAAAAAAAGAGTTGGACCACAAGGAGCAAATTAAAGCAATAGTTAAAAAATGAACTGCTAATTCAACCACATCTTCAATGGAAAATTCATATTACAATGCAAACACCAGCATATTTCTTTCTCCTTTGTGAGTTTAACTTGGAACCTCACCACAGCTTTAAAACTGGATGAAAAGCAAAGAGTTTTGGAGTGAGAATTTCTAGCATCTGTTTTGCTGTGGCAGCACTACAAGAAAAAAAGGCCCTTGTATTAAAAGATAGCTGAGGATGTTTGGCTCAGTTTTCTGACCTTGATCTTCATGTTGACACTGAGAAAATCTGATCACTATACCCTATTTTTTTTTCTTTGTACAAACTATAATTCTGCACTTTCCAATTATTTCTGATGTTATTTGAGAGACATTTCCAGGACCTCAGCATGAGAGACAGGTCTTGGGGTTTTTTGCTAAAGGTTACAGGATGTACTGTTTGAAAACTGTCAAATTAAATAATCAGTCCACTGCAGTTACAGGAGGGCCACTAATAGGATCAGAGGGCTGGAGCACCTCTGTGCTGGAGCCAGGCTGGGAGAGCTGGGATTGTTCAGCCTGGAGAAGTCTCCAGGGAGAGCTTAGAGCCCCTTCCAGTGCCTGAAAGGGCTCCAAGAGAGCTGGAGAGGGACTGGGGACAAGGGATGGAGTGATGGACATGGAAGAATGGGTTAAAATGGCAAGAGAGTAGGTTTAGATGGGATACTGGGCAGGAATTGTTCCCTGGCAGGGTGGGCAGGCCCTGGCACAGGGTGCCCAGAGCAGCTGTGGCTGCCCCTGGATCCCTGGCAGTGCCCAAGGCCAGGTTGGACACTGGGGCTTGGAGCAGCCTGGGACAGTGGAAGGTGTCCCTGCCATGGCAGGGGTGGCACTGGATGGGCTTTGAGGTCCCTTCCAACCCAAACCATTCCATGATTTCACGATTTTAAACTGGTGTCTTAGGTTGGAAATGGGGGTGTGTATTCTATTTCCATCTGTCAGAGGTGGGGCAGTATCTGCTGTTCATTGGGCNAATTCAGAGGGAGAGAGTTTGCATTTTCCATTTCAAGGGAGGCTCCTGCCTTCCTTAGCAGACACCTGTCTTTTCAAACCACGACAACTGGTGATGGAATTCCCCAGCTCCCTTGCCTGGTGCTTGCTTATCCTGAGAGAAAGGCCTGAAGCAGCATCTTGTGCCACAGCAGTGCCATGGCCAGGGCCACCAAGCAGGAATTGTCCCCTTGCACCTCTAAGGAGCTGCTTGGACCCTCAGTTAACCTCTGGACCTCCAGCTGCTGCAGGAGGATGCAGGAACTCTGAGGGCAAGTACTCAAGGGTAGGAATGCACCCTCTGATTACAAAACAACTGACCCTGTGTACATTTTCAAGATTTTTTTCCCACCTGGAATGGTTAAAAAGTAGCCAGAATACAGTTCATACATAATCAGAGTCGTAATGAGGCGTTAAACATTGTGGAAGATGAGGTATTTGAACCAAGGGTTTAATACATAAGTGGTTCCCTTCACATCACAGACAACTTTGTGCTTGAAGATTGAAGGTCTGCTGACAAATGAGTGCTGAATCCTGACCCTTGTGATATCAGCAGCAATTTGTCATGTGCTTTCAGTCACAAGGTTTCATCACTGGCACGATGTTTTATAGAAAATCAGAGCAGTATTTTTTCTCTTTGGAACACATGGTGTGGTTTGATCAGTAAAAATACAAGATTTCATTGTTTTACTGAAGTCTTCTTTGGATTCTTGAGTTTGCCTGCTGTGATGCCACACTGGGACTGAGTTGTGGTTTCCCAAGAAGCAGAAAAAGGGACTTTATAACAACCCCTGCAGTTAATGGATCTGTCAGAGTCTTTACACTACAGCCTCATTAAGTGCACTTTTAGCTGAAAACAATTGCCCAGTGACAGTGACAAGGAGAACACGAGCAAATAAAAAGTCTTATTTCCTACAGGAGTGGACTAAATAATTGATTTTATATCCAAGTGATCTATGGGAAATGCAATGCCAGTTGCTCCAATACAAATAGGAAAGAATTAATTTCTCCACAAGGAAAATCTGTATTGATCAGCCAAGCCTTATTAGCCACTCTCAAGTCAGACCATTGAAAGTAAACTTCAGGAAATCATTTTTATGGCAATTCATTCCCCTTCCTCAGTGTGAATCAAGCAGAGAAGTAAGTTTTTGAAGTGAAGCAAACACTGGCTTGGTGATCCCATAATCTCAGCTGGGCTTGTAATTCCAATCAGTTTGGAACAACTCAGCTTCACAGCTCTGCTTCTGCCTGGTCTGGGATTACTCCTAGGGAGATCCTTCTGTGGCTGAGAGCACCATTCAGGATCCCATTTTCTAGGGGAGAATAAAAATCAGCTGAGAGCTGATATAAACCATGGGTACCACTGCAAAAGCCTGGCCTAGGTCCCACAGAAGGAGTATGTGGTGGAAGGAATCTGCTGGAGGATTCTCCTGAGTTCCTGTGTTCCCAAGGGTTAAATTTTGGCTGCCCCCACAAGCACATCCTTTCGAGCTGTCCATAAACCAAGGGTGAAGCAACAGGACCGAGTAGGAAGCCCTGACATCTCCAATCAGGCCACAGCAATTTCTGAGGCTGCAGTAAAAGATCTACTTCCAGATTTTTGGTGATTTGCCTTAGAGGAACCCAAAAGATCAGGGCTTCCTACTTTTCCTTGTTTCTTTACCCCTGGATTACCAGAGAGCATACAAGAGTGTGCTTGTGGGGGCTTTCCTGAATTCTTTAACATCAGTACAAAGCATGATCTCAGAGTTGTGCAGCACACAGGAAACCAGGTGCCCACATTTAAATTGAAACCTGCCAAATGTCCTGCTTGGGGAACACTTTTGCAAGTTTTCTGTCCCAGATTGCCAGGCAAGATGTATTCTATTTGCCATCTGTATGGCAGTTGTCTCCTGTTAAGTGGGCAATTTTTCCTTATCTCTCCCACAACCCATCCTCCCTCTGGGGAGACATCTGCTGATGATGGGCCATTGAGTGTCCCTGCATGGCTGATAAGAGCTACAGCACCCACTGGGAGATGCTCTGCCCAGAGGGAGGAGCCCAGCATTCCTACCTGGATAGAATCTGGGATTCTGGAACACCAGCACAGCTTTTCTCCACTGGGTTCCCAGAGGAACAGCTGCCTCTTCCACTGGATCTTCAGAGGAAGACTCCACCCTTCTACAGGATCCGTGCTCCAACAGAACCACCCCTGACACTCCAGGAGGACTGCAGCCACAATTCCAATGGGACTGCTCCCAACACCCTGACCCACAGGGTGTCAGGCTGGATTCTGACTCTGGCAGTGTTGTTTTGGTTTACTGCACTGTTTATTTTATCTTTTTATTTCCTTCCCTAATAAAGAACTGTTATTCCTGCTCTCCTATTTTTGCCTGAGAGCCCCCCTTAATTTCAAATTTATAACAATTCAGAGGGAGGGGGTTTGCATTTTCCATTTCAGGGGAGGCTCCTGCCTTCCTTAGCAGACACCTGGCTTTCCAAACCAAGACATTTTCCAAGGAGAACACTGCAAAGGTAAATCTTGCCCCATCTTGTGGGGTGAGAAAAGTAAGAGACTTTCCTTTTCATGCCTCAGTTTGCACAGAAGTCAGGCAAAATGACTGAGCCATCTCAGTCCTGCGCAGAAAAACAAAAAAGACCATGAGGAGCAGTGTTGGGGCTGGCCTGTGCTGTGAGGATCTGCCATCACCCCATCCCCAAACCACCAGCCCAAACTGCAGTGACCCCCAGATGGAGTGATTGCCAGGAAATCTGGAGAAGGAGATCAAAATCTATATAAATACACAGAACATGAAATTCTGCACTTGTCATGCTCTGACTTCGACCATAGCTCTTTCCTCATCACATCTCCCTAACGATGTTTGAAGATGGATTTGCTGCCAAACCATTTTTGCTGTAATTTATTTTTTTTTATATTCCTGACCTGAAAATCAGCATGCATCAACACAGACATTGATACTCTTCCATATACAATTTTTGTTTAATATAATTTGAGGCACAAAATCCTGAAACTCTAAGAAATTCTAAATCCTGCTGGCCCTGGCAGACCACAAACTCTCTGCCTGTCTTTCCTAAGAGAAGACTGCTTCAAAAGGTCTAAGAAGTTGAAAAGCCCATCTGTTGGTAAACTTTGACACCTGAAAATCACAGGCACTTCACATTTGAATTTTCAAGGTTATTGGACTATGTGCGTTGTTGTATTTTCATTGAACCATAAACACTGATAAGGTGATTTCAACAAAAGATCAGTTTTCACCTCGGAGGATGTGGGCTCAAGTTTGCCTGTTGCACTGTAATAAAACAAATGTGTTTGTCTGAATTCTTCCAACCAAAGAGCAGAAACATCACTGGGAGCCAGTGAGCTCTGATACAGAGAGCGAGCTGGCTCAGCTTTAGTCCATGTGGCCAAGGAGGCCATTGGCAGCTGGGCTGGGTGAGGGATTGTGTGTCCAGCAGGAGCAGGGCAGGGATTGTCCCTCTGTGCTGGCTCTGAGAGGCCCCTCCAGGGCTGTGTCCAGTTCTGGTCCTGCAGGAGAGACCTGGAGGGGCTGGAGCGTGTCCAGGGCAGGGAACGGAGCTGGGAAGGGGCTGGAGCCCCAGGAGGGGCTGAGGGAGCTGGGAAGGGGCTGAGCCTGGAGAAAAGGAGGCTCAAGGGCGACCCTGTGGCTCTGCACAGCTCCTGCCAGGAGGGGACAGCCGGGGGGGGTCAGGCTCTTCTGCCTGTCTCAAGTGAAAGAATGAGAGGAAATGGCCTCAAGTTGCACCAGGGGAGGTTCAGATTAGATATGAGAAAAAACAATTCTCTACAAGAGTGGTCAGACATTGAAATGCACTGCCCAGGGAGGTTTGGAGTCACTGTCTGTGGGAGTGCTCAGGAGGAGTCTGGATGTGGCCCTTGGGGACAGGGTTTGGGGTGATGCTGGTGGGGCTGGGGGGGCACTGGATAATCCTGGAGGGCTCTTCCCACCCTGATGATTCTGGGATTCTGTGATCTCTACTTGCAGTTGTATCCCTGTGATCTCTCCTTGTAGTTGTGCACACGCAGATCTGTGCTGGAAGTCCATAGTTTGCTCCAATATATTTAATTTGTGCATGTTGGATATAGAGAAAAACTGCACAGAATTGTAAGTGACCATGGAGAAATGGAGGCCAGAAAAGTTCTGTCTGTTCTATAGGAGTAAAAGCTGAGCTCAGTTTTTTTTTTTCTGTCTGCTGCCATTTCTGTAGTAAATTGTTAATCTATTTCATTTACAGTATTCCTGAGAAATGCCAATGGGCTATTTCCCTAATCCAGATGCATCAAAAATAAAGCAACATAATATACTTGGAATTTTAATATCAAGGATAAAACCAGCAAAACTTGACAAAGAATCACCACTATAAACAAGCCATGCTTTATGTATTTAATTTATCTGCTTACTACAGAGGCAGCATCTGTTTTCAGTGAGATGCTGCTTTTTTAAAATTTTCTTTCTCAAACTCAGCAGCTGGAATAAATGAAATATCAGCCAAATTAACAGTTGGAGGGAATGATTCTGCTGGAATGAGAGCATGGAAGGACAGCTGAGGAGGACAGTTGAGGAAGACAGTGGCAGGAGGAGCTGTAAGCTCAGGATGTCCCAGGAATAACTCCCAGCTCTCCATACACAGCTCCATCTCAGACAAGTTTCTTGCAGTGCTGCTGATTCCTCTGTTATCACTTTCCTCCCACAGAGCTGCAGGAAGCAGAGGAGTGAAGGAGAGGTTGCTCTGAACCCACCACACATCCATGATGTTGGAAAATTCCTGCAGGACACGGGCCACAGTGTTGCAATAGGAATAAACCTGCCCCTCTCAGCTCTGTAACTGGAGAGCCAAACATTTTGGCCTCAAGTCACGTTCTTAAGCTTCTTCCTGGATTCCAGCTTCCAAAATACCAAAGTATAAATTCTCTTCTTTCTTCTTTTGCTCTCCAGCCCTTGGGCTCATCACCTCAACCTGCTCCAGCAGCTGGGAGTGAGGGAGCTGCAGGAGCAGGCAGGGCTGGAAGGAAGGACGGAGCCCCAGGAACCAGCGGGACAGGACAGGGCTGAGATGAACTTCCCAACCCTCAGCAGCTGCCTGCCAACACCCCCAGGAGGTGCCATCAGGAAGAGGAGCCCCTGGCTGCTGAGGAAGGACCAGGAATAAATGGAAAAAAAAAGGTATTTTGGGTGGGTGCATGGCAGAGTGGGCAGACAGTGAAGGGCTGGCATGGCTGGCCACAAGGAATAGTGGAATGAGTTTAAACTGCCTTTATTCCAGTGAAGAAAATTAACTGGGTTTTTAATCATCCCAATTAAAACTTTTACCACACTAGATTGTCCTGGTTAGAAGCAGGGCTCCATCATAATTTGAATAACTAAGGATCTCTGTTTAAATACCTTTTCTAGCCCTGTGTTTTCTCTCAGAGGGTCTGAACCTTTCTAACACTTAGGTCCCACCATGCTGCCAGAGAGAGCTGAGTGGATTTGAGAATAATACCTGGAATATTCTTCATTTCCTTCTCTCCATGGCTGTGTGGCACTGCAGAGCTCTGGTTGCTGGTTTGCACCTTATGGAATGTTATTTTCTTTAACAGTGGCACTGGAATTAAAGTGTAAAATCCCCCTCCTGCCCCCTTCCCCTTTACAATGCTGAATGCAGCACCCACATTAGGAGCCCACCCAGGGAAAGGATCAGCCTGCCAGGAGCTGGAATATTTTGGATGAGAAGCCTTACACAAATGCAAGATGATAGTGCTGATAGCATTAACTACCTTGTAGCTCTGTGTTTCAGGCGTTGGAGAGGACTGAATGATTCAGAGACTGTGTTTGCAGTAATAGCTTTGCACAAAGAGGTCACTTAGAGATAAAGTGGCAGTTAATTCAAACCAGAATTTCAGGCTTAGCTTTGCCTTTTTCCCCCCTCTTTGAAGGAAATGAGAGGTGACACAATTGGATTAGCTACACATTTTAGGCTTTTTCAGAAACTGGGATATTATTTGCTGAAAAGATTGTAACAGTTCCAGGCTGATAAATGCAGTACATTGTTTTTGGCATGCATATCAATTCTTAAAACAAATATTTTTTACCAGAAATTTTGTAGAAGCTCCTTTGGACTCTGGACAGTCTATTAGGTAAATATGGGCTTTGCAGCACTATAGGAAAATGTAGAGTTTTACAGAAGCTTTTCAAAGCTTGGCAACACCATCCAGCCTAGCTTCCTTTACTTTATAACAAAGCTCTTGAGATAAGAAGAGTGAGGGAGATAGAGAGGTACTTTGATTGGCAAATGTGTCAGGAACAGAGATACAAAAATGGGAATCTGTGTGAGGCTGTTCCAGAAACCCGAGAGAAGCAAAGGACCCTTTCCTTCTCCAACACCACTGGGATGTCTGGGATCACAGGAGGTGAAAGTGATCCAGTCTGCCAAGGAATGTGTGAAAAGCTGCCTTCTAGAAAGTGCCTCTGTTCTGTGTGCTCACATTTGCCATCGAGTACCAGTGTGGGGGTACAAATTCAGGTTATAAATACACACAGATGCCCATCTCAATGCAGATATAGACTGCAATTACTTTAATTTAATTGACCTTCATTTCAGAAACTGCTGGCAGCTCTTCAGAGAGGACCACTTCTCTTAGCTCTTTCCATCATTCAGCTGGTTGCATCTTTGCTCGAGTTCTGTGAAACATTTTCCTTGCTGTGGAACCCCAGTTAAGGAAGGATTCACCTGCTTTGGAGTCTTCCCAGTCCCAGAACTGGCAGGACATCTTGTAATGTGCTGCATCCAAACGCTGTCTTGCCAAAGCTGGAACGAAATTGTCTCGCTCGGTTTTGATAGCTCTGGATTCCTGGAGGTTCAACTTATTGGAAATCCAGAGCCCTTTCCATGGCCTGGGCCCGATGGCCAAGCTCCAGAAGAAAATCAGTGTGGCTCAGTGAGTTCTTCTGGACAGAGGGCTGCCTTTTTGGGCAGTAGGGAGGAAAAGTCACATCAGGGCCCACAGTGTGGCCAGGACCAGGTGTTGCCCTCTTGCTGTCCAAAACCAGCCTATCTCCACTATCCAGGTGGGAATTTTGGCTGGTTTTTGAGACAGGCTCACCTATGTGGCTCTCTGAGTTGTCATCCCCCGCCTCAACTGTCTCAGTAGGATCTTATCCATGATATTCACTGGAAATCTTTTGGTTTTGGTCACAGTAGAGGTTTTTCCTGCTTTGATTCACCCGTAAAAGCACCTCAAACCTCCTGTGTCCAAGTGCAGGGCTGTGTTAAGGGATAGCTCCTGCCAGTCCTCTCAGGTGGCTTTGGGTGATTTTCAAGCCACTGATTGGCAAGGATGAAGAAATCTCCCTGCAGATCTGCTGGGATATATTCAAGGAAGTGATAAAAAACCAAGTGAAGGAAGTTATTGAAAAGTACACATAGTTAATGATGGTCTAGATGAGCAATAAAACAAGGCAATGTGGGGAAAATGTAAACAAGCTGGGGCTAAAGGGAAACAAAAGAAGTAAAAGTATCTTGCAGAGAACTGAGAAAATCACTCTGGATAAGCAGGGAGAGATCTGAGGGAAGATCAGGAAAGCAAAGTGCAGAGCAGTGTCCTAAGGGTTAACTTCTCTGGAAATGCAGTTGGGCCAATAATACCAGCAATTAGAGTGGAAAAAAAAAAGTGGTGAACCATGTAGCCCAAAGGTGAAGCAAATATGGGAGAAATATTTTGAAGCCTGCCTTAGCCAGCTTTAGGAGATTGCAGTTCCTCCCTGCGATGCAAACACTGTGGACAGGTTTGAAAGGGCTCAGTTCCTCCAGCAGAAAACTCTGCTCCAAGAAGGAGTTAAAAGGAGAGGTCCTCCAAGAAGGGAAAAATAGCACAGCTGGCCTTTAAGGGACACAAACATGTGAAAAGGTGTATTGGAGCAAGTGGAGGTTGGAGGGAGCTGAGTAAAGAAAATAGTGGAATGAACCCTGAGGAAAAGAGTTCCTTTCATTCCAAGCAATCCAGAGGTATAATTCATTGTCCTGATGAAATCAATTGTCAACAGGCTGCACTGAAGACACAGAATAGGAGGAAGAGACAGAGTGGTTCAAATCAGGGAATGTTACAGTGGCCAAGGTTTCAGAAGCCAGGGAATACATGGAAAAGTGTGGAGAGTGCAGGCACTCCCTGTGAGTCCATTGTCAGTGATTCAGCTGAGATATGCTGTGGGAAGCAGAAGAAACACAAGGAAAAACATGGAATTGTAGAATGGTTTGGGTTGGAAGGGCCCTCAAAGCCCATCCAGTGCCACCCCTGCCATGGCAGGGACACCTTCCACTGTCCCAGGCTGCTCCAAGCCCCAGTGTCCAACCTGGCCTTGGGCACTGCCAGGGATCCAGGGGCAGCCCCAGCTGCTCTGGGAATTCCATCCCAGCCCCTGCCCACCCTGCCAGGGAACAATTCCTAATTCCCAATTAGAGAATATTACCCACTGTCTTTCAGTTTGAAGCTGTTTAATGCACTGATGAAAGCTCTGCTTGAACTCTTACACCACAGAGCCGTGAGGATTTATGGGGTTAAGCAATTGCTTCACATATTCAAAAATTCCTAAATTTAGTGAATGGCAAACCGGTCTGATTTCACCATCATCCTTTTGGTTTTTTATCAGGCATTATAAAATCGGGATGTATTACAGAACAAAGTCACTGCAAGTCTGATGTTAAGGTTCATGTGCAGGTGCAATTGCAGATCTGCCAGACATTCTTAGGTTGCAAAAAACCTGGAGGAATGATTTAGCAATAATTGGCATGTGGATACATTAGTTGCAGCTAGAAAAAGGAAGTTATAAAACAAGCAGATTGTTATGTGAACCCTGTAAGCTTCATCTTAGCCAGGCATTTTGCGGTGCTTGAGGTTAAAAGTGTGGCATTAAAGTGTTATGTTTCATGTCAAATATGAATGTGTCAGGACAGAGCATGAACAGTGTGTTTTGGTGGACTGAATGATATAGCCAATAAAAGTAGATAATCAGGCACATAAATGCTGAAGTTGGAACAATACTGAGTGTAAAATACAATCATTTGGAAAGAAAAATGCTGGAAAGGAAGTCTGAGGAGAAGGATCTGGGGTCCTGAGGGACAGTGAGATGTCCATGAGCCAGCAGAGTGCAGAAGGCCTGGGAGGTATGGGGATGGGCATTGCCAGCAGGTCAGGGGTGATCCTGCCCCTGTGCCCAGCCCTGGGGGCACCTCTGGCTGCTGTGTCCAGCTCTGGCTCCTCAGCACAGCAGGGCCAGGAGCTCCTGGAGCTGAGCAAGGGCCTGGAGCATCTCCGTGCCCAGGAAAGGCTGAGGGAGCTGGGGCTGCTCAGCCTGGAGAGGAGCCCCAGTGAGAGGGGCCTCAGCCCTGTCCATCTCTGGCTGTCCCTGTGTGTCCCTGCCTGTCCCTGGCTGTCCCTGGCTGTCCCTGTGTGTCCCTGGCTGTCCCTGTGTGTCCCAGGCTGTCCCTGGCTGTCCCTGGCTGTCCCTGTGTGTCCCTGGCTGTCCCTGGCTGTCCCTGGGTGCAGGAGGTCAGAGCTGTCCCAGGCTCTGCTCCAGGCCCAGCAATGGCCCCAGAGCCACGGGCAGGGCCTGAGCCCAGCAATTCCCCTGCACAGGAGGCACAACTCCTGCCCTGGGCAGTGCCCAGCCCTGAGCAGAGCCCAGAGGGGCTGTGGGGTCTCCTCCCTGGGATATTCCAGAGCCACCTGGACACAGCCCTGTGCCCTGTGCTCTGGGATGGCCCTGCTCCAGCACGTGTCCCCAGATGAAGCTGCAGTCTGGAGGGTGTGCAGCCTCACAGGCCAGACCTGCTGGAACAAATACATTTGTACTCCCAGAGACCTTTGGACAGCTCTAGTCTTTACTGGGGCCCGTAGGGAGACTGGCTTTTCCTGTCTGTACAGTAACTTTCAGACATATTTTCTGTGGATGATAAAATCAGGAGAATGTGTGGGGGTATATGAGGCCACCTGGGTGCGATTTCCTAATAGCACATGTGGGGTTTTGTTCTGAGGTTGTTTGCTCAGCATCTCAATCCTAATGCATTGCCTGTGGTCTGTAAAGCCCCTAAAGAGCATTTTCAACCATGGGTTCCTGTAGTTCAGCATCTAGATCCGTGTTTTAAGGCTCTTTCAAGTGTTCTGCTTTTGAGAAATGGAGAATATTTAATGCCCTTGACACTGACTGACCCAGCCTGTGACAATTCTTAACTAACTGCTTAACTAACTAACTTAATTAACTAACTTAAGGAAACTTAAGAAAAGCAAGTGTCCCATGCTAGAGACACTCAGAGGAGCAAAACAGACCCAGCCTCCTCTCCTGGTATCTTGAAGATTGTATTTAACACCACTTTTCAATAGTTGTCCCTGATATAAACATGGTGGAGTTAATTGTCATTAAAGGAGACTCTTGGTCAGGGCAGTATCTCCCAGTTAAATCTCTCTTTTCTTCACCTGCTGCCATTTGCAAGCCTAAACAGTCCTTGCAAACATTAAAATCGGGAGAGCTCCGATTTGTTTTTCATGCCTTTAATTTTCCCCTTCACATGATGGATGGTGGGATTTATTGTAGCTCAGAGGAACAAACCAGTTGTTATTCGATCTGCCCCAGGCAAGCTGCCCTGGCAACAGCCAAAAATAATAGCCATGGTCCCTGAAAAGATTCTGCTTAGAATTTCTGAAAGAATTCACCTTTGGGGCAGGGAGCAAGCATGGAAAAATGCAGCCCCAAAGGTCAGCATTTTGCAATGCTCATGGCACATGAAAATAGGAGGTTGTGATGGAAACTGTGGTGCAATCCTGGTGACAACGGGTGCAGCCAGCACCCCTGTCCGTCTTCCTGTCATGGAGCCATCACTTGCTTCCCCTGTCATATCATGGGTTGGATTTTACTTCCTCTCAAAGCTGAGTTCTGCAGATCAACAATGACAACTCTGCTTTCTACAAAAATCTGATCTTGAAGCTGAGCCTTTCCAGCCCTGTCTGGACAAATGTTTGCCCTTGGTGTTTGGAAGATCACTTTCCATATCTTCTTTTGCCATGATCTCTGTTGGTGATAGCAAACTTCAGGACAGTCTTTGTACACACACCCTGTACTGAAAGCTCTGTGCCCTTCCCTTTATTGCCCCTTTTTTGTGCACTTTCTATAGAGTTCCATGCTCTGTCAACCTCAGGAGTTGTCTGTAGGCTCACTTCTTAATCCTCTTGGATAAAGTTTGGCAAAAGTACACACTTCAGTTCCTTTCATTCAAGCCAGAAGTTATTTTTCCAGGAAGACACGTTTAAAAATGCACAAAGGTACTCATTTAATTTGCTCTGCCTTTTTACTGCTGCTTCCTGAGAGGCCATCTAGTCTGGCTATCTGAAACCAGTGGTAGTAATGCCACATTTTTGTCCCAAATAGCTCAAAGAAACTCTGTAAAGTACCAAAAAGGTATTTTTGCAGGGCTCTTATTGGTGCTCATGAAAAGAAGTTTCCAAGTAAAATAAACCATTATTTCTCAAGTTATCCTAAAGCAAAGCTCCATTAAAATATCCCTGAAGTTCTAAAGGTAAGGAAAAAAACCTGATCTACTTGCTGGACACTGCTGAGAATTGGGCTTGAATTAGAGAATTAGAGAATTAGAGAATATTACCCCATGGTTGGAGGATGCAGAGTGGACGTTGCAGATTTAGTGATCCAAACAAACTGAAATCTGATTAGGAGAGATTTCCCTTCCTACTGCTGTCCTCCAAAGTGTGCTACTGAAGATCCATGAAATTGAAGATGGAAGTTTCTCTTTGACTGAGGATTGCTCGTTGTGTCACATCAACGGAGGGATCCAGTGGATGAGGAGCTGGGGTTTTCCAGCAGTTCCCAGAAGGATTCCTGGTCATCAGGGCAGCTGTTAACTAGGGAAATTCACACTTGAGGAGAAACCACAGAACACCCAAGAGAGAGACCACCATGGGTCAAGGGGAGGAAAATGACAGACCAGGCAAAGCTGCCTCTGTTTCCTGTGGTCAGTGGCTCTCACAGCTGGCTGCTTCCAGCCCTGCCTCTCCATCATCCCCTGGAGCAGCTCTTCCAGCCCATAACCCTGGGTCACTGCTTGGGCCAGACACCCTGCTTGCAGCTGAGAACAATACTGAGGATTATGTCTTGCAGAGCGTAGTTTTCCGTGACTGTGGATCCAATCCTACGGCAACAAATCCAACCTCATGTTACAGCTATGGCCTGAGGGACCTGGAGAGTTGTCTGCTCTTGGAAGTGCTGCAGGAAGCAGCTTTGCTTGCTGGGAAGCAGAACTTCCCCATGGGGATGTTCATGCATCCTGCTGGCTCATGATGTGGCAAACCGAGCATGCACCCACCACAGAGTATCACAAAGCAAAGATACGAGGACTGGTTCCAGGAATCTGAGGTGAATTTTTGCTGCTTTGGACATTTTGACCAAATTGGCAGGGGAGGGGAAATTAAAATCCCTCTTGGATCTGAAGCCCATTGTCATTTTCACTCTGGTGTGGAAAGCCAGCTTGGATTTGAATTCCTGCTTGTGAATCTTCCCGTCTCTGGGCAAGAACCAAACCCAGAAGATGCTCATTTCCACAGCCAGGGAGAAGGCAGCCAAATGTGCCTGGGAATGAGTGACTTTTCTCAGGAGGCTGTTTTTCCTCCAGAGCTTTCTGCTACCTGGAAATCCTTTTGCTATCTTGGGTGGCAACATGTCAGTATTTCTGTCATCGAGAAGCAAAAATTCTGGGCAGAAACTTAAATTTGGAAGCTGTCAAAGTCCTTCCATCCCTCACAGGACAGCAGTGGAGCTGGGGGTCTGAAACCCTGAGCCAGCTGGATGAAGAACAACCACCTAATGTGAGCAGATAAGACACATCTCAGCAACTGCAGCCTTCTCACATCCAAACTCGTTGGGATGAAGTTTTGGAAAGCTGCGGTAACAGGGTTTCCACAGAGGTCACCGCTCGCTTCATTGAGAACAGAGCTGGGCTCTCCTCAGCCAGATCCTTCTGTGTGAAGCTCATCAAGCAGAATAAAATCCTGTTCCAATTATGTGCTTTCCATGTGCACAAATCTCCCCCAGGAGCAGCAGTGTCAGCCACAACCTCTCATAATGCAAAGAGCATATTGTGGAGGGCTTGTGCTGGCGTTAACCCGGAGCAGACTGGGAGAATGGGCTGTGAATTCCTCAGGGTGGCCACTGCTGCAATGTCAACAAAGATGTGACAAAAGAAAAAAGGTGGAAAAATGTGTGTTGAGCATGCTGAGAGCACATGTAAGTGGGGAGAGTGTGGTGTCTGGTTTTTTGGAGTGTGAAGATTCCAGTCCCTGTTAGCATCCACAGGCCTGGTCAGCACAGGGAGGAGCTGGAGCTGCTGGAGAGAGCCCAGAGGAGGCTCCAGGATGAGCAGAGGGATGGAGCAGCTCTGCTGNCCTGACTTGCATTTCCTGCAGCACCTTCAGGCCCACTGTTTTACCTTTATTACGTGGGAATCTCCGTAATGAATTTTAACCCTTTCAATTCTGTTTTTATCAAGAACATCAGTGAGAATCAGGTGAATGGTTTGATGAAGAGATGAATACTCTAAAGCACATGGGAAAAATACAAAAACTAGAGGACTGTCTTCAAACAATTGAAGAAAACACAGTGTACATAAAGCACAAATATCTGTGTTTACCAAGACAAGGCTCAGCTTTACACATGGATTTAGTTGTGTAAAAGCACAAATCGGTGTTTAGCAGTTCTCAGGTGACACCTCTGCCTGCTCAGGACATCCTGAACTTGTTCTGGGCAAGAACCATTTCTCTGGTTTTTATAACAATGCCAGTTTCTTTATATCCTGGGTCTGATTTTTAACTCATAATTTCAGGATTCTCAGGAATAGGAAAAAAAAAGAGATAAGGCTTGAAGAGTGGCTGTGGCTTTTCCCCGTGCACACTGCACACATCCTTCTGAGCTGGATCATGTTCCACATGAGAAGCCCAAAGCACTTTTTCAGTAAAATAACTGATTTTTAGATCAAGTTGCAGGTGCAGATTTGATGAGTAGGACTAACATTTCTGCCAGGGATCCAGTTTTATTGTTTCTTGTTCTTACTTAACTTCATCCAGAGCCAACATAAAATCTGAAAATGCCCTGAGCAAGCCTCTTATCACCATGGGATTTCCTGCTCAGCTTTATTGAATGGTGAAGTTTGGATCAGTATTTCAACATCTCTAGCCCACACTTTTGAACTCACTTGTTGCTGCAAGGAAAGAGATTTATTAGCCCTGGTAAATCTGAAGGGAAAAAAAAGTGAATTTATGCATTTTGGAGGGTACGAACTGACAAATTAACTTCTCCTTCTGGCCCACCTCAGCAGCAGTGTGGGAACAGCCCCAGAGCTTGTGGGGACCCACAAGGAAGTGACACTTGTTTATGGTGGAAAACTGTGCAAAGAGAGGTATTTACATTTTTAAATCATGCACACAAAGCTTAAAAACTGAACTGTTGTGCATCTTTCAGAGCATATCCTCATATTATGATCTTCCAAAGATATTCATATTATGATCTCCCTCACACTACAGTGGATTTCATGGTCACCATGTTGCCACAAACCCTGATTTGGGGGCTGTGTGGGAATAGCACAATATTCATTTATGATTAGGGCAGTTTGTTGAACTTTACCCAGAAGAAAGAAGGGGAAAGGTTTAATTGGAAATTTTTAATAATGTGTAATCCTAGCTAAACATAATTTAACTGGATAGTGAAAGAGAAATCCTGGTATAGGTGCTTCATCCCATGATGAAGCTCTGCAAACAGAACAGCTCATCTGAAAGCAGGAAAAGACCTTCACAAGCATTTTTATATATAAATATAAATATATTTATAGCTGTTGCCATCTCCCTCATAGTAAATATAGAGAAAGAGACACCAGTGCAACAGGTTCATGGATTCGGGGAACAATCCAAGTCGTGTGAAATTCTTTAGTCTCTGGCAAAGTGGAAAAAAAAAATCACCTCTAAGTGTTGCCCTTTTAAATGCAAAACAGCTGCTGCCTACTGGCACTGCCTGAATGCTGCACTTGACAGCAGAATTCCAGCTCCTGCTTTCCTCTGGTCACATATCATGGCATTATTAATATCTGTTAATGGCATTTAGATCCCTGTTTAGCAGGGATTTGGCTCTGGCTGGTGTGTTCCCTGGGAATTTGGGGTGGGAAGAGTTTGGTTGGTGAAGGACTCATCCCAATGTTTAATGTGCTCCTTCTCCCAGGGGAAAGGGAAGGAAGTTATCCAGGCACTGCAGGTGATGCTGAGCTATCCTGTCCTGGAGCAGCTTGCTGGGATTTGGAATTCCCAGGAATTACAGTATAAGGCCATCAGAATTACAGATCCAAGGGCATCACGTGAGCCTTTCTAGTGCTGCAGCAACCCTTTCCCTGCTGCTGTTTGCATTCCCAGGGAATCCCATCAAATTCCAGCATGGTACCAATGGCAGTGCACAGGCTTTAACCCCTGTCTTCAAGGTACCTGACTCCATCCTGCTCAAATCATCCCTGCCTGTGTTCTCTGCAACTGGGAGACAAAAGTAGAAAGGCACCCATGCAAACCCAGAAAAAGCCATCAAAGGAAAGGAGTATTGTGGATAAACACATTGGAAAATTTGGTGGTCAGGGATTTCAGCTGCTGCAGCTCAGTGTGTGACAACCATAACCTGAATTTATTTCAGATCAGGAGTTTCAATCTCCCTTTTGCTGGCAGGAAAGGGGTAATTGATAACGTTGACTTTTTATCCTTCTTCCTCTTTTCTTAGCTTTATACAACCACTCATAACCTTATTTAATTAGGAAATAAGGCCTTTCAGGGACTTTGATCAGCCTGGCTGAAGTTTCTTCAAAGATTAACTGACTTCTTTAGAAGTAAATCAGTTTCCTCTGAAGCAGGTATTTGCTTACCACGTAACTGGGTGTTGAGAGCTGTGCAGTTATAAAGTTTGCTGGGCTCAGCTGTAGATTTCCTTAACACACACTGCTGACATCACTGAGTCTCCTCTTGGACTCTTTTTCTGGGGTTTTTTTTTTTTTTTTTGGTCTCTTTCTCCCTCCCTCCCTCTCCTCCCTCCCTCTCTCCAGTTTCTTTATTCAGGTAATTCCAACTCAGGCTTATTTCAACTTGTTTTTGACTGACAGTGAGGGAAGGGAGACTCTCTGAGGGGTTTGTTTTGTGTTGGATTTTTTCTGCTTTTTTTTTGTTTTTCTTTTCAAATGCACACATGCTTTATTGAAAAGCCGCCCAACCTTCTATAAAAAAGATTGTTTGACTTGTCATGACGATAACATCTAGTAAGGAATCTGAACATTGCTCTTTTACAGGTAAGAGGTATTTGTCAAAAATCCATACATGCTTAGCAGTGCTTTGGGAGCTGTGTGGAGCTGGAAGCTAAGGAGTAGGTGCTTTTCCTATTTATTCTATATTTTGGTAGTTTAAGGATTTAGAAACTGTGTGTAAGGGAAAAAATGTTTATAAAATTGTGCCTTTTTCTGGATTTTGACATAGAGGCAGTTCAGCAATTAAACAAAAGCTGTCACGGTTTGGTCTTTCCGCTGATGTAAAGCACTGAATGTGGGGTTTGTAATGCATGGGGCTGAGATTTTTATATGTTGGGGAGGGGGATAGATGCTGAACCTGTCTTTGTCACTGTTTGCCTGCCAGGATTTTTCCCCTATAGAAATCCAGAGTGCTGTTTAGAGTGTTGGAATCAGAACTTTCAGCCAGCTCTTGCTCTTTTTACCAGTGCAGAAATCAGTTTTCATTGGCATGGTGGGAAAACCTGCCTGGAACTTTCTCCTGTCCCTTTTACCTTTGTGTATAAGAAAAGAGAATGTCAGTTTTCTGTGGAAGGTGTAAAGAATGTAAACATGTCTGAGTTGGAGAACTTCAGGCATTGTCTTCCAACTTTTGCCTGTGTCTTCACACAACTTGTTTTCGACAGCTCTGGCTTCTCCTCATAATCACAATCAAAGCCTGTGGTGCAAATTCCCCTCTATTTTCTACTGCCTCCTTTTTTATTTTCACACTGGAATTGTGCTGCAGTGAGAGTTACAGATAAAATATCTTTTTCTCCATGAGGTGCTGGTTGTGAAGAGGAACAAAGCTGGCTTTCCTTTGTGAACCAGGAGTATCCACAGCACTTTTTAACTAACCTTGTTCCCTCCCATATTGTATTTAGAGGCATTTCCAGGGTCTTTCTGAACACAGTGCCTGTGTATTTACCTACCAAGTCTGTGTTTTCTTGTGATTTTTTTTCTTAAATTGAGGGGGAAGGAGAATATTTGCTTCTAAAGAAATGTCTTCTTTATTTCCTTGGTTGTAAAATGTCACAATGCTCTCTGCACTCCCTAATAACCAGCTAACAGGAGGGAGGAGGAAAGCCTGGAGTGTAACACGGTGCTGCTTGTACAGAACAAACTGGCATCACTTTTATAAAGCAAAGTTGTAGACCAGACCAAAAACTTCCCCAGGAATTTCATCCCAGTAAATGAGGCATGGCCTAGAGACAAAAACAGCAGCAGATGACTTGGGCTTCAGTCTTCCAATGTACATACAGTAATTCAGTCTGTTACTTTTTATAGAATTTCAAATGAAAGCAAATAGTTCTTTTTTATCCTGGCTCCTCATGCAATGAAGCAAACAAGCCATTAGCCCACAACCCTGATTACATCTGAATTTTTTATTGATTTATCCAGATTTCATTAAAGCTGTCTGGAATATTATTTCTGCCTCCTGTCCTGTTTCCCTCTCCTCAGACACACAGTCCACTTGGACAGGTTGTGTTCTTTGGGAACAGGTGGAGACCAAGGCTGGGAAGGACCAAGAAAAACAGAAATGTTACTGTTTTACATGCTGAACCTCAGAGCATTTTGAAATAAATTTTGATTCACTCTTCCTCAAGGAAAAACAAGGCAGGTTTTGGGGTGATGCCTTTTTGATTTGTTTGCTTGATGGAGGGAAAAGTCTTTACCATTAGAGGCACCTTATATGTGTATGAAAATTATAAAAATCATTGATTATTGTATGAAACAGTTAAAATCAACTTTGTCAATTTACTAGGAAGGAATTTACTAAATGCTAAATATCTGAAAGCTGAGCTGTCCTTAACCCCTTGGAGTGAGAGAAATCATGAATATCTTGAGTGAGTTATTGCAGGCTTGAGCATCATTTCAGCATTCAGTGTGTCTGGATGTGTTTGTTAGGATGGCAAAGGGCTTGGAGTTAATATGGCAAAGAGCCTGGTGTTAAAGAACTTAGTGTTAATATGGTAAAGGGCTTGGTGGTAATATGGTAAAGAACTTGCTGTTAATATGGTAAAGAACTTGATGTTAAAGTGGCAAATAACTTGATGTTAATGTGGTAAAGGGCTTGGTGTTAATATGGTAAAGAGTTTGGTGTTAATATGGTAAAGAACTTGATGTTAATATGGTATAAAGTGGCAAAGAATTTGGTCTTAATATGGTAAAGAATTTGGTGTGAATATGGTAAAGAGTTTGGTGTGAATATGGTAAAGAACTTGATGTTAATATGGTATAAAGTGGCAAAGAATTTGGTCTTAATATGGTATAAAGGGCTTGGTGGTAATATGGTAAAGAGTTTGGTGTTAATTTGGGAAGGAACTGGATGGTAATATGGCAAAGAGCTTGGTGTTAATATGATAAAAAACTTGGTTTAATATGGTAAAGATCTTGATGTTAAAGTAGCAAATAATTTGATGTTAATGTGGTAAAGGGCTTGGTGGTAATATGGTAAAGAGTTTGGTGTTAATATGGCAAAGAGCTTGGTGTTAATATGGAAAAGAACTTGGTAATAGGGTAAAGGGCTTGGTGTTAATGTGGAAAAGAATCTGGCAAAAATCATGTGCATGTTGCTGGAGTCAGCAGGGAAGAAGCAGCTCCCAAGGACTGGCTGTGCAAGAACTGAAACTCCTGCTCACTCTCTGCCTGTCTGTGCTGAGTGCTGTGAAATGCACGTGGATCCATCACAAACCAGAGCATCTCTGCCTCCTCCCAAGAGCAGGAAACTGTCCTGTCTGACCAGGGCAGGAAATTGTCTTTGTGTGGCCAGCACACCCCGGGGCTCACAGCAAGGCAGAGGTTGTGGCCAGGCAGAAAGGGAACGAGATGTGACAGGAGTGAAGCTTTAGGTGTTGTCACCCTTCACTGGACAAATATTGCTTGGACATGAAGAGGGATTTTTGGGATAATTCTGCAGTTCTGGGATAAATCTGCAGAGTTTGGGACCTCTGCAGTTCTTTACACCCACTGGGGAAAAAGGGGTTTGGCAAATTTCATCTTCCAGCAGAGCCTTCTGTAAACCTTCTGCTGCCTTTGGTGAAAGTGGAGTGCTGGGACAAGGGTTGGTCCCATCTAAAATCATATTTGACTCCCTTCTGGTTGGTTTTTCTCATGGAGATCCTCAGCTGGATTTGTCTCTGCTCAGAGAGTCACCTTCTCTTTGTCATGACTCAAAAATCATAAAATAAAATAAATTTTGACTGGGACAATAGTACAGCCTGATGAGATTAATCTCCATTGTTTTAACTGAGGGGTTTCACTGTTGGTTCCATCTGGTTTCGCATCATGAACTTTTCCTTATCTAAAATTAGCACTTTTGCACTGAGAATTTATGATAAAAATGGTTATCTGTTCAATATATTACCATAAAGTTGTAGGGAAGGAATATATATAACAATGCACCTACTTAGATGACTTTAAAAGATGTATTCTTAGCACAAACTGATGAAGAGAAAAGGGTAAAATATATCATGATCAAAACTTCCCCTTTTCCTCTAGAATTACACAGCCTGACAAAAGCATATAATAGAATAGATACAAATAAAATAAAACAAAATAACCAGAATAAATAGGATAAAATAGAGGTTTACATTTTAACCAGTGAATAAACTTTCCTGGTTAAATTATTTTAATTTCATTTTTAATTTCCCAAGGAAAATGGCAACCAGAGAGATGTTTTTGTGATTTTTCTGACCTTGTCTGTGAAATTTCCCCCAAAGTTTCCCCCTTGTTTTTTGCTCAGCAATGATCCACTCCAAGCTGCCCACCCTGGACACTTCCATGCCAGCTGTTCCTGAGTCCTCTCACCCAAGCAAAAAGGCTTTGATTTTCAGAGAAGACCAAAAGTCTATCACCATCTGGGAGGAGGTGTTGGAGTTGCAATCCTGATTCGTTTCCTTATGCAAATGGCAAAACTTTCTCACAAAAATAGGATGAAAAGCAGAAAACCTTTTAAGGCAACATTTTATTTTAGCCCCACATTGAGTTTGGTTGACTGGCACAATTAGTGGCACTTGGTAGTTGGTCTCTGGACTGTTCCCAGCTTAGTATTTTTAGATTAATACTCCTTTTTCCCTAAGAATGGGCAGAAAATTAATTGTTGTAGGGGAGTCTGTTGGGGTTCCTGGTCCTTGAAGTACTTTCCTACTCTGTTGTGTTGTTGCAGTCTACAAAATCCTAAAAAATTATCCAAAGAAACTTCAAACCATCAAAAAAAAAAAAAAAAAAGACACTGAACCTTAAATATATAATTTTGAAACAAAAATAGATAAAATTTAACTATATTTTTGAACAAAAAAATACAAAATTTAGCATTGACTTCTTTTCTTGTCAGAATAAAATGTCCAAAGCTGTGACTTGATCATGACCCAAAATAATACTTATTGGTAATAAATTTCTCTGGCCTTTTTTAAGGTTTCAGCCTGGGAACATAAAAGCTTGTTTTAAGAAAATCTCTTTGTTTTATTTGTGCAGAAATGCAAAAAGACACATTTCATTGGGGCAACCCCAGTGATTTATCCTCCTACTGTAGCTCAGTGTGGGATTCTGCCTTTGCAGGTGTATTTTTGGTTGATAAACAGTGAAAATGTTTGAGAGGACACCATGCTTTTAAATGCTCCAACGCTTGTTTAGATTTTATAAATAATGATTAGATCATCAAGGTAAAGCTTTCGTCTGTGATTGCTTTACAATCACAAGAAATACAGAGAAATACAAGAAATTTGTTAACCACCTAAGATATCACATAAAGACTGAAAATGCCTTAGAAATCAGTAACAACCTTCCTGTTCTCACAAGAAACTTTGATTTAAGCACTTTTCTACATAAGCTGAAATATTTAGAGTTAAATCTGCAATAAAAAGCTGGAAGAATGGCCAAATCCTCATTCCCCAGCCTCAAAATGAAACTGTGGACAAGAATTTGCTTATTTGAGTTCTTAAATCTCCAGTTGCTTCTCAGAAATTAACAGAAATTGCTCCTGATCTTCAGCTTTGCTCAGCTTGAGCCAGTACAATAATAATATATATATATTACTATTATTATATATTATTATATTATCTAATTATATTGTTATTGTATATTTTGCCACCAGATAATTCTGGTTTAGCTTTTTCCTCTTTATCAACTGATCACTGGCTCCCATCTTGCTAAATAAATGGCAGGTGAACCATGGTGAAAAAGAGAGGAAGATTTGAAATCCCACCATGAAAAGGGGAACCTTTGAAAGAAGCAGCAGTGACAGAGGTGTAGGATGTGAGTTGTTCATATTTTCACAAAATTCACAGAATGACCAGGTTGGAAGAGACCTCCAAGATCATGGAGTCCAACCCAGCCCCAACACCTCAACTAAACCCTGGCACCCAGTGCCACATCCAGGCTTTGTTAAACACACCCAGGGATGGTGACTCCACCACCTCCCTGGGCAGCCATTCCAGAACTTTATCACCCTTTCTGTAAAAAACTTTTCCCTAATATCCAACCTGTATTTCCCTTGGTACAAATTGAGGCTGTGTCCTCTGGTTCTGTCAGTGCTGCCTGGAGAAAGAGCCCAACCCCACCTTAGGATTTTGGAATTGCACAGATAAAAACATTGGGGGTGCTGGTGACAGGGGCTGGACACGAGCCCAGGGGTGCCCAGGGGGGCAAGAGGCCACTGGCAGCTGGGCTGGGTGAGGAATTGTGTGTCCAGCAGGAGCAGGGCAGGGATTGTCCCTCTGTGCTGGCTCTGAGAGGCCCCTCCAGGGCTGTGTCCAGTTCTGGTCCTGCAGGAGAGACCTGGAGGGGCTGGAGCGTGTCCAGGGCAGGGAACGGAGCTGGGAAGGGGCTGGAGCCCCAGGAGGGGCTGAGGGAGCTGGGAAGGGGCTGAGCCTGGAGCAAAGGAGGCTCAGGGGGGACCTTGTGGCTCTGCACAAGTCCCTGCCAGGAGGGGACAGCCGGGGGGGTCAGGCTCTGCTGCCGTGTCCAAGGGAAAGGAGGAGAGGAAATGGCCTCAAATGGCACCAGGGGAGGCTCAGGTTGGAGACTGGGAAAGAAAATTTCCCTGCAGAGTGGTCAGGCCTTGGGCTGAGCTGCCCAGGGAGGTTTGGAGTCACTGTCTGTGGGAGTGTTCAGGAGGAGTTTGGATGTGGCCCTTGGGGACAGGGTTTGGGGTGATGCTGGTGGGGCTGGGGTGGCACTGGGTGATCCCAGAGCGCTCTTCCCACCCTGATGATTCTGGGATTCTGTGATCATGGATGAGGGAGCCTTTTAAACTTTCAGGCTTGATGAATCCATATTTTGTTGAGGGTGGTTGTGACAGTTTCTGTGTTGACACAGATTAACCAAGCTGACCTGTGACAGGGAATGTCACAGGCAAGAACCTTTAAAACAGAGCAGACATATCCTACACACTATTTTAAATTCCTAGATGGGTTGTTTTTATTTAAGAAACTTGTTCATGATCTTCAGTGCATAATTAGCATTTTTTACAGCAACTAAACCGTGTGTGTGATGGACAGGGCACATCATGGTGTGTGACCTCACCTGGGATCCCACACAGCACAGCACTTCCCATGGGGTTTCACCTGAAAGGCTTCAGCAGTACAGCTCAGACCGACCTGTATTTATTTAGGATATTCCAACTTCAAAGGCACACCTGTGCCAGGTAATTAACATGTGTAATTCTCATCCTTCCAGGAGGAGAGGGGTACCTTCACATGCACTGGAACAGCTGCTTTTCATGGCATAAATAAACTTGGCAGCTTTCAAAAGCTCTGGCCTTGCTATAGAGGTGCAAGGAAAAGACAATTTCAGCTGTCTAAAAGTTCAACATCTGGTCTCAGGTAATCAGGCACTGCAGGGAGATGGGCACATCCATCCCTCAAGGTATCCCAGGTTTCTACCCTGGAAAAATGAGTGCTTCCAAGGAAATAAATCACTTACTATCCATGCTGATGCTGAGCATAGCCTAACAGTCAGAACAAATTATTTCTTACAGCACAGCAGGTCCTCAACACACTTTGCAGTGAGATTAACAAAGAGGAAAACTTTGGGTCTGCTGTAAATTATTTCAGATCTAACAGTGAAGGACACACAGGAGGGACTTTGTAGGTGAACACAATGATGGGGAGAAGTTTGGGGAAGTTGTATCTCACACAGGTGGATTTTCAGGATGTGGGAATTTTATTTATGTCACATGGGAAGCTATTGTGGAATGGGAGAAGTCTAAATCAGGAAAGGAGCAAAAAAAACCCTCAGGGATTGATTTGAGGACAAAGAGGAATGAGATGCCAACAAAGAGCAGAAGAAAGCAGAGCTGTGGGGGTCATGGCAGCAGCTGTGGAAAGGTTAGACTTTGACCTTTAGGGGTATAAAGAAGTGAAAGATGTGTGTGAGTTAATGAAGAAGAAATTAAAATAGTCAAAAGAGCAGAAAACAAATAAGATTTTTTTTATCCCAGAATTTTTGAGTGGGTCAGATGAGAAGGACTGTGAGCAGGAGGAGCGTTGGGAAATGTTAATTAATAAACTGAAACTCTGGACTGGAAGAAAAGGTGGATTTTGGAGATGTTGTGGCACCAAGCTGCCTGCAGACCAGAAATCTGAGCCATGCAGGAAATGGAACAAGGGAACAGCTTTTCAAAAAGAGTTTTTACTTTTGGGAAAGGCTGGTTTTGACAGGGTGTCACCAGAACTGTGAAAGGAGGAGTTTTCTGCTTTGCCACTGAGCTGCCACCTGGCTGGTGGAGTGACAGTCCCTGGACTTGCAGCAATGCCATGACCTTGACCCCTTCTGAAATCTGCTGCAATTGGAGATACTCACAGCCCTGCTCAGCTGCTTTTTGCAACCACTTATCTTCAGCACTTACCTACAAAATAAGAATTCCATTCAAACAGCACTAAAATAAAATATAAACAGCACTAAAATAGCACAGAAAGATCTACCAGTTACACATTTCCCATCAAGTGTGTTTTCCAATGAAAATGGAGGCTTTATTAAATATTACAGGAAAAGTACAGAGGGCTAGAGATCAAAAAGGTTGATTTTTCCACTGGAAGAATGATCTCTTGTGGGAGATGCAGTTGATTTCCTCATTCCCCAGTTATTCTTTGTGCCTACACTGAATTTCCATTGATGCATCGAGCCTTATTACAAGGCGACAGAAAATAATTGGGGAGCGGTGGTATTTTTTGTTCTCATAAATCAGGCAGCTTGGAAAACATCAAAGTGCCTCCTGAAACCCACGGCATCTGTAAAACTCACAGAAAAACAAGGTAGAGGAGCTGCTGAGCGTTGTAAAAATAAGTTTGCGGTGTCCTGAGCGCAGTCGGAAAAAATTCTCGGCGGAGCAGGAACAATGTTCTATTCAGCCTGATGACTCCAGTGATCAAAGCTGGACCTTCCCAAATGTAAAAGATTGCAGGAGCTTTGGAGATGACATGGGATCATAAAGGAGCAGCCATAAAGATAAGGGATGTGTAAATAAATCAGGAAATCAGGCTCCTTTGAGGGTAAGGAAACGCAGGGGCTTTGAAAAGCAGCGTGAGATTTTTCTCTTGTTTGGGCACATCATCACTGCTTTTATGGAGGTTCCTAAGAAACTGTGAGGAAAAAAAAGGAGGAGGGAATTGTAGTTGTGTTCCCAGATCCCAACAACCAGGACAGGCTGTGTCCTTCCAAGTGTCACTTGTCACCAAAGCAACCCACGTGGTCCTTACAGTTGGCTGAGACTTTTCAACCAGAAGCCTTATGGGCTGAAAATGCAGGTTTAGATGGAAAAAACCCCACAATTTTGAACAGTAAAAAATTTGTATTTTGGCTTTGTGGAAGCAAGATGTCACAATCTGTCACTCCAAGGAATGTTTCATTCCTCACCTGATTTAAATGAGGCACACACACACACATCTATGCAAGACTCAAAGGAAAGGCTTAGTTTTGGTTTGAACAAACAGCCAGAATGACCTTTTTATGTTTTGTTGTTTGTTGGTTTGTTTTTTTCATTTTGCCAGAAAAGTTGAAAATTTTTTTCTTTTTTTTTTTCTTTTTTTTTTTAAATTTTGTTTTGATATTTCTGGTTTGGCAAGAAAATCCAAAAACATCGATGTGCACCAGTACTTTCATGCTATTTCCTCCCTTTCTGAAGCCACAGTCTCTGCAGCTGACTGAGGGGTCTGTGTCATGGAAATTGGCAGGAATCAAACAATTTGGGAAAGCAATGAGGAAAACAAAGATTCTTTTCCCTCTGATTCCTCGGGAGTTTATCTGGAAGACACAACAGAGCAGGGCTGTGTAACCTCCCAGTCAAGAAACTCAGGAAACAGCTTCTTCTTAAAAAAATACCAACTTTTATTCAAATTTTTGCAGACATATGAGTGACAATAAGCTCCTGTACAATGTTAGCATGTTGCTGATGGAAAGGATAAATAATTAACCTGGCATATTTTAATTTCCATCACCTAAGAGTGAAGGGATACAAACCAGCCCACGTCTTTAAATCCACGAGCTAATTTCAGCTTGTCTTGGCAGGTGAACAGAGACTTCAGAAATTATGTTCCAACAAGCTCCAGGAAAACAGGGAGCTCTGGAAGTCAGAGAGGATTTATTAATGCCTTTCCTGAGAAGAGGAAATCAAGGGGAACCAGCCTTAACCAGGCATCAGAATCCCCATGGAGGCCAGGGAAATGGAAAAGGCTTTGGATGGAGCTCGTGTGTTGCTACAGCCCTTGGTCCACCAGCTTTCCCCACATTCAAACCCAGGTTGGACAGGGTTTGGAGCAACCTGGGGTAGTGGAAGGTGTCCCTGCCCATGGCATGGATGATCTTTAAGGTCCCTTCTCACCCAAATCTTTCTGGGATTCCATGAATTTGCTGGTAGCCCAAAATACCCTGTTCAAGGACACGACTGAAGCCATTTCCACTCAAATCTCCCCAGTGTTTCTCACCATTAATCTTTGATTTTCTCTCAGCCCTCACCTAAAATACCAGAACATTCAGGAGTGTTAAGTACTTCATATGAATAGAATGGAGTTTTACCAACCAGCAGCTACTTTTGCTTCACATTTATTCACTTTTAAATCTCCTTGGCACTCCACAATTCCAGCTCAGAGTCCCAAGCAAGCACTGGGCTCAGAACCTCATAAACCTTAGGAAGAAAGCATTCCCATGGACAACACTGAGGTTCTTTCCTATTTCTGCTCTGAAAACACAGGTACAACTAAATTCCCCCTTCTCCTCCACATGGTTCCCCCCCTAAAATGTGCAGGAGTGGAAAAAAGGGCATTTTTCCACTCATTGCAAGGAGAGTAGGGAAGCTTGGCACACGAGTGAGCGATGTACTGGAATTTGGGTGGGTCTAGGAAAAAGCACAGACTTCAGTGGAAAACATATATGGGTGTGTGCATGTGTGAGCAAAAGCCTTTTAAACCTTAAATTAACCACATCCATGGATTGGTCAGGAGCAAAATTAAATTAAAAAAAAAAAAAAGAAAGAGAAAGCTGCCCTGAAACAAAACTTTTGGGCAGTGCTGAGGATAGTCAACCCTACACCAGTGGGGAAGTGTCACTGATATCTTTAATTCTTGCCTGACCACCTCAGGGAGGCAGGTGAAAGGCCCTGGTTTGTGCATCAGCCCAGAATTCTGGTGGTTTAGAGGACCCCCATGACCACTTCTGTCCCCTCTGGGAGCTGGTGAGGGGCAGCAGGGTTGGGACAGGAGTGGGGACAGGGTGTGTGAGCCCCAGGGTGACCCCAGCACACCTTTGGGAGGTGTTTTTAGCAAAGGGCTTTGCTCTGAGAGCACAGCCCCAGGTGATGGTTCCTGGCCCTTGTGGATGTGTCCAAGACTGGACACTTGAGGAAATTATTTTATTTCAGGATCCAGAGACTTTATTCAGGGTAATAATGGCCCAAAGGGGGATGTGTGTGGAATAAGATGCATCCACAACTGAGTTTAGATAGAGCAAAATCTCCCACATCAGCGTCTGAGGTTTGCAACTGCTTGTGCTTTACAGAACTGGGAATCACAGAATCTTCTGGTTGGAAGGGTCCCACAAGGACCATCAAACCCCATTTTTAAGATAATGACCCATCCAAGGGATTGAACCCCCAACCTTGGTGTTTTTAGCAGCAGACTCCAACCAGCTGAGCTCACACACCATGGAATGATATTTTAATAAAAAAGTACTTTAATAAATACTTTTAAATAGTAAATAATAATATTTAATAAATGATTTTAAATTTTAATAAAAGTATTTCGATAAAGTGTTTTAATAAATCTCTGGCTTCTATGTAAGTGCACATAAATGTTTGCCTGTGAAATATCACACCCTAAATCTGTTGGACACTACTGAATTTTCTTTCCAAAATTTAAAAATTTGTAAGTTTTGTTTAGGTGAAATAGTTTCCAACCATATGTTTGAGATGAAGCAGATCTTTTTCTCCATTTATCAGAGCCTGACAATCAAAGGAAATTTGTGCTTTATGCAATTTGTAATCTTTGTAGTGCAGAGAAAATGGGTAGGAATGAAGATTTTTGAAGATGTTGTGCCCCTCAAAGAGAATATTGTCCACAATTGCTGTAATTCACTGTAAAGTAATTAATTATCAAAAAATAAGTCAGTTTGATGTGCCAGTAACATCATCTGTGCTTTGCCTAGGAGAGAGAGACATCCAATTTTTACATCCAATGTAAAACTAATTTAGGTTTGGGTGAGAGAAGTGGGTACTTTGTCTCACAGGCTGCATTTTGTCAGCATGAGAGAAGAGTCTCTCTTTGAAAACGTTTTCCACAGTGTGAACTTGTTCACACAGGCAGGGCAATTCTTCATAGCCAAACAACTTCCTGAGAAAATCAGCTTGCAACAAGTTTTAAGATGAAACCCTGACAAACCCATCCTTCCTTCTTGGAAATGTGCTTTGTATGATGGCAAACATCCCTCCAAATTCACTAGTGTGTCCTGGCCGTGCAGAGATGACAAAAATTTGGATTATTTAGCGGGTTACTCTGCATTTATCATTGCTCTGCCTACATAAGGCAGCACAAATCAGCTACAACAAACAGGTTAAAAGGATCCAGGATTTTTTTTTTTTTAATAGGAAAAACTTTACTCCAGTAACAGCATCCACCTTCCTGCTGGGTGAAGGTGTGCTGTTTCCCCAGTTAGATTTGATTTTGTCTACATTAGGAATAGATGAAAAAAAGGTTACCAGTATACAGATCTTTAAATAAAATGATTTTTTTTTCCCTTACCAGCTTCATGGTCTTTTGCACCCTACCATTACTTTCAATACTATTAAGGCTTTTAGATATTTAAAAGGCACAGGAATTTTAATATTTTTTGGTGGAAAACTCTACTCATAGCCTGACATTTCAATGTTGAGATTTAGTGGCTGCACAGAGATGGAAAATAACGAGCAGGTTTATCTCTGCAGAGTATGTGTACATAATATTTGTGGGGTACTCATGGGGTATGAAAGCAATTCTTAATGAGCTCGTGGAGTGGGCTAAAGGAGAGCTGTGATTTACTGGAAATGTGATTTATGGGGAGAAAGCAGAGCAAAAACTCTGCCCCAGCACCCTGCAGGGAGCCTCACCCCCATGACCACACCTCCACCCAGCTCTGAGAGAGCCCTGGTGTGCAGTGACTAATTAAAAACAAACCCCAACTTGACTGGGACACAGAGCAACCAACTGGCACCACAAATTGTAATTAAAAAGAGAGCTGCTGAGCCCCAGGATGTGTTCCTTTCCTGGTAGGGGTGGGATACAGGTAGGAGATGATGCTCTTGGGGTGCTGGAACCTGGTGTCTGATGTTGGGTTTGGGGCGCCAGGGGATCTGGCATGAAAAAAATAAAGAGGGGCACAAAACACTGTAAATTGTCTGCTCTAACTGGTCTGAAATGCCCCACTGCTGCCTGATAAATGGCTTTACTGTCCCAGCTGAGAGTCAGGGAGAAGCAGCAGCCCTGGGGAAGGCAGCCTGCAGCTGTTTTATCCAAATTTTTGAACGACCAGCAAAGCGCTAACTTTTCTCCCTGCCATGACTTGGCACGCTCCTCTTCATTTTCAACCACCTGCTGACAATTGAAATTAAAAATCCAGAGGAAGTGTCTGGTTTTGGGTTTGTTTGCTTGCTTGTTTTTAAACAAAACCAGATTTTTATTAGGCCAAGAAATGAATTTGGAGGAAAAAGGCAAGCAAACAAGAAAAGAAAGCAGAGCAGCTTTCTGTTCCACTAACCCCTCTTCAGCTCTGAAACAGATGCAGCAAATTTCAAACCAGCTGCAGACTGGCAAATCAGTTGCTCTGAGTTTGACTTTATCATTGTTATTGCTATTATGGAAAGTGATGAAGTGATGGGAGGGTTAAAAACAAGGTGCTGTCCTTTATCTGCTGTGAAAGAAGGAAAGCAAGGACACAGCCAAACTGTGGTGAGCAGGGAATGAGAGTCCCAGCGAGCTTATCAGGGAATCATGGAAAGGTTTGGGTTGGAAGGGACCTTAAAACCATCTCATCCCACCCCTGCCATGGCAAGGACACCTCCCACTGTCCCAGGCTGCTCCAAGCCCCAGTGTCCAGCCTGGCCTTGGGCACTGCCAGGGATCCAGGGGCAGCCACAGCTGCTCTGGGCACTCCCCACCTGTCCAGGCAACAATTCTTTCCTCACATCTAACCCTGCCCTCCTTCAGCTTAAGGCCATTCCCCCTTGTCTTGTCATGCCCTGTCCTTGTGAAAAGTCCCTCTCCAGCCCCCTTTAGGAACTGGAAGGCTCCTATAGGGTTTCCCTTGCAGCAGTCCAGTCCAATCCCTTTGTTCTCCTGCTGACCTGGGAGGGAATTCCCTTCCCCTTGAACATTTTCCAACATAACCTCAGCAGTTAATGGCTTCAGATGAATTATTTTCTATCTGCCTATTGAAGCTGCCACCCTGTGACCAGAATGCTGAAAGGAAACACAGACACTCCTGATTTGAGTACAAAACCATAAAACTCTTGGTACATGAACTCATCCAGGAGAATTTCAGCCAGGTAATTTATACCAGGCAGTATCCAAAGAGGCAGAAACCAAGGGAAAACATGCCTTTGGGGCAAACAACTTACCCACCTTGAGGTCAGCCCTGGAATCAGGCAAAAAAAAGGCAGCACCAGCCTCTCTGGGTGCCTTTTCCCTGGGAGCTGTGCTCCAGAGAGGTGGCCTGTCCCTACTCTGGGATGGGGAAGGCAGCAGGAGCTGTGTGAAAACACTCTCCCAGCAGCCAGAGCAGCTTGCTGGCCAAGGGCCTGTTCTCAAAAAAAAGGAATTAAGTACTTAGGAAGGACTTAGGTAGGCCTGAGTTGACTAAGTGAAAAACTATTCTGCAGAAAATCCCTGCCCAGCTCCTGTTTCGTGCTGGAATGTGTACAGGTGTCTTCATCCCTGACCCTCACCCTGCTGGATGCCCAGGAGCTCTGCGTTCAGGCATGCCACAAAGCACCACGTGGATTAATTGATCTTGTGTCTAAGCAGGAAGAGCCAAAAAATGAGGCATTCCTTGGCTTGGCTTCAGTCTTCTCCCAACACATCCCCTGCTCTCCTTCTCCACCTCCCTCCTGCTCCTCAAACCGTGTGGCTGCTGCCACTTGTGTCCCCAAATCTGATCCTTGGAGGTGAAGCTGAGACTCCTCCTTGGGTCTGAGGCTTTGTTCCCACATTTCTGACTGATAAGGGACTGGGAAGATGGGGAGGGGAGACCTTGCACTTAATGAAGCTTTGCAAAGCTTGAAACCACTGAAAACAGAGTTGTTGCTGCCTGTGGCAGGGGATTGGAATGAGATGAACTTTAAGGTCCCTTCCAACCCAAACCCTTCTGTGATTCCATGACTCTCTGATGTGATGGAGAGGCCAGGAATAGGTGATGTGAACGCACAGGGAGATTTTTGCTGAACATAAAGCATTATGCAGTCAGCTACACACTTCTCTTGGGGTGGGGTAAGCACTCTTGATTTGGAGCTTTTGATTCAGAGAGTGGGAAGGGGAGAGGAATGGGATACAAAACAAAATGAGGGAAAGCAGGGTAGTGAGGTACCCCTTGGGGTAAAGAGAAATACCTCCAGGGAGGAAGAATGACAGGACTTAGCTGTTGGAAGTCCCCAAGGTCATCCTGGAAGGGGACAGTGAAGAAACAGGACAACAGTAGGCATTGAGCTCCCTGAAAGTTTAGTCCTGGCTTTGTAGTGGCTGCTAAGCTCAACTGGGATAGGACATCACTCCTGTTCTGTCCCAGCTGAGTTCCTTCTCTGTGCTGAGATGTTTGATGTTCCCACAGCAGTAAGAGATGCAGCTGTAAGTGGAAGTGCAGGGTGAGAGCTCGATAAGCAAAATGCAACAATAAATGTCCCTTTCAGCCTTGCAGAGCAGCTGTGGCATCCAACTTCCCAGAAACAGAGAGGGCAAGATCCCAGGAGTCTGTTCAGACTTGTCTGTGTAGAAAGAGCCAGGGATGGTTTGCACAGCAAGAATGAGGAAAGGGTTTGTAGGTGGGAAGAGCATCACAGCACGGGCAGGTTCTGAATGCTTAGCTGTGCTCTCCCAGTGTTTGAAAAGATTTTGGAGCAACAGTGTGCCAGCCAGGGAGGCATTCTAAAGTATTTTGTACTGCCCTGCTGAAGAAAAGCCATTCATAAAAAAAATGGCAATAATATAAAAGAAATGGCAATTTATTTTTTATATATATTATTTAATGGCAATAAAAAAGCACAACAGGTTTCTGGGGAACCTTTCTCTCTCTCTTTTTTTTTTTTTTCCCAGTTGTGCATAAACCATATTGCTGAGCACAAAAAGGAGAGTTTCATGATGTGGGGAGTTTATTAATTTCTTCCTGAAAGAGCACTTTTGTGTACTTGAAGGATGTGCATGGCCAAGCCCCCACTCATCCCCAGAGCCCAGGGCAGAGGCTGGAGGGCAGGATTTTGGGAGGGAGGATGCTCACCTGCAGTGTGTTAACTGCTCACACCCTTGCAGGGTGTGCTTTTTCTCCCCTTTGAGGCCTTGGGAATCACTGGGAGCTTCTCCATTAATTTAATAAGCTTTGAATCATCTTTTGCCTCCACTCTGCCTTCTTGGTTGTTTTTCTATTTCTTTGCATCAGTGTAGTTCCAAAGGCTCCTCTGTGTAAATCCATCATTACTGCAAAGCCTTGCACCCTGTCCTGGGGAAAAACAACAACATTCCTGGACAAATCTCCCTCAGAAACAACACACATGGGACTTCTCCAGCTTTAATTCATCTTCCATGCCCAGCAGGTAGAGACAGATGGATTTGGGTTTTTGCTTTGTTACCACTGCTCTGTGAATGGTTGTTGCCCTGGCCCTGCTGTGATGTAAAACCCATCTCTGGCTTTACCAGTGCACCCCTCAGCCCTCCCTGTGCTGGCCCAGGATGTGCCCCTGCTTTCACCTGCTCCTGGTACCCAGACTGGGAAGAGTGACCGCTCCCAGGGCTGCTCTGTGCTGATGGGTGGCAGCTGAAGGCACAGCTTTGGGAGCTGATTTTGACTTGAGGGTGTATTTACTGTTCTCTTGCCTCAGTCTTTTTGTGATAAAAGCCAAAAATGTGTAAGTTTACCTTTCCAAGCTTGCCTGTCACCACTCCCTAGTGGGTCCTAGCACTGAAGGGCTCCTTTTGGAGCCCAGGGCAGCAGTGTCCAGCTGTGTGCCTGTGCCAGAGGCAAAGCACCCTTTTTCAGCCTCTCCTTCCCTCCCTCCACTCCTGTGAATTCCAGAACTGAGCCATTGAGGAGGATTTTGCTGGGTGGCAGTTGCACAGCATAACCTGGTGCACAGCCCAGAGGGAGGAGGATGTTCATGCTACGCAGAGCACTGAGAATTCAGGAGGCACTTTTGTAACCTACTGAACCACATCAGACCTAGGAAATATCTGAAGATTATGCAGCCCTCCTCAGTGTTTTCTTTCCTCACCCCTGGCTTTTCATTTTTTCGTTGCCAAGCCTGCTAATGGTTTTTTGTGCTGCTTGAAAAAACAGCTCAAGTTCTGCCCCCGTATCGGAGTGGCAGCGAAGCATGCGTGAGGATCTGCTCCAGTGGCAAAGCCACATCTGATTGGGGGGGAAAATAAAAAAAAGAGGAAAACAGCTGAGGCCCTTCAAACAAGTCATGCTCCTGTAGGCTTTTAATCACTTGTGTCTGCCAAGAGAGATCTTGCACAAGCAAAGCTGGCTCCATGCAAGAGGAACATTTGTGTGTGTGTGCAGGCTGGCCCCGGCTCCCTGATAATGTGCTCCCTGGAAGCAGTGGCAAAGTGCTGCTTAGATCCCTGGCTGCTGGAATTACCTTAATGGCAAGGTATTCATGCTTGCTGGTTTGGTATGTAGCTCTGTGTTTTATTGGCTTTGTCTGTGCTGAACTTGGAGTCTCCTTTGGCTGCTCCAAAAGGGCTGGTGAGGAAAGGAGGTAATTCAGAGGGCATTAGAATGCTAGACAAGCCTGAGACAATTTCATTTTCTTCCCTCTTGAAGTGTGTTTCCTTAACTCTGCTTCAGCTCAGTTTTATTTGCAGCTCCACTTTGATTTACAGCAATAAAAAGTAATTTATCAGTGTAAAATCAGTTAGGGAACAGACAGAAGTTGTTGTTTTAATTTAAAAATGTATATTACTCTTATTATTTAAGCTTGTTTGCTCATGTTAACTTACTGTGGTAGATGTGCTCTGTGATTTAGAGTGAGCATAAACCAAACAAACCAAAGTATTTTGGCTGAGGTGCTGGGTTTGATTGTCAGGGCAGAGAGTGTGAGGTGCCTCTATAAGATGGGAAATAGCAATGCAGGTGCTATTATGTGGTTTTTTACACATACAGACATCCATAAATAATTTATTTTGGGATATTATAGTGGTCACTTCACTCAGGAAGCAGTGGGGAAGTGGGGGCAGGAGAGAATCTTCATCTGAAGCCCTTTTTTTTCTTTTTTCTACTGATGGTTTCATCAGAGTCTCTTCCCCCAGGTGATTGCTGCCAGTGATAAGGGAGGGGAGCAGAGGCAGCGTGACAGATCCTCTCTTCCCAGGTCACCGTGGCAGAGAAGGGAAGTATTTCTGCAGGGAAAGGAAACCAAGAGGAATTTCCCTGGGGAGGAAAAGAGCACTAGAGGAATTCAGGATCACACAGGAAGGAGTGATGTGAGAGAAAAAAAAAAAATAAAATAGGAAGCAAATCAACACAAAAAATACCCTGCCACCAAAAAAAGCACCAGGATTTGGCTGGGGTCCACTTCAGGAAGTGGCTGTAAAGCTGAGTAACTTTGTCACAAATCAAGGGAGGACACAAAAGATGATGAGGAAGCTCTGAAAAAGCCTCTTTCACCTATAGGAGACTCCAAAATTTCCCGCTCTGCCACATGTGGGGATCAATATTACACATGGGACAGGGGTGATGGACAGTGAGGAACAGCCCTGGCTGTGAGCTGGAGCAGTCTGGAGTGTGCCAGGCTTGTCCAGGGCTGCACCAAAGCTTCACTTCTCAGCTTAAAACCTGAAATGGCCAATTTTACAGCTGTCCCTCTCTCTATTGGTGCAGCCCAGGGAAGAGACTGTGCCATGAAAATTCCTTCCTATGTCCCATCTTTTGGGGGGAACTCTTCTGCTGTGGCATTTTGGTGTCGTGTCTCTGGTGCTGTCCTTTGGCAGGTCTGGAAATGTGGGAGGCTGCTGCAGTTTCAGGATTATTTTCATTTGGGGCTCTTGGACAGGGAGCAACCAATTCCAGGGCAGAGCAGAGAGAGGACAAGGACTCCTACCAGACCCTTGGGAGGGATGAATCTTTCCCTTCCCTGGGAGGGTGGGCAGGCCGTGGCACAGGTTTTCCAGGGAAGCTGTGCCCTGGATCCCTGGCAGTGCCCAAGGCCAGGTTGGACACTGGGGCTTGGAGCAGCCTGGCACAGTGGAAGGTGGTGGGATGAGATGGTTTTAACTTCCATTCCAACCCAAACCATTCCATGATTCTGTAACTGTTGTTGTTCCCACTGCATCCCACACACATCAACCCCTGCTGCAGATCCAGAGTCTCCTGGGTGAGTGTGGAGATCTGAGTGCCCTTGGGCCATCCCTGACCTTGGACAGGTAACTCTGACCTTCAGACACCCTGCAAGCCCCGTCCCTGCCCCTCCAGCCCAAACCCACCAGCTGGAGCTCCAAGGAGGGAAGGTGGAGCCTTGGCTGTCCCCATCCCTGAGACCTCCAGGGGAGGAGGAGCTGTCAGCCCTGGGAATTGCTCCCAGGAGCAGCTGTCCAGGTAGGCTGAGCAGGGGGTGGGATGGGGATGCACCTCCAACACTGGAGCAGAGATCCCAAATACCTCCTTGTGGCAGGGAAACTCGTTCTGACAGTGTGCAAGTGAAGTCTAAGGGGAAGTGTGCTTGAGAGGGAGAAGTGTACTGATTTCAGAACAGACTTTGGGCATGTTTTAAATCCATGTCCTATCCAGGGATAGGTGTGGGGGATTGGAGCCTCTTTCCCTAAGGAACGTGCACTTGCTGAAAGGTTTCCCTTTAGAGGCTGCACATATTTACCTCCCCCTGACAGCAGTGCTGGGTTTGGGTTGACCTGAAGAGCAGTTGCATGTACAGTCCTTCCCAGCCCTACCCCTCCCAGCCCCCACATTTCCTCCCGTTGTTCTTTTTCAGATCACTTGAAGGTTTTTTCCTGTTTATTATCCGGACATGCTGCGCTCTGTGTGTTGATTTGACTGTCACATAAGGAATCTCCTACTGGGATCATGGATGCATTCCTTTCTTACATAAATATATATCTGTGGCAATGGTTCAGAGCTGTGGAAGAGAAATGTTGGTGATTAAACCAAAACTGGAATGAGCTACAGTTGTTAATGAGGGCTAAGTTTAATTACCCTTTCCCAGAAAACCTGCAACAGTATGATGAGTACAGTCACAAACAGAAATTCTCCTTAATTGACATAACAGGAAAGGTACTTCAGTGAGCAATTATGCTGATGTCCTGGGCTGGCACATGTGTGTCCCACAAATATATCTTGTACTTCCTGCAAAATTCTTTTAAGTAGCTATAAGGAAGACATTATTTTTTTTTTCTTTTCTTTTTTTTTCCAGCAGTTGGCGAAAACTAATCACTGACTTGGAGGCTCTTTTTGAGGAAAACAATGGGACAAAACAATGCCTTTTTGTGAGACCTGCCAAAGCACAAAGGATGCATGGGATGTTTTTTTTCTTTGTTGCTTTTGTCAGCAGGAAGTTTTGTTGTTGGGAACGACTATAACATGCACTGTCCTTGCTCTACGTAATCTCTGTCTGGTCCTGTGAGCTGGGTCCTGCTCCGTGCCTCCTCCAGCTGGCACGGGCAGGGCTCTGCCTCACCCCGGGGGCTCTGCCCAGCCCTGGGTGCCCGCACTCTCCCTCTCCATCCAGACTGGTGCCCAGTAAACAAATCCAGGAGTCGAGTGCTCCAAAGATTGCTGGGGTCGTGCAGGTCAGGGCCCACGTTTAGAATGCTGACTTGGTGAATTACTTTCTTTTTTTAATTTTTTTTTTTCCTCAGACGGCTTAAAATGTGGGAGTGCTGTCCAGTGCAGACAGCTTCAGAGTGTTGCACCCAGGTGTAAATGTTCCAGACCTCGCCTTTGATGTGCTCAGGTCTGCTTTGTTTCCCTCTAGGTTGGTTGTAGGTCCGTCACAAAGAGCCAGATCCGACTGAGTAAATCACTTGTGGAAGTTAATTGTTCCCAGTGAAAGCTGGTCTGGCTCATTCTGCCTCTGTCGCAGGAAGGGACAGAGGTGGTGAGCTGGATCTGCGTTCTGAACCCAGCGACTTTAATTCTGATCAGATGTCTCTCTTCAGGGCATTAAAGAAAACCTGCTCACTAATCAAAAAGAGCCTCTTCTCTAGAGAAACGTAAGGAAAAAAAAATATATGTAATGCCTTTTACAGAAATAAAGTACTGATATAAAATTTCAGCTTTGACAAATTTCTTTTGCAGGCTATCATAAAAGAAACCTACTTCTCTGTACTTGGCAGGCACCAGAATCAAAGAATGATTTTTTTTTTTTTTCCTGGAAAAGAAAAAAAAAAAAATATCAAATTATTTGTGATGTCAGATACTGTACGGTGGTAACTTTATATTCCAGCTGTTTTTATTCACTGGCTGCTGTGTTTAGATGATGTTTGTGCTTCTCTCCATCAACATTTTCAAATACTCCTCAGAGTCGGCTCTGGCTTCATTAAGCAGCAGCTTTCTTTTCTTCTCTCCCCAGGACTGAAGCAGTGAGGATGGAGCCCACGAAGATCAACATGTCCCGCGTGCCCCTGGTCAACGGCGGCATCGACGGCGCCATGCTCAAGGCGCACAAACCCCGCGTGATGTCCAAGAGCGGCCACAGCAACGTGAGGATAGACAAAGTCGATGGCATCTACCTGCTCTACCTGCAGGATCTGTGGACCACAGTCATAGACATGAAGTGGAGGTACAAACTCACCCTGTTTGCTGCTACTTTTGTCATGACCTGGTTCCTCTTTGGGGTGATCTACTACGCCATCGCCTTCCTCCACGGCGACTTGGAGATGAACAAGTTCTCCCCGAAGCGGGAGCCGTGCGTGAAGAATGTGGATTCCCTGACTGGGGCGTTCCTCTTCTCCCTGGAGTCCCAGACAACCATTGGCTATGGATTTCGTTTCATCACCGAGGAGTGTCCCCATGCCATTTTCTTGCTCGTGGCCCAGCTGGTCATCACCACCCTGATTGAGATCTTCATCACAGGTACCTTCCTGGCCAAGATCGCCAGGCCAAAGAAAAGGGCAGAGACGATTAAATTCAGCCACTGTGCTGTCATCACCAAACACAACGGGGAGCTTTGCCTGGTGATCAGAGTGGCAAACATGAGGAAGAGCCTCCTGATACAGTGCCAGCTCTCTGGGAAGCTTCTTCAGACCTACGAAACCAAAGAAGGGGAGAGGATTCTGCTGAACCAAGCCAGTGTCAAATTCAACGTTGACTCCTCTTCGGAGAGTCCATTTCTCATTTTGCCTTTAACCTTCTACCACATTTTGGATGAAAGCAGCCCTCTGAGAGACCTCACACCTCAAAACCTCAAGGAGAAGGACTTTGAGCTCGTGGTGCTCCTGAATGCCACGGTGGAGTCCACCAGTGCTGTCTGCCAGAGCAGGACTTCCTACGTCCCCGAGGAGATCCACTGGGGCTACGAGTTCGTGCCTGTGGTTTCCCTCTCTCCAAATGGAAAGTACGTGGCGGATTTCAGTCAGTTTGAGAAGATCAGGAGAAGCACAGATTCTACTTTTTACAGTATGGACTCGGAAAAACAAAAGCTGGAGGAGAAATACAGGCAGGAGGACCAAAGAGAGAGGGAACTGAGAACAATGTTGTTACAGCAGAGTAATGTTTGATTGGATGGACAAACTATTCTGAATAATCCTTTTTCTGCAGACTGAAAAAGAACATACTTTCTGTGCTGTATGTCTGCTGTGAAACCAGAAGTGAAGCCCTTTTCAGGATTATTTCCATTTCAGTCCTATTTCAGCAAACAGCTTTGGTGTACAGTAAATCGACCCCTTTGGCTGAGTTGTTAATCAAGTATTTTGTAATTAGGCAGGATTTCTTTGTTCCCGATCATGACTTAGCAAAATTGGGTTTGTGTTAAACCTCTGCCTGATGCCACCACTGAGAGCAGACACGCCACTTTCCGTTTGGAAAGTGAAACTGGACTCGCTGTGCTGATTCCCTCACATATTTATTTGACGTGGTTTTACTCTGAACATGCAGGGACAGCACACAGCACTGCTAGAGGAAAACGTGCTCCTTTGAAATATGTCTCTTTAAAATGTATATTCTCCTACCAGGGATCACCTGCCTGGGGATTCCTGGCACTGAAAGTAAGTTGATTGAAGAGACAGATGGTTGGATGTGGGAAGGGCTTCAGGGAGGGGTTAAACTCCTTCTTAAATCTTGAAGGAATGTGACAGAGCAGTGCTGGGTGGTGGGGAGGAACACTCTCTGTCTCTGCTGCTCAGAGCTTGTTCTGTAATTGTTTTAGGATCACTCACTTTTTTTAACCTTGCTAATGCCTGATTTATATCTCATAGCAAAAAGGGGAGATGAGGGCAAGACACACACAGGATCACAACAGTAATCAACTAGGGTTATAGCTGGCTTTGAGACACCTGGTTTTTATCCAATGTAAATAGTTTGTAACAGCAGCATAACAATACAATTCTACAGATTGCTTGCTTTGCTCCGGACCGTATTTAATTTTGGTTAAAAGAAAGCTGTGTAATGTCTGTAGACAATATTTACTTTTTCTGGCAGCCATAAAGGACAAGCATTCCTTTCATCCAAATCAATTTTGGTCTACTAAAACCATTCCATTAATAAATGAATTTAATTTGAGCAGTTCCTGATCTCTTTGTGGCACGGGGAGAGGGTGAAGTACCCTGGAGATGTTGAAAGAGCCGAGTGCCTGAAGGAGGCATTTGGCTCTGGCACAGAGCCCTGGGGATTCTGCAGGTCACTGCAGTGGCCAGAGGACAGGTGGCAAAACAGGTAGCACTGGTGTCCATGTAGCATCTCTTTTATAGAGGCTTTTTTAAGGGGAATTTGAAATTATTTCTGACTCATATCACTTTGGCAGCTCTCTGAGTTCTAGAGATTCTGCTCCTCTAAAGCTTTGGCAAGGAAAAGCTGTTTTAAATGGGTCTGGCTTGAGAGCCACCAAGGCTGACAATGATGAGAGGATGGGGGGGTTGGAACCAGATGACCTTTAAGGTCCTTTTCAACCCCAATCCTTCTGTAATTCTGTGACTTTTGGCATCATTGCACTTATTTTTTTTACCAGTACTGTGCTGAGCTTCCTGGCACCGTGTGGCCTGGTGGAATGCAGTGCTGCAGTCTGCCATACAATGTTCCACAAAGCAAATAAATCCAGCAAGCTGAGCACAGAGGTGGCACCAGGAATGGATGTCAGGAAGAAAGGAGCACACCCTGCAGGGGCCTGTGGGGTGTCTGTGAGTGGGGCAGGATGGTGGTGGTGAGGAGGGATATGAGACACTTACAACTGCTCGTTTATGTCAATTTTAACTCTCCTGTGGGGGAAAACATACACAGAATCATAGGATCATGGAATGGTTTGGAGTGGAAGTGATCATCTTCCACTGGACCAGGTTGCTCCAAGCCCCATCCAAGCTGGCCTTGGACTCTTCCAGGGATCCAGGGGCAGCTTCTCTGGGCAGCCTGGGCAACACCCAGGTACTTGTTTGAAAAGATAAACTTCACTTAATCCACAGAGTTTCTCTACCCACTACAGAGTGAGTAAGTTCTCTCAAACCACTGTAGGCAGGGTCTGCCTGGCATTTGTGGGAAGAATTTCCAGGTGGTTTTATGCTGGGTGCTAACACAGGTTTGCAGTCCCACACAGAGGATGTAAGTGTTTAAATGATGGATTGTTAATTTCAACCTTTCCATCACTTTTCCTGATTTCTTGTTTCATCACACACATAAATTGAGTGTACTCCAAGAATTTTTGCAGTCACTTCATCAACCTGAGGTTTGTGTCCTACAACTCAAAGATACTTTGTGATGAAAGTGCACAGGTGTTTTAACTCTTCATCTGCCAAGCCCTAATACCCATGTTTTAATCATCAAACAAGCACTCCTATTAATTTTTTTTATCCAGATAACGACTCAGATAATTCCTAAAATAATTCTCATAGCTGTGTATTGACTATAAAACAGCTTCACCAACAGCAAATGAGCTGGTTCTTCTCCAGAAACATCTGACTGTGGCCTGATCCCTTTGTACAGCAATCCCAAAGTTCAGTCACTCTGTTCTCTAGGCTGTTCCAGTCATCAGATTATCCTGGAAGGAAAAAGCATCTTAAAGCAAAAGCTTTGAAAAGAAAGAAAAAAAAAGAACCACAAAAATGGTTTTCTTTAGTCTTTTGGTTCTACAAGGAGAAGAAAAGGGAAGGGAAGGGAAGGGAAGGGAAGGGAAGAGAAAGAGCTGTTTCTTTACAAAAAGAAAGAATAAAGTTGTTTCTCTACAGCTCCTGCCAGGAGGGGCAGTGAGGGGGGGTCGGGCTCTGCTCCTGTGTCCCAAGGGAAAGGAATGAGAGGAAAAGGCCGTAAACTCCTCCAGGGGAGGTTCAGGTTGGATATTGAAAAAAAGTCAGAGAAACAGTGGTCAGGCCTTGGGCTGAGCTGCCCAGGGAGGTTTGGAGTCACTGTCTGTGGGAGGGTCCAGGAGGAGTCTGGATGTGGCCCTTGGGGACAGGGTTTGGGGTGGTGCTGGTGGCACTGGATGATTTTAAGGTCTCTTCCAATGTTGATAATTCTGTGAAAACACTGGAAATCTTTTACAAAATCAAGACTAATCTTCATTAGCCAGTGAGAGACTGAACACTAGAGTTATATACATACATTAAAATAACATTTATTGACTTCAGCTTGAGAAAGCAGCCTTGCTCTGGAATGAGCTGATGTTTTCCCTCCTGCTGGTGTGCAGGTGTAACTTCCACTGCCCTTTCCAAGCCCAGCAGGGCAGCAGTGGAGCAGGATGATCAGCACCAGTGGGAAAATATCAGGACACGTGGATCTGATAGGAACCAGCAGCAAACCACCACCTCTCACTGCTTGTGGCAACCTCAGCTCTGGGGATTTGCCTTGCCTGAGAAGGAATGGGGTGGGGAACCAAAAGCAAAACTTTGGTGAGCATCCCAAAGCTGCCTCATCCATGAGCAAGGACTGTTGAATCTGAATTTAAAATTTCAGGGTCTAAAGAAAGCAGTGGAATCCCATTGCCCTGTGTGAACAGAGCATGAATGTGTCTAAAAAGTAAATCCTCCATTCCAGACACTATTTAAAAGTCAGACTTTTAAAAAATCCTGTAATTTGCTTTTTAAAAATTTACTGAGGAATATGACATACTCACATTTCTTTTATTTATGAACTATCAGTGAGCAGAACATTTTTAGAGTAGCTTTATTGTTTGGACTTTACAGCCCACAAATGAATGAGAACTCATTTCACCTCATGGACTTTCTCTGAATTATTTGCTTTGGCTTTGGCTTCAATAATTCATTGTTCTCTTTTTCTTTTATTTTTTTTTTTAATTTTTCTTTTTTTCTCTGTAGGTAGGTGACTGAATAAGCATAGCTTCACTTCTGTTGCTTCCTTGCAGAAGATGAGTGTGCCAGAGTCAAATCCACCATCCCTCACTAATGTTTCACTTCATCTTCCAAAGGGATGCCAATGTCTGTGGGAAGCCAAGGATTTGACAGGGGAACAGAGTGGTCTCCAGTAAAACATGGTTCTCTAATTTTCTGACTAGAACTAGGAGGGAAAATAGCCATTAGGTGTAAAATATACTGGGGGAGGGGATGGGAAAACAGAGAGAAAAAAACCCCAAACACACTTACACACATCCATGTGACTGAACATTTGCTACTTCCATAGGATGCCAGGTTAAAACAAAAAAAAACCCAACAAAAATCAACTCCCAGATTTGCTGAGATGACTCAAAGCCCTGGGAAAAGTGAATGCCAGTCCTGTATTTGAGCAAATGTTCCTGATGCCTTGAGAGTGTGTTTGCCCAGTGTCAGCCTGATGACAGCCTGAGCTCCTGAGGGAACAGGTAAGACTCTGACAAATCCATGATGGGGAGGAGTTTAAACAAGCTCAGTGTGTGCTCCAGCTCTTGCTTATCCATTGTTATTTTCCTGCTTGGCTGTGTCCTGCTCGCCCTCCTGCTGCTGGGATTATGTGAATAAAGGAATCTTCCCCTGCCTTGGCTGCTCAGCCTCCAGCAGAAACTCTCTGCAAATATGAGATTACCACAACAGAGCCTTTCAGGGCCAAAGGTACTGCTTGGACATCCTGTACCTCTGTGGCCTGACAGGAGCATTTCCAGGATGTCACAAATTCCCATTCAGGGCTGCTTTGTGGCACAGGGGGAAGGGAATTCCACCAGCAGCACAGCTTGCAGGGGCTTTTTGCATCTCCTCCCAACATTTGACCTTTTAGACACATCAATGCTCTTGTGCACACAGGGAAATGGGTTCCACTGCTTTCTTTAGACCCTGAAATTTTAAATTCCTCAGTGCTGGCTGTGCCCCTCACCAGATCACAGAATTGATGATTTCATTCCTTCTTTACCATTCCTTTTTTTTTTTACCATACCTTTACCTTCTTTACCTTCTTTTCATTCCTTCTTTCCCTGAAAACATTTATCCACACAAACCACGATGTGATGGCTGACACTAATTACACTGGGAGGAGGAAAGTGTTTAGGGAAATATCAGTACAAAAGAGATCTTGCCATCAATTATTCCCTGTGGACAAAACCCATCCCTGCTCTACCTGTCTGCTCTGCTCTGCCCAAAATCAGCATCCTCAGGGCCAGCAGCACAATGGAGCAATTCCTGGCACTCCCAAAGCTCCAGCTGAAATCCAAGTGTCTGACAGGCTCTGAGGGAACCAAAACCAGCTCGTGGAGGTTTGTTGGTGCTGAGATCCTGCACTGTGGAGATGCTCTGATGATTTTCATGCAGAAAAAAGTGTCCAGTGGGTGCAGCAATATGAAACTTTCGTTGGCCACCCTCCCTGGATATCTAGTCTACTTTGGGAACACACCAACCTCAGACTAAAATGTTGAGTTTTTATACATTAAAAAGGACTTAACAGAGGTCAGATGGCTCCAGGACTCATTACTGGCTTTTGCAGTACAAACTATTCACTCCTATAGACCAATTTCAATGTTTTTTTCCCTTCTCCTGCCCATATTAAGCATCTAATTATCCAATGTTGGTTAGGATCATAATTTATTTATCTTTCCTTTGCTGCAAAGATGTATACTTGAACCATGAGCAGAGTATGATTTCACTTAACAACTGTGGTTAAGCAACAATCTTCAAGTTAGGTAATTGTTATTCATTCTTTACGGGATGAAATGGGTAAAATGGTCTGAGAAATGTACCCTTTGCTGTGCTCCAAAATAAGAAATATCTCAAAATAAATATCAAAGTCCAAAATCTGGGATGAATTAGGTGATTCATGCTAAATGACCGATCTCGCCAGTTATTGGAAAAAAAAAACCCAGATGGTTATTTTCATAAAAAAAAAAATCCTAAATGCTACCCTGATGGCAGAAAAAGTTCAGGAACAACACTGTACACCATAAGTGCCTCTGAAAGGTGCTTTCTGTAAGTCTGGATACTTTTCCAGTGGAAAGCTGCAGACAAACAACTGCTTTCCTGTGAGGAACACAGGTTTTGGGGAATTCTGGCTTCCCAAAGTGTGTCCAGCTCATATTTGTGTGACAGAACCACTCTGGTTCCAGAGCAGCACCACCAGGAGTCTGGGGATGGTCAATGTGTAATTCCTAATTAAATTCCCAATTCCTTCTTCCCTCCCTCGCCCCTCTGCTCTTTTTCAGAGCTGTTCTGCACCCCAAGTGCCCTGAAAAAGCAGTGGACAGCAACTGAGAGCCCTTTGAGCTCTGCATGAACATGAAGCATCTCTACAACTGCAGAATTGAGTGTGTAATATGACAGTTTATGGCTGAAAAAATAAGGAAAATGCTTCTCAAAAGACAGACAAGGAAGAGGGGGTGAAATAAATATCCTTCCCTCAGTGTGGAGCACTTCAGAACTGAGACTTGCATTCCACTCCAAATAAACTGCACCTAAGTATAAGGAAAGTTGTGCTTTATTTCTAGAAAGTTGTGCTAAATCCATTTTTTTTACTTATTCCTGGGTGAATATGACAGCTGATCCTTTCTCCTGCAACCAGAGTGTTTGAAAGCCAGAACAGCCACTCCAAACCAATGTTTTGAAACTCAGAAATGGTTGAGCCTTCTGATACATTGGAAAAAAGTTTACTCAGCTGTGAAATGCCCATTAATGAAACACTGATTGCTTTACCCAGGCAATTTTATTTGTAGAAACCTCACAAACCCAGGCAAATCTTTCACTGTGAGAGGAAATAACCAAGCTGAGTTTATTCCCTGATAGACTTCTTCCATTCCCCACTTCTACAGCAAAATGAGGGCTTGTATTCACATGGAGTTATTCCAATCATTTAACAACTCCCAGTAACTCAGTGCACAGTGGCAGTGCCTGTGGATGTTGGGGGACTGGAATGTGGGTGTCTTTCCCTGCCTCAGCTTCACCGAGCAATCCCAGCAGAAATAAAAAAGAAATTATCACATTGCCACATGACTCTCTCCATTTTACCACTCTCGCACTCTGAATTTACAGCTCCTCTTACTCCAGATGTGTTTATTTGCATGTGCAGACAAGCCCCAGACTGTGAGGAATGGCTCCAGCTTCCCTCATGGAAGTGGTCCTTCCCAGGAATTCTTTCTGGGTGTTAATGTCACTGAAATCCAGAGGCCAAATTCTTGGCTCCACGGTTCCCCTTCTCTGCAGCATCCTGGCTTTGCAAAGAGGCTGTAAAACTGATCCAAAAAGCCAGCTGAACCTTTTCTCTGGCACAGAGGGAAGGATCATCAAGACCAGGCTGTTTCCACTGGAAAAATGAGCTTCATTTTGTTCAAGAGACGAATGAGCTGCAATGAAATTTTACAACTCCCATAATAAGCCCATTATCAAGATTGTGACAAAAAAAAACCTACCAAAAAACAAAACCAAAAAAATCCCCAAACCAACAAAAAACTGTAAAAGCTTTAAACTTCCAGTAGTTTCATGCTAACCCAGAAGAATTTTAGCCAGCTCTAATTCTGTTTGGTGATGATCAGCTGGTGTCAGATACAGGTTTGTTTAAACATTATATTTTACAGCCCTAAATTTGGCTTTTTAGCTGGAATGTGAACTTAGACTTCACTGCTAATCCATGGCCAGTGACTGAACTGGTATTTCACAAGTTTGTCTGCAGACTTTCATATTCTGAGAGTGTCTATTTTTAAACCTGCATTGTGACACCACCATTACCAAAGAGTCATCTCATACCTGAACACAGCTGCTAAATAACAGCAACTCTGCCTGGTTTTGCTTTTGCTGCCCTTTGGAACTGAGGGTTTTTAGTGCTTCATTAAGGCAGCCAAGGTGATTTACTGCCATTCCTCTTCATGGCTGGGAAGCTGTGGCACAGAAGAACAAATCAAGGGTGACCCAGCAGATCAAAGCTGGGGGTGTCCATATGAGGTGTCCAAGCTGAGTTTTAGTTCTGTGAGTTCACAGTTAGGTCAAATCAGGCGTTTTTAATACATTTGATGCTACCTGAGAGGTGCTGTGTGTGAGATCTTCTATCTCTTCCAGGGGCCTTGCAGATCTTTGAGTTCCCAACCCCCTGCCATGGCAGGGACACCTCCCACTGTCCCAGGCTGCTCCAGCCCCAGTGTCCAACCTGGCCTTGGATATTTCCAGGGATCCAGGGGCAGCCCCAGCTGCTCTGGGCACCCTGTGCCAGGGCCTCACTATCAATTTGTTGAACTTCCTTTGGATTTTTTTAGTTAACTGATGACCAGAGCCACTGCATTGCTCAGATGGATCCTCTCTAAGGCTGGAGAACATTTGAGGATAAAATTTGATGTCCAGGTTGAGAAGTGCAAGCTCAGCACCTTTCTTCGACCAGCCAGCCATAAAAATGTGTGACCTTGTCCTTCATCATCCTTCTCCTGCCTGACTTGTGCCAGAGAGCTTTCCTGGGAATATTGTGTTCACAGTTAGGCTTAGGGAACAGACAGCTGGTGCAGGGCAAGAAGATGTTCATTTATAACCATATCTTTTCTGATGAAGCTTCTTCCAAAATAGTTTCAGTTTTCAGGCAGCTACTGAGAGATTTGAGGGGGTGATGGAACAACATTCTCCAAGGATTTAAACTACAAACAAACTGGGGGGGGCTGGCACTGAGTGGGAATGTTCTAAATGTGAGGAGAGCAGCTCCAAATGTGGGTTTGGGTTACAGAAATAGAGTGTTTGCTGCTAGGGATGCATCTCCAGTCCTACCCTGGGTCACTACGTGTCACCACAATGCATGTGTGTGTACGTGGGGATCTGTGACTCGTTCAGCTGTTGGCAAAACACAAAGTACCCCAGACATGATCCAAAGTCCCTTGAAGTCAAGGCCCCTTTCCACTGACTTCAAGGCACTCTGGATCCATGCTGGAGTGATGGTGAGCCAAGCTCACTGCTGGAACAAATGATGGCAGCTCCATGGAAGCCAACGTGGCTCCCTTTACTTGTGCCAGCAGTGAATCTGGTCTATAAACTTTATTCTGCAGAGATCAGAGACTGCATAATTCATTCAGTGGCTCATAAGTAATTAAATTTTCATGGCCATCAGTGTATCAGCCATGTTATGGGCCCAATTATGTTCTGACTGTATGAAATAGTTCTTGCCCACAATCCTTTATTTAAATGCTCCCTCTTTCTTGCTGTTGTTGTTGAAGCCGTTATGGTTTGCTCACTCTCCTTATCTAAAATGCCATTTAATCTCTGAAGCCTTCCTGTTCACACAGTGGCAAGGTAATAAAATTGAATGTATGATTATGAGCCTGGTTTTCATTTATCCACAGTGCTGGTGGAGGAGAAATGGGACCACGTGACTTGTAAAAGAGCAGGGTGGAAATAACTGTGGACATTACTGGTTGTAGTAAATGTAGCAGCAATTCTGAGCTGGCTCAATGCTCATTTTCAGTGCAGGCATCTGAATTCAGAGGGGACCTCCAAAGAACTGCATTTTGCTTTCCCTTTTCCAGAAGGTCTTGGTGATAGATGCAAGAAAGTCGTGGAGACTGTAATGGCAACATTTATGATCATAAGACCACACAGGCAAAAATAATAAATGGGAGAGCATTATGGAGGAGGGCCTGGTATTTCTTCCTCTTTCTGTTGTTTTATTTAAATCCGAAGGCTGATTGCTTGTTTTATGGGATTTTTTTCATATTAGCATCCCAACAAATGACCATCATCTGTGGATTGTGGTGGATCAAATGCTCCATGGACTTCCATCTCTTTTTTGGCCAGCTGAACAAAAAGCCTTAATCCAGATAACAGATGTCAAGTAGAGTATAGCTTTTTATGAAGACATAAAATATATATGAAAATAATTTACTTTACATTTTGGCAAGACCAGGCAGTGAATGTAATCAGGGCCCCAAGAGCACTTGCAAACCTTATGGTAATGTGTGTCTGGGCAGGAGGAATTCTGTGGTAGTGCAGAAAAATGGAAGGAAAGGAATATTGCACCATTTCATTCTTGTCTTACATAAACACCACCAGTGCCCAACTAGGAGGAAAAACCCTGTTAAAAACACTTATTGAACATCTTTTCTTCTGTAAACGAGTTCTTTTTAAATTCTGTAAATAAAGATATCTTCCCTAAAAGTTCTAGCAGAATTTTTAAAGCAGAGCACTTCTAATCTTGTGTTAAGGTTGAACACTTAGCAATATAATTTTTTTTTTTGAGATTTCTTCCCCTTCAGGCAACAGCCACCCCATAAATAGTTAATGTGGCACTTGGCACGTGAGGGATCAGTGGTGGAGGAAGGAACAAGGTAGTGATGGGTGGAAATCTCTGATAACCCCAATAAAAATGTGGCCTGATTTCTTTTTCGTAAGCACCATCATCAGCAAGCTGGTAACAATTTACCAGCTGTATCAGGAGCCAAGCTAGAGTGATTGGGTTTAATTAATACAGAGTGGCTTATCAGAAATAAATGATTCAGCCTTGAAATTTCTCATTCAGGTCTTCGTGGAGGGGAAGGCACAAACTCCAGCATCATTTCCTCTCTTCCCATTGTTTGCACAATCGGCCTCTGAGGGTGTCCTGGGTATTGCACTGCCTGGAACTGAGCTTGCTGGAACTTCAGGGTGATAAACCCTTCTCTCTCCAAAATGAAAATGCTTTCAGGCTGTTAAGAGCCTTCACAATTGCATTTGTGGTAATGTCAGTGTGTCCCAGAAAGGTTTGAGACTGTGGGGATTCACAATTCAGGATAAAATCTGCCTCACATTTCTGTCACCCAGAAGGTAGGGACCTACATGGACAACCACAGACAGGTTTGGTGGGAGGGTCACTCCTTCAGGAGCACAAGGCATGGGAAAAAATGTGTGGGGATGCTTCAGACATGGTACTGGGAGTGATTTAAATCATGCTACTGAAGGTGGAAGTCTCCCTGATTATAGGCTGGGACAGGAGTACTGACATAATCTTCATATCCCAGAATGCTTGGGGTTGGAAGGAACCTTGAAGACAATCTAGTTCCTGTGGGAAATAGTAAAAGTAAGACGATTTTTTGAAAGCTGATAAAATAGGATTCAGAAACAGAAAGAACAGAAAACTTAGAACTAGTTGTAGCTGTAAAGTTTGAAAGTAAAAAAAAATTTATAATGGTATAGTAAACAAAGACATTAAACAATAATTTGAATCTTAGGCTTAGCTAAGATAGACTTTAAGACTGCAAGAAAATATACTTAGTAAGGTAGTAGGTTTTAAGCTTAATAAGGAAGTACTGTGTATTGTTAATAGAAAAAAGACAAGCAAGCAATGTGTGAAACAAATGTACCTGTACTTTTAGTAATTAGCTAAAACAATCATCTGTAAGCTTTAACAACACACTATTAGCCAGAAAGTTTTTAAAGTACTCTGTAACAAAAAAATCTTTAGCTGCTACTAGCTATAGGTGAGCTTTACCATCTTCCTGTTATCTCAGCCATGTAATGAAGCCAATGCTACAAATAAAGCTCAAAGAACAAACCCCAGACTGAAATAACCACACCAACACAGCTCCTACTCCCTGCCACAGGTAGGGACAGCTTCCAACAGACCAGGCTGCTCAGAGCCCCATCCAGGCTGGCCTTGGGCACTCCAGGGAGTGTCTGCCTGCACTGCTCTGCTGGCTGATGGCACATGGGTGCTTTAAGCCCTACAAGCACCTTTGGTGAAGTGCTCAGGTGTCGCCTCATTTCTCTTTAAAGAGAAAAGCAAGGCACAACTTTTTCCCAAGGATTTACTGGGAAAGGTAGTGAGAAACCCCAGAGAAAACAATTCTTTATCTCTGCTCCTTCTTTTCCCCATGTGGAATGTGGTAGGAGATTGTTTACCTGCAGTGATTGCTTGATTGGATTCTGGTGATGGTGTTTGGGTTCAATGACCAATGGGATCCAGCTGTGTTCTGGACTCAGCAGAGAGTCACGGGTTTGTTAGTCAGATATGGTAAGTTAAGAAGTAAGTATGTAGAATAGTATAGTATCTCTTTAAATAGTGTATTAATGTAATATAGTATAGTTTTAATAAAGCAAGTGTTCAGCATTCGAAAACCTTCTGATCTGGAGCCAGAGAAATCATTTTTTCCCTGCGTCAGAGGTCACCTGTTATTTCTATACTCAGGTACCTCATCACAGTCCACAACTTCCTCAGGAGGGGAGGAGGAGGGCAGGCACTGATCTCTTCTCTGTGTGACCAGTGACAGGACCTGAGGGAGCAGCTGGAGCTGTGTCTGGGGAGGCTCAGGCTGGAGCTCAGGGAAAGGTTCTTCCCCCAGAGGGGGCTGGCACTGCCCAGGCTCCCCAGGGAATGGGCACGGCCCCGAGGCTGCCAGAGCTCCAGGAGCCTTTGGGCAGCGCTGCCAGGGATGCCCAGGGTGGGGTTGTTGGGGGTCTGGGCAGGACCAGGGATTGAACTGGGTGACCCCTGGGGGTCTGTTCCAGCTCAGGACATTCTGTGATTCAATGAGGGCTCTTGCTACTGACCCCCCCACTTCACAACCCCAAGATAGCACCAAACACCTCTTTAACCACAATCAGGTCTCCATCAGTGTGATTATTTTGCTCCAAGGGCGAGCCTCACATCACCCTAGCTTTGACTCCAGCACTAATTAGTTTTTGGGCAGAATGCAGCCCTCACAAGTATTTCTAACAGCAGAGTGATGAGACCAGTGAAGCCTCTGCTCAAGAAAAGCCCCCCGAGCGCAGAGCAGCTTTGGGAAATATTTTTCATGCCTATGACAAGTCAGTTGGAATTTCCAATCTGCAGCTCCCCCACAGCTGCAGACACCCCTCTGAAATGGGTCTGTCTTGAGGTATTTATAACATGTCTGTCACCAGGGGAGCCGAGCACCACATGGAAAAGCAGCAGCCAGGTTTGCAGCTGATGCAGCTTGTCATCCTTTTGTCTCTCCCCCAGGTTCTGCACTCTTCTAACAACAAAGAGCTTGTTACAAACGTTTGCCCCTCCAAAAGTTCCTCTGTGGGAGCAGTGGGCAAGCCTGGTGTCTGCCTCTCTGCTGAGCAGCATCCCCTCCACAGAGTAAAGTATTTTACAGCTTTGGTTTTTCATTTCAGGAGTTGGGGTGGCTTTGGATGCCACAGTGAGCAGGCACATTTAGCTCTCCAGACTCTTTCCAAATTAACTTTCAGTGTCTGAATCTACCAATCTTGGCAGGTGAACACTTTGAAAGGATCACAGGCCAATGCAGAGCATTGCCCTTGGTCCTGCAAAGCCATGAACTGCTTTCCCATTTGTCCTGGATTAGGACAAATTTGGGAGAAATTTGCCCTAATCTCCTTTCTGACCAATTCCAAAGGTACTTCAACCTGAACTAACTCTCTAACAGCCTGATCAGCCATTTCCTTTCCATTTTGTCTGCAGTTTTCATCCCTTCCTTGTGTTCTGCCCAATATTTACTTGGAGGAGAGTAATCTTATCTGAAAGATGGAGTTTCTGCTCTTCAGAGTAAATATGCAGCTTGGACTGCTGGTAAATTACCTGTAAAGGAGCTGATAAAGGAAAATCACTCCCAAGCAGTTCTGGTCTGATCCAGCTCTGAAGGCAGGTAAAGACCTGGGACTCCAGAAAGCAGCCAAGGAATTTGAACATTTGTGCTATTTAATTGGAATATATGTCTGGGCAAAGTCACCCAGGGCTTCCCAAACCAACCCCACCACTGGGTTTTGTATGTGCTTGCACATCTGAAGTCTGACAGTTTTGCAAAATATGTTCAGAAAAAAAACACTCCAAGGGGCATTTAGGTTACAAAGAGCTGAGAATTCATGGTGAAAGAGGCATTCCTGGTCACTCAGCCCACCTGGAAGGGCTCAGCCACAGGGATTTGCTGAGCTCCAGTAGCTGGGGTAAGCGTTTTGTGCGAGCTCTGAGCAGGGCTGAGTTTTCACCCACTGGGGATACTTTGCTCCACTTAAAATATTCACAGGGCAAACTCCCCCAGGAGGCAGACGATGCAAAGGATGCAAACATCAGGCAGAAATTGCTGACATTCCCTTTTCTTTTTCCTCCTTCAGGTTTCAAACCTGAAGAAAACAGAACCTTCAGGGGTCTCAGCACAGCCCCTCTGGTGCTCCCTTCTAGCTCTGCCTCATTTGCTGAACCCTGCCCTTACAGAATGTTACAGACACAGATTCCACCACTGATTTCCCATGTTCTCCCTAGAGAGCAGCCTCGTGGATTTCCAAGGTATTACCCACAAAGCAAACTATTGCTTCCACCCCTCTGGCCCTCCACAGCCCCCGTTCCATGCTTGCTTTGCCCACACTGCTGCTCCACAGAGACTATCACAGAGCATGGAAAATTCCAAAATTTGCCTGCAGAATTCCTGCGTGTTCCGAGCGGGGGAAGGGGCTGGGGCTGCATCCAGATTGAGTTTAGATTTGGTTTGTGGCTCGAAGCTGACCTGGGACTCGAGTTCATGGTCATAATTGAGGAGTGGAAAATTCAGGGATCTGCCTGATGGGGGATCTTAGGGAAAGAGCTGCTCTCATCATTGGGGCACATGGGAAGCAGAGCAGGACATGGAGTATCCCCTCAACATCCATTGGTTCCCACAGGATGACCAGAAGACCTTGCACTGAGCCCTAAAAACTGTCTGTGTGAGGCTTCTGATTTTCTGATTCTTATGCTGAACAGGATCCACTGAGTGGTTTGCTTGTGGGGAGCAAAGGATATTTAACAGTTGTTGTGACTTTTTGCCTCTTTGTGATACCTAAACTGTGCCCTGGGCTGGGATTTGTCCCAGTCTAGCTGGGGGAGAGTGATCTTCCACTGCTACACACTCTAAAAGAAGAGGAAGTCTTCAAAACTAATGAGGATGGCATCTCTGAGCTTAGAGAAGAAACACTTTTTTGGCAAAAAACAACACAACCTGTCCCCAGGCCAGCAGGGTGAGATGAAATCTGCCTCAGGTCCTCCTGGCTGATGTGCTCCAGCACTGCAAGAAACAAATCTGTTTGCTCTTTTTATCAGTGCAGCACACAGCACCAGTTTTCCATTCATGCCATTGTTAATCCAAAAGGGAAAGAAGCCAAACCTTTCACTTTTCCACTGTTGTTAAAGCACAACCGTTTTATTTGGAGACTCAGAACATAATTGTTTAGAGTCTTAAGTAAGATTCCTGTGCTGCCAAAGATATCCATTCAGAAACCACGAATCAGCCCACTGAAGTTCTTAGGGCTGGCATAAACATCATGAGACCTTATACAAAACAATTTTCTCTTTCTTTCTTTTTCTTTCTTTTTCTTTCTTTCTTTCTTTCTTTCTTTCTNTTTTCCTCTCTTGCTCTGCCTTTCTCCTCTTTCTCTCTCATTCTCCACCTCTCTCCCTTCCTCCAGGAATAATATTCTAAAGCTTTTCTCTGGACCATTAAAAGCAGAAAAACTTGGTTTTCAGTGGGAAGTAAGACTCAGCTATAACCACCTGAGTCTGGGCCATGAAGTTTTCAAAAAAACCCAAATATTAGTGAGACTCTCAGTGCCATTACAAGAACCTGCCACACTTAACCTGCCACAAGAGCTCCACAAAACCTAGAGAACTAACAAAATTCAGCTGCACGCCATTTATTTCATTTCTTTTTGATTCCTATCTGGTGACAGCAATTTCATGGCTACGTTTATTACTGTTCATTGTCTATTTTAAAGTAAAACCTACGGGCTGTGGCCAAACTCAGGATACTCGTACACTGAGAGGCAGCCATTAAGTCTTAAAGGATGAGATGAACAAAGGGAGGAAGAAATGAGAGATTCCCTCTCCCTCCCCATCCCAGCACGAGGAGATGGAGTGGCTTTCCCACGCTATCTCAGGAAGTCCGTGGCAGAGCTCAGAACAGACCCCTGGTGCCTATTTCCAGGCAGGTTTGCCTTATTTGCAAATCCTTCCTATCAACCCAAAGCCAAAGAAATGAGATCAGCAACCTGAGGTGACCCAACACCGCATGAGCTGTGTCAGGTCATGCTTTGTCCCCTGATGCCTCAGGTTTGAGCTTTTCTATTTTTCACATTCTGTGCTGCTTTAGTGTGTGGGTCTGAGCTTCATATTATGGGATGGTGAGCTCTGTGCACAGAGCAGGGAGACAAAACAATTCCTGCTCCAGCTGGGGACCAAGGACAAATGACCCAAATCTCAGGCCCAAGAGCACAAACAACGTGGGCTGGAGAGAGAAAAACAAGCAGGATGGGACTGCATGGGCTAAAGCTGGAACTGGACAATGAACTCCAAGGTGCAAATGGAGCAGAACTGATCAAAGGGAGAGCCCCCGTGAGCGGCCGTGCATTTTGGGACCATTTTGGTTCATCTTGGGTGCAGCCCTGGCTGGGCTCTTGTGCTGCCCAAGGTGGATCCATGGAGGAGATCCTTTGAATAAATCCCTGCTTTATTCTTTAGCTCTGTCCAGCCTCTGCTCTAGGTCAGCCTTCACAGGGCATCACCCCGGCCTGTGCAGGGGTGCTCAGGATCCCTGCTGGGACAAGGACAGGGTCCCTTTTGGGTGTCCCTGGGTGCTGAAGGGCAGCACAGCCCCTGGCACGTCACCTGTGACCTGAGGGTGACTTCAGGACTTGTGCTAACCCACATGGGATGGCACAAGCAGTGCTGATGTGACGTGAGCTCAGTCACCCCCAACCTCCCGAGGGCTCCCTCTGAAACCATGGCCAGCTCTCAGGTGGCTCCTTTTGGTCCAAGAGGAAAGAAATCATGAAGGGCTTTGCTTACTGTAGCATGAAGGGAACAAAGGAACAAAGTACACTGCTCTTGGAAGTCAATAAAGTACAGAGAAATATCCCAGACCTGGCAAGAATATCACTTCATTAAATAAAATAAAAATTGGTGTGCTGGTCAACTTCCTGAATTTTAAGGTATTTGTTTGATTATCAGAACTGAGCTGCTTTCCACATACCTGAAAACTATCTAATGTAAATAAACTTTATGGCTCCCAACTATATATTATTAGGTAATGAACATAATGACTTTATGAAGGTTATTAGGAGTAACTGTATAAACTGTATCTGGGTGCAGGGATAGGTATTGCATGCTTTAATTTAAATTATTCTGGGGAAAACAAAAAGAGGGAAGTAACCTTCCAGTTTTCTGGATAAGGTGATTTAAGGTTATATCATAAGCAGTGCTGTTGGGTTCAGAGGTCTTGCCTCCAATACCTTGAAAATTAGATATCAGTGGAGTTTGGGAACAAAAAATTAAGGAACCAAAACTCCTTTCAGGTGGGAGGTGAGGATGGGCAAGCACAAGCAAGAGATGTGTTTGCTTTTGCCAAGAGGATGGGATGGGCCTCCCCAGAAGCAGGGAAGGGTCAGGCCTTTGGAAGGGACCAGAATTAGGTTTTCTGCTGTTTCTTTCCTTGGAAGTGGATTTGATTTAAGGAAAAGTTGCTGTCTCTGAAGACTGTGCCCGCTGGTGATGAGCTGGGACTGAAGGCAGAGTGGCTGGCACAAAACAAGCCCAGCTGGGCCCAGGGATGTGGGCCATGCAGAACGTGCCTGGAGCTGCAGCTGGCACTGCCTGGGGACCTGGAGGGACCTGGGGGGCCTGGAGGGACCTGGGGGACCTGGAGGGACCTGGGGGACTTGTGAGATGCTTCCCTCAGCCCAGGGAGTGATGGTGACCAGAGCACGAGAGGGGTCCAGAGAGGGTTTGTATCTCCCTGGGCCAGAGAGGTTGTTCATTTGCCAACTCTGGCAGCAACGGGGCTCTGCTGGAAAATATTCCTCTTCTGGATGCTTCTCATGGGCCAAAGCATTGTCCCTGTCACCCTGTGACCCTCCAGGGCACTCTGGGGGCTGTGCTGCTCCCAGCTGTGGCTGGGCTGTGGCAGCCCCACAGCTTCCCCAGTGCCCCTCTCCTCACCACGAGGTGCCTCTGAGAGAAAAACGAGATTTGCTGTTTATTTTGGATGGTGTTTACACCCCTTTTTAGTTATTGCAGGTCATACACAAAGGACAGCCTTTGTCAGTTTTATTCTGATCCCTGCTCAGATCCATTTCCAAGGCTGATGCCAATCTGGCTGGATGCAAATGCAGGTGCCCTTTCCTTCCTGCTCTCCTTTCTCGTGGTTACACAAGTGAAATAAATTATTTACAACAGATTTTGCCACTGCAGCATCATTCAATTTAGTGAAAGTGCTCCTGTTTAAAGGCCAAATCGTGCTGCTCTGTGGATGTGTTCCCTGGACTCTGAGAGGAGCTACAATTATGTAATTTGGTTTGATGTGTAAATGGGCAGATGCTTTAAAAGCCTGTTCAATTCTCCTAGAAAGGCTCTGTAGGAGCTGGCAGAGCTGACAGAGGGCAAAGCACCTTGTGTGCACACATTTCTGGTCCAGGGTAGGATCACAGAATCCCAGAATGGCTTGGGTTGGAAGGGGCCTTACAGATCATCCCATTCCACCCCTTCTGGTCACCTTCCCTTAGAGCAGATTGTTCCAGGCCCCATATGGGGTTGAACCACCTCCAGGTGCAGCCTGTGGGACCTGTGGGCATTTCAGACAAAGCTCCAGGTATTTACAAGAGGATGCAGTGACAGGGCAAGGGGGAATGGCTTCAAACTGACCGAGGGCAAGGTTAGATCAGATCTAAGGTGAGAATTCTTCCTTATGATGGCACAGGGTGCCCAGAGCAGCTGGGGCTGCCCCTGGATCCCTGGCAGTGCCCAAGGCCAGGTTGGACACTGGGGCTGGAGCAGCCTGGGACAGGGGAAGGTGTCCCTGCCATGGCAGGGGTGGCACTGGATGAGCTTTAAGGTCCCTTCCAGCCCAAACCATTCTGTGATCCTGTGAAAACCATCAAGCCCACAGGAACACCAGCTGCAAGAAAAAGCTGTGGCAGCTCTGCTTTGCAGTATTGGGGGCCACAGACTTGCCACAGGTCTTAGCCCAGCATTTCTGAATTCTGCCTCAAGTTTGGAGGTGGAGAATGACCTCACAGTTGCCAATAACCTCCCCCATAAATTTAATATTCTTCTATTCAGGAGAATATGGAACTTTGGGAGCTGGTCCTGCACCATGAAATCATCTGGCCACAGGAGCTGTGAGCCCTTGTCACCCTCTAATATACACACCAAGGGGAATGAGGATATTAAAAAAACCCAAAGTGAATCCTGAAAACTCTGAAAGCACTAAATCAACACACAGCATAGCACAAAGTCATTTTTCCTCTGGGACAGGAATGCCAAACCACATGCCCCACATGCTAATTTTGTGATACAATATACTTCTGGAGCCACATATGGCTCCTGAGCAGATAAAAGAAGGATAATAACATTAATCCCCAAACTATGCATAGTAGAACAGCCTGAACAGAACTGTTGAGTAAATTCAGAGAGTCATTTCCATTGACCTGAAGTGGGAATGGGTGAGATACACAGAGAGGCATTTCTGGGTTGGTGTTTTTGTTTGGTTGGGTTTTTTTTTTTTAATCCAGAGAGAAATCAAACCTTTGGTCAACAGGAAAAGCTGAATGCGGGGTCTGTGGAGGGCACGGCTGAGAAGCAAGTCACACACACAAACTCACAGTAAAACACATGGTCTTTGAAGCAGAGGTTAAAATAAAAGATCCCACGGGGTTTTTTTGACCTCCCAGAGGCTCAGTGCACCATGGGCACCAGCAGGAGAGAGGACTCAGGGATGGAAGCTTCCTGCTCCTCCACGGCAACAGGATGAGAGTCCCAGCACGGCCCCAGGCACGGCCTGCACTGAGATAATGTCACTGCTGCAGCCCCTGAGCCCTCCCACTTCCTCCAGAGGATAAACACCTCTGCTTCCTCTTGATCCTCCCAACAGATATTTGGCAATGGAGCTTCTCAATTTCCTCAGGAGAGATGAAGGAAAGTCTAGGTTCTTCCCAGTTGCGCAAATCCCCCCCTCCCCGATTATAACCTTGGCATGCAGCAAGAAATTATTTCCTCTTTCATCAGTGAAACCTTTGCACAAGCATCCCCTGGCTCCTCAGCGGGCAGGAAAGGCACAGGAGAGGGCACAGCATGCTCTGGGTCGGTGCAGCCTTATCAGTAACTAAATATAAGCAGCAGGAGGATATTTCCTGGCATTTACGCCATTCATGCTCCCGATGACTCCGCTGCAATTTGTTGCAGCCCACCACCTCTGCCCCTTTCTCCAAAAGGGCTGGACACAGAGTCATTTCCAAGGCCTTTGCCACACCAAACCTGGAGCAGGATGCCAGTAAAGCCTGCACAGTGAAGGACAGTGTGACTGTGGTTTTTGGAAGGCTGGCGAGGCAGTCTGCTGGGAGGAATCACCATAAATCATCAGCATCTCCCTTCCCTTCAGCTCAGCAGGCCGTGCAGTCCTTGTGCAAGGAAATCATTCAACATCCCATTTCCCTCTTTCTCCGGGCAGGGAGGGACATTTCAGCCCAGTGAGATGCTCTGTTTTCCACGTGCCCCTCTCTGGTGCAGGACTCATCCTTAGGGATGTGGCTCTGCTGTGACAACGGCGCTGCCGGCCCAGGCACCTGCGCCTGTCCCGCGGGGCCCTCGGCACCTCGTGGAGCGAGAGAAGGACTCTGCTGTAGGAACAGCAAGGACAGGATGCTGTGCAGTTTTTAGCCTTTTGTGCATTGAATCCCTGCTCTGCACAATGGCGTGTTTGGGAGCTCGCAGTCCCTCGGGAGGAAAACACACCGGAGGAAGCATTTCCTGCCGCGGGCAGTTGACAGCTGGCGTTGGAAGAGGGCGTCTCGAGTGGTGGCGAGGAGGTTATTTTGGGGTGGTTTTGGTGAAATATTGTTTTATTCCTCTTGTCAACAGTGCTGGTGGTTGCCATAACACAAGTGCAGAGACAGATCAAAGGGGGAAGGTGACAGCAGTGAAGGGCTGTCGCAATTCGACGCGAAATGAACGAAACGCATGCTCTAAAATTTCCAAGGTAAAAAGGCGTGTGTTTTTTCTGACTTTGATTTTTATAGATTTCTAAAGGTGACCGTGGCTTGGAGGATGAAATTACTACCTCTCCAACCACACTGGTCAAACTAACAGTCTGTCAATTCTCTCCTCCTCCAGAAAGGAATGCAAACAATCATTATTTACATTAAAAGTGCGTGAAAAACTCCATTACAAAAATGTAAACATCAGAAGGCTTAAAAAAAGTTTAAAAAAATAGGTTGACAAAGGGCCTCAGGTCAGCGTGTGTGTCCCAGGCAAGCAGAGTTTTCCCCACTCAACTCTTGTCGTTCTAGGGTAGGTTGGGTTCTCCCTCACCTGCCAGTCATATTTGCTGAGCAAGGGTGGAGAGGATGAGCACAGAGGTGCCACCAATGCTCAGGTACAGAATACCATGCATGGATTATGTCTCTGAAGAGCTGTGATTGCTTGGGGGGGCTCACAGTGACCATGCAGAAGAGCATGGGGTGAATTCAAGCCACTTATACGGCCCTGGAAGTGTCCCAGACCAGGTTGGACAAGACCTTGAGCAACCTGGTCTAGTGGGAGGTGTCCCTGCCCATGGCAGGGGAGGTTGGGACTGGATGATCTCTAAGATCCCTTCCATTCCCTTCCTTACCATTCTGTAATTCTATTTCTGTGGTTCAGTCAGCTCTTAACAGAGAAGAGACTTCATGGGCCTTATTTTCTGCAATGAGACAAGGACAAGTTGGAACATACAGGTCAGGATTAGGATGACTTTGATGAAGTCCTGAAAAAACATGACCATTTCAGTTGGTAGTGGGAGCATGAGAGGAAGAAACAAAGGAGTGGGCAAAGAAACTCATCCTCTGAGCTCTGAGAGCAACAGAATTGCAGCAGCCAGAGCTGGGGGAGCTGGTCAGCTGGGAAATCTGAGAGATGTGAAAAGTAATGATAATTTCTATCAACTGGCAACAAAATGTTTTATGAGCAATCCAAGGTTGTACATTTAGCACAATCCCATGTTTCTAGCCAGTAACTGCCTCCACAAAACCCATGGCACAGCTCAGCCGGGCAGTAACATCATTTATTTTTGGGAGAAGGAATTTGAAATAAAGATGATATAAATATGAAAAAAATAATCGCTTTGGACAGTCATAGTTTCCATGTGTGTAAGTGCCTGAAACAATTTCTAACAAAAGGGTATAACTAAGAAAAATACTTATTTTAATTGACCAAATATTTTGTTGAATTCCTATCAAATTCATTGCGCTACTTCAACCAGAAAGGGCTGAGAAGACAAAATGTTAACCAACAAAATATTTAACTTCAAGATTCTCAAACAAAAATATTTGGTTTTCTACTTTGAATGTGAGGGTAGCTTTCCAAAACAAATCTTTGTATAAATATATCTTTAAGATTAAGGCAGGTGGGCGATTGTTTGTCTCTGAAGTCATTTATTTGCAGTTTGGGGCAGCTTTACGGGAGATGCAAAAGGACATTGCTCAAAAGGGCTCCTGGCATGTCACACACCACATTTTCCAGGACAGCTGCACAATCCCCTTTTGTCCATCCATCCCCTGGCATCGTGACTGTCATCACTTCTCCTGGCTTCAGCTGACAAAAGGAACTTTACAACACAGATGGGCTCGTCCTTTGTGCTCCTCATGGCCTCACCCACGGCTCCCCCGGCATGTCCCTTGTGTCACCCCCTCTGGAGGTGTCCAAGGAAGGCCTGGAGGTGGCACTGAGAGCTCCGGGCTGGGGACAAGGTGGGGATGGGTCACAGGTTGGACTTGATGAGTCTGGAGGATTTTTCCAGCCTCAGTGATTCTGGGATTCTGGGATTCTGTCACCCCATGGCCACGTATCTCCGTTCCCCATAGCACTCACTGCCAAAGCAAGGCTGGTTGCCTTTACTCCTTTTCTTCGTAACACTTCCTTCATTATTAAAAGAAATTTAAAATAATAGGCAGCAAGCTGAATGTTTACTTAATTATTGGTCAGGAGTTGGCTTCTGTGGAAATGTTGGCTAAAGGCACTGCTGTGCAACGCAGTCCCTTCCAGGAGAGTGCCAGAAAACCCAGGGGCAGGTGGCAGTTCTTGAACAATGGTTAATTAGACTTTTTAGGCAAATATTTGCTCATGTGTCCAGACAATAATGTCTTGTGGAAATGTGTTTGCAAAATGTCCTTGACAAAGGCTCGTCTATTAACCTGCACACAATCAGCTGCAGCCCTGGAACAGCGTTTTAGCACATGAACTTCTCAGTTCAAGCAACAACAAAACGTCACGAGTCCAGCCCTGAACAAAATAATCAGCCCAGATCGCCTTCATATAGGGAAAAAAAAGTATTTTGAAGACTATTTACTTTTAACCTATAAAAGCATCCAGTATGTGCTGGGATCTGTGACTCAGTTCCCATAATTTCCAGTATAGCCTTGGCCAGGTCGCTCATGAATGGAGTTTCCAGAGCCTCTGCAGGGTACCTACCTCGTGTTGTGCTATCACAAAGGGATTTTTGGGTGGTCTATGGGGTTTTACAGAATAATCCTTTATGGTTAGTGCTCATAGGACTAAACAAAGAATATTTTAGCCCAATAGTGCCCAGATTTGGAGTGTGGACTGCTCAGGAAGGTCTCTGGACTAGAGCTAGACAAAGCCAAGCTGACTTTTCTATATTTCTCTGGGTTTGGGGGCACACAAAATGAACAGCCTCTTATAGGGGGGACAGCCAGAAGCATTTGGGAATTGTTAGCTTAGCCCTTTGGGCTACCAATAATCACTCAGGAGCTGCTGCTCTTTGTGAAATCCCTAATTTGTAGCAGTGTTTCCTGAATGTTTTGGCTGAAAGCGTTCCAGCCTCTGCTTTGCACACCACATGTTCACCTCATCCCAGTGGTGATTCAGTATCCACGAGGTGTGTGAGTCACCTCAGGGATGTGGGATTGTTTCTTATTCCCTGACTGACGTGTGGGCACTTTTACAGGGCAGAACACATCGTTTGTGATAGACAGAAAACAAATAAGCCAATGAAACACCAACAAACACAGTAGTGGCTGAACTTTGGCAGGAACACGCGTTTGGGCTAAAGCTGATGAAAGTGACAGAATTCCTGTAGTTTTTTTCCAGATATTAATGAGGAAGTATGAACCTGTTCCCTTAGTTCATTGCAGGAATAACTGTATGAAATGGTGAGGTTTGTGTTGCTGAAGGAGGTCAGGCAAGGTAAGCAGCTGGGCCCTGCTGACCTCCAAGCTGAATGCAGGAGTCACAGCAAACTCAGCTTGCCTTGTTTGTTCCTAAAAAATATTCCTGACCTGATTGTTTAGGCTTTGTGCCTCTTGATGAATGATAAAAAAAATCTCAAATTCCTACTGCAGCGTTCCTGATGGTGAAATCACACTCACAACCATTTTATTGTGATCATTATCTTATCCCCCTTTCCCCCCCCAAGGTTATTATTTTCCTGTATTTTTTCTATGCTTATTTTTCCATAGGCTTTAAAAGCTCAGGCTTTTAAAAACTCCTTCATGTGCTAAAAGTAACTTTGTTCTTCTGGGTTTACATTGTGGGCACCACAGAAGGAGACACTTAATGAACAACAGTTATGATGGATTCAGTTCCTATAATGCATCACTTTTTCTCTCTTTTCAGTTCTTTGTGAGTTATAAAGCAATGCCTTGACTGGAGGCACATTTGGCTCTCCTGTGGTGCCCCAGTTTTGACCACTAATGCATATAATTGAAGAGGATCTAAGCAGATAAGTATCAAACACCAGGACTGGTTTAAGTTGCACTCAGAATATTTCTTGGGGTTGTGGGAGAGTGGCCAAAACTGCTGAAGTGGCCCAGAAACTGGAGTCAGGAGTGGTACAGGCTGGTAGGATTTCATGTGCCTTAATCCGTGGTGGCACGAAGGAAATCCTTCCAGGAGGTCTTGTTCTGCCTCCCAGTCTGCTGCAGGCACGTGATGAAAAGCAAATCATCTCTCCAGAAGAGGAAAAAATCATGCTTTGAGCAACCACAATTAATGGCTTATGACAGAATCTCAGATTCCCTGAGGCTGGAAAAGCCCTCCCAGCCCATGGAGTCCCAGCTGGGCCCCATGCCCACCTTGTCCCCAGCCCCGAGCTCTGAGTGCCACCTCCAGGGGACACCTGCAGGGATGGGTACTCCAAAGCTCCCTGGGCAGCCCCTGCCAAGGCCTGAGCAGCCTTTCCATGGGGAAATTCCTCCTGGTGTCCAAGCTGAGCCTCCCCTGGTGCTCCTTGTCCTGTCCCTGTTCCCTGGGAGTAGAACCCGACCCCCACCTGGCTGCATTGTCCTGCCAGAGAGTTGTAGAGAGCAAAAAGATCTTTCCTGAGCCTCCTTTTCCCATGCTGAGCCCCTTTCCCTGCTCCCCCAGCCACTCCCTACATGATTTACTCTCTAGACCCTTCCCCAGCTCTGTTGTCCTTCTCTGGACCCACCCCAGCACCTCAATGTCTTTCTTGAAATCAAATCCCCCAGCCCTCGAGGTGGGACAATCACTCCCCTGCTCCTGCTGGCCACACTATTTTCGATCCAGATTTCCAAAGAAGCAGCTGAGACAGATCCTAAAAAACTCCCTAAACTTTCTGAAGCTGAGATAAATCCCCTGTTAATTACCGCTCTCCAGAAGACGAGTTTCACACCACCATGACAAAACACAGGGCACACCACACAAAGGCAGAAAACATCCATCCCCCTGGGCCAAAAGCTGCTTTCAGTTACACCCAAAAACCACATGAAAGACTCCTGCAAGGAGCGAGGTGCCAAGGAATCCTCGGAGCAGCGTGTCCCATTTGCTGCCATTGACTTCAGCACCCACAGCTCCCCGTGGCAGCTCAGCCCGTGCCAGCTGGGGCTCCAGAGATCAGAAATGGCCACAGATGTGGAACTCAGGGTCCCACAGGTGTGGATTTCAGGGTCCCACAGATGTGGAATTCAGGATCCCACAGATGTGGAACTGAGGATCCCACAGATGTGGAATTCAGGGTCCCACAGATGTGGAATTCAGGGTCCCACAGATGTGGAATTCTGCTCCCCTGGCTCGTGGCACTACAAGCTGGACCTGGAGGCTGCGGGAAATCAGCCCCCACGGCAGAGCCGGACTCAGCCCAGGGCCTGTTTTGGCACTGGAGGTTGGCTGCTGTCCTCTGGGGATGATTAATTTTGGTAATTAGCGCGGCTTTTCCTGCAGTTTCCGGGCAGTGATGCTGCTGATGGAAGCGGAGGAGCGGAGCTGGGGTGGGAGCGGGCTGGCAGAGGCAGCTGAGCACCTCTCTGAGCCCTGACCCGAGACCACACGGCTCCTTCAGAGCCCGCTGCCCCTGGAGAGGAGGCTGACAAACATGCTCCATCCTGCCAAACCCCGGGACGAGCCTGGAATGTGCTTCCAGCAGGATCTCCGGCGAGGAGGGATCGCGCTAACCCATCGCTCCATCTAGTGCCAGCGCCTCTTACAGCAACCCGCGGCTCCAAAACATCCCGGAGTGATGCTCCTTCCACCCCCAGGGGCTGCTTTGGAAAGCATTTCCTTCTTGTTGTTGGTTGGAGGGTTTTTTGGGATTGGTTTTGTTTTTTCAGGGGCCTCCTGAGTTTAGAAAAGGCAGCAAACTGCTGCCCTAAGGAAGGGTTATGGGTGAACCCAGCCTTCCTGGAGGGATTTGGATGAATCCTGTCCTCCAGAAGGAGTGAATCCTGACCTAAAGAAGGGTTATGAGTGAATCCTACCCTTCTGGAGGGATTTGGATGAATCCTGCCCTGTGGAAGGGCCATGGGTGAATCCTGCCCTCTGGAAGGGGTGAATCCTGCCCTAAGGAAGAGTTATGGATGAATCCTGCCCTGCAGAATGTCTGTGGGTGAATCCAGCCCTCCAAAATGTCCATGGGTAAATCCAGCCCTCCAGGATGGCCATGGGTGAATCCTGCCCTCCAGAATATTCATGGATGAATCAAGCCCTCCAGAATGTCCTGGGTGAATCCACCTCTTAAGAATGGCCATGGGTGACTCCAGAACATCCATGGGTGAATCCAGCCCTCCAGAATATCCTGGGTGAATCCAGCCCTCCCGCATGTCCC